>JAYEVI010000233.1:100000-101435 GCA_036346575.1 Dendrocalamus sinicus
AACCGGGGGATGGCACCAGGGGCCGAGGAGGGCACCGCCGGGGCAAGGGAGGCGGCGCGCGCAGCAAGGGAGGAAACCTGGGAGGGCCAGGGGTGGCACCGAGGAGGGAGGCGAGCCGTTGTCGAGGACGAGGAGTGGTGGCGTGGTGACGCGGAGGGCACGACGGGCCAGGCAGGGAGCCGTGGAGCCGGAGAACCGCGGGGAGGTGGCGGGGGTCAGCGACGCAAGTGGGGAGCCTGGGTCGTCGGCCGGCGACGCGTCGGGGAGGCGGCGGTGCAAACCCTAGAAGCGTTAGGGAGACTGAGGCGCGGGATTAGGGATTGAGGCGGGGTGGATTCGCAAATGGGGGTAGGTGGCGGGGCCGCCGCGGTGAGTGGGGCCTGGTCGGCGGCCGGCGACGCGTCAGGGAGACGGCCGGCGACGCGTTAGGGTTGGAGTGAGGCGGCGGTCTTGGGAGCTCAAACAGCGCGGGAGATGGTGGTTGAGGCGGTGAGAAGACAAAAGATTGGAGGGTTTTCGCAAAATTGCATAAGTGGATTGGGTGCTTCCACCTTCAAAGATCCAAAGTCAGAGGCAGATCTAACGATCAGCAGTGGCATTAGCATGTTAGCACCCAAATGCCATTAGCACTAGATACGTTATATATATATATATATATATATATATATATATATATATATAATATATATACATATAGGTGCTATGTGACACCTAGGCTCCCCTGCCGTTAGATTGCTTTTAGATACATGCTAGAGCAATGGTATGTATGGTATGTAATATATTAGGCATGCTAAATCAATCATGGAAGGAAAATCTTAATCATGGATGGAAAGTCCCAATCACACTAGCACGCATCTAAAAGCAATCCAAAGGTAGGGAGACTAGGTGTCCAGACACCTAGGTGCCCATATATATATATATATATATATATATATATATATATATATATATATATATATATATATATATATATATATATATATATATATATATATATATATATATATATATATATATATAAATTACATAAGGCACCATGGTGCCTAGGCACCAACATCCGATACACGTGTATGATTGATAATTTTTTGAGTTTGGGTATGAAAATGTTTTATACCCTTGATATATTTATGGTAAGTAAGTTTTGAACTCAGCTTCAAATTAGTTTGAACTACTTTTGAGTTCAATGCAACTACAATGAGTATATACCATAAAAATAGTTCAAACTAATTAAACAAGTTGAATTTAATTTTTTCGAGTTTGACATCTCAAATATACTTTTTATGGGTATATGAAGATACCCACATCAAATGTGCGAATCTCAAGCAAATCAACTGTATTGATATTGGTGCCTAGGCACCATGGTGCATGAAACACTGTCGTATATATATATATATATATATATATATATATATATATATATATATATATATATATT
>JAYEVI010000234.1:0-110686 GCA_036346575.1 Dendrocalamus sinicus
GATGATCATGAGCAAATGACTTTGCTCACATCAAGTTCTAGAGCTGTTCAGGTACCAATAATGTAGTCATGTCAGAGATAAAGAAAATAAGCTTATAAGCATGGCAGCATCTTGTCAAGTGACCAATACATGTTGGCTCACAGCGATTTGTAACAGTTTAATTTTGCATACTCATCCACAGGCTGTATGAAATTCCTTTGTGTTGCCAGCTGCCACTGTCGCAGATCTGTATCCTCTATGTATTTGAGAACATTTGAAACTAGCCCCTCATCTTCTTGGTCCAACAGACTCTCACATATGTCTGTATGAAAAGAGAACAGCCTCTTGTTCTTCTTCTCAAATATTATGAACAATGAACTGAAACATAAGTGATTTCTCTACTCACAGAATCAGATTTTGTCCTGCAAGCTTAGTGGAGAAATAATCAAATACAGCTCGAGCACTGCTCTTGCTTGTGTCAATGTGAAGTCAAGATAACTTGGGCGACCCAAGCTGGTGGATTCTTAATAATGTACATTTCGGTGATCAAATGCTACCACCTGCATCATTTGCCAATGGCATGCCATGCGGTTATATGTAATACTGTGAAGAAAAGAAAGCAAAGAAAGCAAAAAATGCCGAGACCCTAGAGGATAATTTGGGCAGGGCAGTCCGTTCAGCGAGATACCGGACCGTCAGGGGCGATCGGCACCTCTCACGGTATGGTCATCATCAGGCTTAAAACAAACCTGATTTGATATAATAACCAGCCAAGGTGAACCAAATTACCATAGCACCGTAAAACCAAAAATATCAATTGGCGCTACTGGTGATGCTACTGATGAGGACACACCTCTCCGATAATCCGACCACCGAGTCACGAGAGAGGCCTAGCGTCGAAGGCACGCACAACCACAAACCAAATATGTGTACATGGAGAAGAAAAACACCACGGCGAGTATTTGCTTGTCTTTCGTTCTCATCCCCAAACCTTCAAACCATCCGACTCTGAGCAACGCCACCTGGCCGTGAGGCAGTCAGCCAGTAGGAGGAGGTCACCATCAGCGGCATCCACACCGCCAGGAAATGACAAGCTAACCCCAACTCCACCCAAAGCAAACCACCATCGGCCAGAATGAAGGTAACCACAACATGCACTAGCATCCATTCATTCATAGTAAGTAGTACTTAACTAGAGACATCAAACAACCGAGCACGGTAGGCACCATGAAGCGACACATAACACGCCAGCCGAGAGGGTGGGTAGAGAGAGTAATAGGATCGAGACTCACCAGAAGTTAGAGGCGTGCTACCATCGGCGTAGTCATACCCCAACCTACCGCGCACTCCCCGGCGTGCGGCGGCTCACGGCGCGTGACTGGCTCGGGGCAGCACACCTCCGCCGCCTAGCACCGGGAGCAAATCCGTGAAATCAAAACAAATAACGACCAATCAACGCAAACCGGGTGTAGGAGGCGATCGGGCTGTGAGCCACGGATCGGCGGCCGGCCAGTGCATTAGCAACGGAAGGTGAGGGAGCAGCCAGCCAGCAACCGCATGTTATGAGACCGCGACTTGCGAGGCGTCGTCCGAGCTTGTGGCTGTGATGGGCCGGGGCGCGATGTAACGCCCGAAAAATAGAAACATCTAATCTCTCTCCTACCCTAAATCATCCTTCTTTACTCTCTCTCCTATCCTAATATCTCTCTCCAGGTTATCTATACCATCTCCATCTTCCTGTCCAAAACTCTCACATCTCTCTCATCTCTAATCTCTCTCTATTAGTCGCATCTTTCTGCATCAGAGGAGGCTCAGCCCAGCGGCTGCAGGCAGCTGGCAGGCGTCGGCGGCCCGGCGGAACATCAGCCAGCGGCGGCGCTGCTGCACGCCAGCGCGCCGCGGCGCCCGTGCGCGCCTTTCGCGTCGCGCTGCCATAACAGGCCGGGCGGCCGCGTGGTGGTTCCCATCCGCGACGACGGCGCTTCGCTTGCAGTGGCGCATAAGCGGCCCCGGCAGCGGCTGCACCACGACGACCTGCGCCGCCCGTGCTTCGTCGCGAACGACGCCCTTCCGCAACCATGGCGGCAGCGGTGAGGCTGCTGCGGCGCAGCGGCCGGCGGCGGCGCCGGTCGGCGCCGCGGCAGCGGCAGGCGCGGCGTCGTCGCGGCAATGGCGTGGGCATCGCGGCCTGCGGCATCGGCGGCGGGCTCGCTACCTGCGGCCGGTGTCGGCGTCGGCATGGTGGCGGCCATGGCGCATGGCGCGCAGCGCGCGCCGGTCATGGCGGTGGCGGGCGCGATGGCGGCGCGCGGCGGCGACCTGCGACGACGCGGACCTTCGTGCGGCGAACAACGTTTTGTATGGTATCGTCATTTCGTTTGGTCGAACGGTGTTTCGTGCGGCGGCGACAGCGGTTCTCGGCGGCGGTCGTGCGCGGACGATCGGTGTTCGCTTGGCGCGTGGGGCTAGCGAACCGTTCTTCTCTAATCAAGTTTAACTCATGTTGTTCCTTTATTGAACTCATCGATGCACGATCGGTTGCTTCCATTCCATCGTGTAGGATCTCGCATTTGTTGAGGGAGCGTTAGTGCGATGATGCACTCGGATCCCGTGCGGCGTGTCGTCGGCGTGCTCAAGGCAAGTACCTCGTGTAGTGACCTTTCGTTTCGCATATCATGTGTTTCTAAATTACTTATCACCTTGTCATTGAGTATAATCATCATGTCATTAATGCTTGCTTGACTAATATCATATTGCAAAAATCATATCGTTAAGGTCACTGGCTCATATCATACCGCTTAGCTAACATCACATCACTACCATTACGGCTCGCATTATATCGCTTGGCTAATATTATATCACTAATGTTATGCGGTTATTATCATATCGTTCATGTCATCTGTTTATAGGCGTTTAATATTGTATGCATGCCATAATGTTCTAAGTTATTTAGTTTACCTGCTACTTTGTAATTAGAATGTTAAGTTAAATGTTCTATAGTTCATGCGTTTAATTAGTATTTTAGAATCTGTGCTTAAATTGTTAATGGGGGGTAGCATATGAACATGCTTTAACTTAGGATTAAATTATTGACACTCTTTTGATATTAGGGCTGCTATGTTTTTAGTTTCGAATGTTATGTTCTAATAATTGTTTGATGTTGTATTTGAGCCATGAATGATGTATCTATTAAATCTGATAATTTGACTAATAATCACTTATCACAAAATAAAACTTGATTGGTTGATAACCTTGTATGTGCTACATTATAATTCCTTTTTAGATTGATTACTATACCACTATCATCTTATCATTATTCCACATCGCGCTCATATCGAAAACTATGTCTTTCCATTTTCAAGCCTTGCACATCTTTCGCTTCTCATAACTTTATTCTGACCTTATCCTCGCCATCTCTTAGTTACCTAATGTTGTTCTATGTAATGTCCATGATGTATCGGTTACTTTATCACCTAGTTTCACCAATCATGTCTCTTTGGTCTCATTGGGATTAAGTCATCACTCTCATAACTTTACCTTAATTCAATCACAACTCTCTAATTATATCATGGATAATTCACTAAATAACAAACTAAGGGTTATCACTTGGGGCTACCCACATATGGGATCATTTCCACCCAACTTTGTAACGTGCACGGAGTAGTACATTCTCGTTACACGGATATTACACCATCTGCGGTTATATGATTGAGGACAAGGTTGTGCACGGCTATTCTCGTATATGTGGAATGAGGTCGGCAGCCTGCTATAACTTGTTATAACTTGTCACATAATAAATATCTTTAATACACAGTTCTCATAATATCCGTCTCCTAATCATGACAGTATCTCCGATATCAGTTACTTGTTGGTTGCCTTTTGTCCATTGCTTACTTGTCATGCTTGCCTTTATTTCATATGGTTGCATCGCTTGTCTTACTTTTGTGTTGCGGCCGTAGTTGGGTACTTTGAGATTTCCAAATCTCACGCTTGCTCTTCAGACTTCGGGTAAAAGGCCGGTGGAGTGATAGCATCATGCATGGGTGGGAGCACTCGAGTTTTCAGCACCGTGGTTTGCCCCGGTTTGTTGTTTCGTTCGTTCTTTATTTTATTAGAAGCGGACCGGTCCATGTTTTAAATATTTATTCCAGCTTCCGTTGGTTCTCTATTAAAGTGTTAATAAAGTTTTAAACTGTTTGTGATTTCTTTTATCGTACTTATTGATTCTTCACTTTGGTGATGACGTCCCATAGTAATATCCCATATGGTTCGTGGGGTATTCTGGTTGGTATCGAGCCGAGTTGTAGTTTCGGAAAAAAAGTTTTACACATTACACGGGGCCGGGTTAGGTCATCCATGCATGTATATCTAGTCACGGCAAATTACCATGAATTCATATCTAATTACCGTCTTCTTTATTTCATTGCTATCTGTGACACTCTTCCCAACCTATGCTTCCTTGAATTCGATTCCATTCCCTATTGCTATCCATCTTATCACTTACCTTTCCTTTATCTCTTGACCTTTAGGGTATTGTTATCTTGGATTGACACCTTGCTCTTGCATTGTTTAACTCGGGAGCTAGTTTCTCCTTTTTGGCATCTCGCTCTCTCGGTAGCACTCTGTACCATTAGTATCTCGGCGTATCTCACGGTGCCGAGCCGCTATTAATGGATCTTCTTTGCAATTTTACTTGTCTCAAAGTTGCCACGGAATTGAATGCCACAAATTTCAATATTGACGCAGCTATGGCGCCTATCTAACCATTGACTTTGTTGTGGCGAGGATTAGTTGTATCTTCATCCTGCTATTATCCGTTGCTTTAAGCGCAGGATATTCCCCTCGAGGATAATAGGAGATCATTTATCAAGGCAAAAGCGATGCCTTAATCTCCTATTCTTAGTCTCCCATTTAGACCATCATTGGATGACCAAGTCGAGGTGCCTTCTGCTATGTTAGAGAAGCCTTTCATCGGACCCTTAACAAAAGATTTGCCTATTGTTTGAGAATTTCTTGATATCTTCCTGTAGAGCTTCTAAGCGGTCTCGATTAGAGCATTTTAGTGTGCTATTTGTTTTATCCTGGAACCACTCCTATCGCCAAGGCTCCTTACCATCTATCCCATGCTGAGTTAGAAAAGTTGAAGCGGCAATTGGATGCCCTTGAGCAAAGACTTTATCTAGCGCAATACCTCGAGTGGGCTTTTCGATCACTTATGTGGAAATTATGCACGTGCATCGATTATCGAGCCCTCCATGTGGTGACTATCAAGAGTTGCTACCCCTACCTCGTGTGTTGATCTCTTGGGCCAGCTCAAGGGTGTCAAGCTCCCCTTCAAGCTAGGCACGCTGTCAATCATCACCAAGTTGAGAACAAGGCGTGTGCTATTTTGAAGATAGCCTTCCACCCTTGTTTTGGCGCTTTGAGTACACAGTTACGCCTTTTGGGTGACCAATGCGTCGACAATATTTATGGATCTAATGCATCGGGTATTCCACAAGTACATGGTTCGGTTTGTCATCATTTCCATTGATGACATATTGAGTACTCCCATACCACGGAGGAGCAAGAGCAAGCACTTCCGTGTTGTACTTATCTTTTTGGAACATCAACTCCTTGCTAACAAAGGATGCGCTTTCGGCTTTAAATCGGTTTTCTTATCCATGTCATCGTGAAGGCGTTGCGTGGATCCTTCTAACATTATTGCGATAGTGGACTAGCAGATCCGACAACGTGGCGAAGATTCGTAGTTCTTGGGTTCCACCGAGTTTTACCGCCGTTTGTCTAGGATTTCTCTTCCACTTCTAAGCCATTGACTAAGTTGACTTCAAAGGCGGCGGTTTCTTTGGGCGAAGGAATATGAGTCGAGCTTCAAACTGGTTGGAGTGCCTTTTACGCTTCCATCCTTTCCTTGCCCTCTAGATGCGCGCGCTTTATCTCCACGGAGAGTTGTGTGATATCTTCTCTAATCATAAGGGCTTGATGTTCCTTCTCACTCGAAATAATTGAAATTGAGGTATGCCATTTGTTAGGGTTAATCAGGACTACGACCTCATTATCCATTACCATCTGTGAGCTTTTGTGGTGGTGACACCCTTAGAAGGAAAGCGAAGTGATGGTGTTCCTATCCCAACATCTGACCGGGAGGGCTTAAGGATCTCCAAACCACCATTGGTTTGTCTTCTCAGCATTATCTTTGGAAAACCGGAACCTTCCTTCCCTTTTCTTGTTACCTTTCTAGAAGCTCAGGCCTCATGTTCGGGGGCCCGGTACTCGTGGAGAGGTGTTCACGGGCTAAATCTCATGGGTCGAACTTTCTTATTGATGGTAACAGGCTGTTATGTCTCGTGTTTGTATTTGGGTGCCACTCGATTCATGAGCGAAGATGATTATCTTTTGTGAAGCTTATAAAACTTCTTATTCTATTCATCCTAGTGAGATTAAGATGTCCAAGGATCTTCAGCGGCAGTTTTGGAGGTCGGGGATGAAGGACATAGCTAAGCTTGTATCTCAGTGTGCAAGACACCAGCTAGTGAAAGCAGAGCACCGTAGTCCTGCCAAACTTTTGCAGCCATTGGGGATTCCTAGTGGTAACGGGAAGTAATTGTTATGGACTTCTTTGTTGGATTTCCTAGATTCCCCCAGCGTTCGGACTCTATTTGGGTCATTGTTGATTGTCTCATCAAGACAGCTCACCTCAGTCTGGTCAAAACCACTTACTCGGCCGGTGATCTTGCTAGTGCCTATGTCAAAGGAAATCGTCTGCTCCACTGGCATTCCTAAAGCCATTATCTTAGATCGTGATACCAAGTTCGTTTTGCACTTCTGGAAGAGTTGCATCAGAATCGGGGTATGAAACTCAATTGTAACATTGCATTTCATCCTCAAACTGTTGGTCAATCCGAGAGGGCCATTCGCACCTTAGAGGGCGTGCGGCGTTTTTGTATCCTCGCTTGGAAAGGCAGCTGGGAGAACCGCTGTCTCTTATAGAGTTCTCTTATAACAACAGTTTTCATTCTAGTTTTGGCATGACTCCTTTCGAGGCTCTGCAGGTAGGCTTCGCCGTTCTTCCCTTCTTTAGGTTGAGGAAGGGGAGAAATAGTTATTAGGCCTCAGCAGGCCAGTGTTTGGAAAGGGCAAAAGTGAGCATATCAGGAACAATTTGCTTTCAGCCCAGGGTCACCAAAAGAGTTACAATCGTTCTCGTTGTCCCATAGAATCCAAGGTGGACAATCAGGTTCTTTTGTGAGTATCCTCAACCAAGGGCATGGTTCGTTTAGAGGCAAAATGAAAATCCTTGTTATGTTGAACCCTTTCCCATCTCTGAGCGGATCGGGAAGCTTGCTTACCATTTGTGGTTACCTTCTTCCTTGCCCGAGTCCATAATGTCTTTTATGTCTCTATGTTGAGAAGGTATCAAAATGATTCTAATCAACGTTGGAGAAACCTTTTGGAGGTCTTAAAGAATATGACCGTGCGTCGCATGACCATGTCATATCTTGCAGCGTTCGAGTGTCAACTATGTGATGGGACATTTCTTATGTCAAGGTGTTGTGGTTCCATCTTATGAAATCTGAAACTACACAGGTGTTCGAAGTCCCAGATGCGCGAGAATTACTCCAATCGTTCCACCCCAGGCTTACTTCTCAGGATTTCCTCAATCAATTTAACCTACTCAAATTCCGTTTGTCCTACCTGGAGCTAGTCGATTCGAGGATCGAATCTTCTTCTAGGAGAGGCTGTAGCACCAGAAAAATAGAAACATCCTAATCTCTCTCCTACCTAAATCATCCTTTTCTCTCTCTCCTATCCTAATATCTCTCTCACCCGTTATCTATACCATCTCCATCTTCCTTTCCAAAACTCTCACATCTCTCTCATCTCTAATCTCTCTCTATTGCGTCGCATGCTTCTTTGCATGGGGAGGATCGGCGGCAATGGCGTCGGCGTGGCCGGTGGACATCCGGCGGCGGTGGCGCTCTTGCATCAGCGCGCGCGCGCCGTACCGCGCTTCGCGTGCGCGCGTACTGCCGGCGGCGGTGGCGATGGTGGCGGTGGCGGCCGCGTTGTGGTTCCCATCCGCTCGACCGCGTGCTCGCCGCAGCGGTGGCGCATGGCGAGGCGGCGGCTGCACCGCACAGCCGCACGCCCGCCGTGCTCGTCCGCTGACGACGCGCTCGCGCGGCCATGGCGGCAGCGGTGAGGCGCTGCGCGGCGGCGGCGGCCGATCGGCGCCGCGGCAGCAGCCGGCGCGGCGTCGTCGCGGCAACATGGCATGGGCACCAGCAGCAGCGGCGGCGGCCGGGCTTCGCTACCTGCCGGCGGTGTCGGCGCGCTCGGCATGGTGGTGGCCATGGCGCATAGGCGCCGGCGCAAGCGGTCATAGCGGTGGCAGCGCGATGGCGGCGGCGGCGACTGCGGCGAGCGGCCGCCGTGCGGCGAACGCGTTTTGTATGGCTGATCGTCGTTTCGTTTGGCGAGCGGTGTTTCGTGCGGCGAGCAGCGGTTCTCTCGGCGGCGGCGTTCAGCGCGGCGATCGGTGTTCCGCTTGGCGTGGGGCTAGCGATCCGTTTCTTCTCTAATCAAGTTTAACTCTGTTGTTCCTTTATTGAACTCATCGATGCACGATCGGTTGCTTCCATTCCATCGTGTAGGATCTCGCGCATTGTTGAGGAGTGTTCGTGAAGTGATGCACTCCAAATCCTTCGTGTAGCGTGTCGTGGCGTGCTCAAGGCAAGTACCTGACGGCCGTGACCTTTCCGTTCGCATATCATGTGTTTCTAAATTACTTATCACCTTGTCATTGAGTATAATCATCATGTCATTAATGCTTGCTTGACTAATATCATATTGCAAAAATCATATCGTTAAGGTCACCTAGCTCATATCATACGCTTAGCTAACATCACATCACTAACATTACTTGGCTCGCATTATATATCGCAGCTAATATTATATCACTAATGTTATGCGGTTATTATCATATCGTTCATGTCGCTGTTTATAGGCGTTTAATATTGTATGCATGCCATAATGTTCTAAGTTATTTAGTTTATGCTACTTTGTAATTAGAATGTTCGTTAAATGTTCTATAGTTCATGCGTTTAATTAGTATTTTAGAATCAGTGCTTAAATTGTTAATGGGGGTAGCATATGAACATGCTTTAACTTAGGATTAAATTATTGACGCTCTTTTGATATTAGGGCTGCTATGTTTTAGTTTGAATGTTATGTTCTAATAATTGTTTGATGTTGTATTTGAGCCATGAATGATGTATCTATTAAATCATTAATTTGACTAATAATCACTTATCACATAATAAAACTTGATTGGTTGATAACCTTGTATGGGCTACATTATAATTCCTTTTAGATTGATTACTATACCACTATCATCTTATCATTATTCCACATCGCTCATATCGAAACTATGTCTTTCCATTTTCAAGCCTTGCACATCTTTTAGCTTCTCATAACTTTATTCTGACCTTATCCTCGCCATCTTTTAGTTACCCTAATGTTGTTCTATGTAATCTGTCCATGATGTATCGGTTACTTTATCACCTAGTTTCACCAATCATGTCTCTTTGGTCTCATTGGGATTAAGTCATCACTCTCATAACTTTACCTTAATTCAATTACAACTCTCTAATTATATCATGGATAATTCACTAAATAACAAACTAAGGGTTATCACGCCGGGGCTACCCACATATAGGGATCATTTCCACCCAACTTCAGTAACGTGCGAGTAGTACATTCTCGTTACAGGATATTACACCATCTGCGGTTATCTGATTGAGGACAAGGTTGTGCACAGCTATTCGTATATGTGGAATGAGTGGCTGACACCTTGCTATAACTTGTTATAACTTGTCACATAACAAATATCTTTAATACACAGTTCTCATAATATCCGTCTCCTAATCATGACAGTATCTCCGATATCAGTTACTTGTTGGTTGCCTTTTGTCCATTGCTTACTTGTCATGCTTGCCTTTATTTCATATGGTTGCATCGCTTGTCTTACTTTTGTGTTGCGACCGTAGTTGGGTACTTGCTGAGATTTCCAAATCTCACGCTTGCTCTTCGGACTCGGGTAAAAGGCGGTGGAGTGATAGCTTCATGCATGGGTGGAACACGAGTTTTCAGCACCGTGGTTTGCCACGGATTTGTTGTTTCGTTCGTTCTTTATTTTATTAGAAGTGGACCGGTCCCATGTTTTAAATATTTATTCCAGCTTCCGTTGGTTCTCTATTAAAGTGTTAATAAAGTTTTAAATTGTTTGTGATTTCTTTTATCGTACTTATTGATTCTTCACTTTGGCGATGGCGTCCCATAGTAATATCCCATATGGTTACGTGGGGTGTTACACGCGAGATGAGGCGTGTAGGAGAGCCGAGCGGTGAGGCGCGGTGGAGTGGCACGGGAGGCCATGGGCGCGCCGAGTGAGTAGAAGAGAGCGCGAGGAGAAGGGGTAGAAGAAAGAGAGAGAACCGAGAGAGGGCAAATAAGGGGAGAGGAGGAAGAGGCGGCGCATCCAAGGAGATGGAGCAGCGGTGGAGAAGAAGCGGTGGGCGTCGGCGAATGGAAAAAAGAAGCAGTGGGGAGAAGAAAGTAAAGGAAAAGAAAGAAAAGAAGAAGAAAAGAAAAAAAGGAGATGTGTAAATAAGATTTGTTTGCAATTATAGGCGATGATCATTAAATTATGATCGTTGGATCTGAAGCATCGGAAGGTGTCCGGTGAGAGAAATTGTTGGTATTGGGCCTCTGCGTGGGGCGGCTGTCAATTGTCTATGTATATATAGAATCGATGTTACTTGCATCTGGTATGAATCATAGTATTGAATTTGAGTGTTCGGATGATGATTCGGTGGAGGTTTGGTTTGCGCTCCTCCACTCATCGTCCACGGGACAATCGAGGCAAGTGCGAGTGAAACGATAAATTGTAGTGAATGTTTGTGATTTGGGTTTCCATGCTATGATTTACAGTATTTATGAGATGTATATGAATTGTGCTAATCATACCTAGATGAGTACCGCTTATGATTAGACATCCATATTTAAAGCATATTGCATCATACAAATGCATAAGAGCCGGCCGGTGTGAAAGTTATGACTAGTCAGTGCTCTTGAATAAGAGCAAGGTCGGTGAGAAAGTCAAGTGACTATTTCAGTGTTGCAGGTAAGACCTACGGTAGGCAATTGAGTGGTCCATCGGCGGTGGGCGCTCCACTTACGGTATCATCTGATTATAGGTGCATTACGGATGCATTGCATAGCATTGCATATGAGATGCATTCCATGAAAGTGAGCGAGAAAGTGAATCTGAATCGAGGTTGAGGTACAGATTACAGCTACGAGTTGATTTGATTTCTGATTCTGAGAATTAAATTACATTTTACAATCATAGAGTGGATTTACAGCTTACAGTTTGTGAAATTGATTGAGTTGATATAGTGAAGTTACTGCTTTATCGTGTGCTTGCTGAGTCTACGGACTCACCCTTGCTTTAACGTTGTTTTATAGGAATCATTGAAGACGACATGCATGGCGGGAGTAACACGATCGTTCACGTGCCACGATGATTCACGGATCATCTCTGATGGACATATTTTGTTTTGGATAGTCTAAGTACCTTTTTGGTAATTAGCAAAGTTATATCTCTGCTGCGCTTAATGTCAAGTGTACGGCTTTTGTCGTTTGGTTGGTATTTAAATAGAAAAATTGTTTTACAAGACCAGCGGCAAAGGTGGGAATTAGTAACATTATAGAGTAGGTGGTAGCACTTTGGGCTCGGGAGGGCCAGGGTGTTACGATTGGTATCGAGCGGGCATTAGGTCCGTGGAGGATAATTTGGTAACCTAGGCTACCTTAATTAATTAAAGTTTAAGCGAGGTCAAGTAATTGGATTAAACTTGACACACATTGTTGCCTGATGAGGGTTGGGTTTGGGATTTGCATTGCATATGCATTTTCCCTAATTGTGATGCTGATTTGTCTTGCTAAAGTTGATGGTGAATTGATTGTGTGATTGCTTCTCTGTTGTGAACAGAGATGCCAAGGGGTAGAGGCCGAGTCGTGGTGTTTGTGGTTGCCGTGGTGCGCGGTGCGGATCGTGGTGCCACCACCAGCAGAGGAGAGTATTGGTGATGTGGGTGAGGATCTTTGTTTAATTTGTTCAACCGATCGTTGGTGTTCTAGTAGATTCGGTAGAGTTGCGAAATCTTGAGAGAGGTTCAAACACTTCGCCAACAAGTATGCAGGAGTGTCGCAATGTTTTAAATCGAAGGAACTTTGAGAGTAGAGGCAGGTTTTCTCGTGACCCGTTTCCAAGAGATTTCGGGGGCCAATGTTCTTTATCGTTGACTCAACTTTGTCTATCGAGGCCATTTTCTTACGCAATGCCTCGTTACGTCCCAACGACCCCAACATACCCATATCCTCTGTCCCCAGGGCAAGGATGATCTGTTTCAAGTGCGGTGGAGGACACCGTCTTGTCATTGTTCTTGGATGGGAAAGTGTCGACATTGCGGTCGAGCAGGCCTGGCAGGTGGTTTGTCGTCGAACCCTTCTAGTATCATTAAGTGGAGCCAATATCTGCGCCGCAACCTACTTCTTGGCGCCACCTCCGAGTATTCTGGCGTCTGCACCAATTGTTCGATTCAGCATGCTGCACCAACCAACACCGGTGCCGCCACGGCAAAGGGCGGATCTCTTCTTTGTTTGGCGCTACGAAAACCACGCACCTCTTGTTTAGAAGTTAGGTGACGTTATAGTTATGCTGATGGTGTGTTTTGTATAAATCCCTGAGTTTGGTAACTCTTAGCTAAAGTGTGTACTTTTGTGTGTTTGATGTTAGAGGCTTGTTAGTAGTATGGGTTAATGTTGGTGTTTGATGGTAGTTATATTTGGAAGGACCACTGTACCTAGTAGTAAACATCTTTTGGGTATTGGAATAGGTATAAATGTTTACCTTGACCTATTAATATGATAGTATTTTATGGTGGTTAGAGTATGATGCGGCATGGCATGAAATTCTAAATTATGAGAACCTAGGAGGGTAATTAACTTAGGTTATGTTTATGGGTTGAAGTTGATTTGAATCAATGGGGATTGAGTAGTTACATGAGAAGTAGCGGCGTAAGGCGGATCCATTTTGCCTAATAGTTGGATTTGAATTATTGGTGAACCATCGGTGATTATGGTTGCATAGATTATTGAGCTACATTGAATGATTGATTATTATAATCAAGAACAATGTTTTGGGAAGTTCTAATAGTTGTAATGTTAGAACTATTGGGATTAGTTGGGAGGATAAGAATAGGGATCTTGATGTCGAATAAAATCTCGGCTAAATTGAATAGTGAAGGATTGTTGTAGGACTATGTGACTCAAATTCGGAGGAATGAAGCTAATTAAGTCCTTGTGAGATTTGGCAGCGATCTCTAAGTATGAATTAGTGAAGTTATCACCGCATTTGTGGAAATTATGAGTACACCTTTGGAGGTAAAACATATGGATCTTATGCTTAAAGACAAACGTAAAGCGGTTCATGGGAGTACATATATTGTATGTCGAAGTCTAGGGATTAATTATCTCCAAAGTGTTGAGTGGTGGATTTTAGTTAGTACACAGGAATCGGGTGCTTGTGGGATTGTTAGCGGTAGTGGGTAATTTGATGTGAGAATTATGTTTGCCTTGTGTGGTTGCACACAAGATAGTCATGATACTATCTTTGTTGTGTGCGATAAAGTGGTAGAGTTTGGTGAGTTTTGGGAAGATTTATATTGATGAATGCTAAGCTCATAACATGAAGCTTTATTAGGCTTAAATCTATAGGAGAATGGTTGATATATTCGTAATGATGTGATAATAAAGATTTGTGTGGCTAATAGAGTTCGGAGTTGATTTTATGCCATAATCTTTGTGGGAAATGGATTGAGAAAATATTGGCCTTAGGGGCAAAACCAATTGTGTTGCTATAACCGATAGCATCTCGGAGAGTAATGTGACTAATATCGTATACAAGTGGTGAATTATTGATAGTGTTAAGAGTGAGATTTTTGGGTGAAAGAGTTTCCCAATTATGCTTTGGATATTTGAGCCTCAAATTTGTTGGTAGCTAGTGAAGTCGAAAGGATTGAAGTAAAGTTGAAGTAGAGCTATTAGAGGATTTAGTTATCCGATGTTAAAGGAAATCTTGAATGGAGCTTACCTCATTTTTGTGGATATGAGGAATTGAATACAGATGGGTGATTTTTATATTCACCGTATTGGTGATCATTAAGCGATAGAATAGCCAAAGTAATGATTTATTTCATGAGTTGAAGTCGACTATTGATGGAATTCATTGTGGTGCAAATAGAGCATGAGTTGAAACCCTAGAGAATAAAGGTATTGGAGGAATTGAATTAATAGGATTCAATCTGATTTGATGGAGCATATGGGATTACTTGTCGACAATATGTCACTGGTGAAGAAGGTTTGTTTTAGTACTTTGCAAGTCGTGTACCAAAACATCCCTAAATTCATGTGAATATTGCCCTAGGTTGAATTGGTTTTGTAGCTCATAGATTGGTGTTGGAAGAACAAGTTGTTCTATGGCAATCTAATGAGTATTTGAAATGATTGACGGATGTTTAATGGGTTATTTTGGGTTCCCTTGATTTGGGAATTCATTTAGGTTCACTTGGAGGAAAGTGGATTGAAGTGAGAAGTTGGGATTTTCACATTTCTTATGTGATTGATATGATTTTTGCTAAGGCGTTATTTATGCGCTTTAAAGTGTTTCCTTTCCTTTGAAAAGAAAGGGTCTAATTTCGAGAATGAAAATCTTTTCGCATGATTTTACGACATATTGTGCATTAGGGCGAGAATTGCTTTCTGTCCAGTTTCTTCTCTCTTGAGGAATTAGTTGTGATGAAATGATATGATGTGCGAAAGTGAATTCCCAACTATTTTAGAAAAAATGTTATTAATTGTGGATGAATGAATTAATTCCATGATTGGGTTTGCATTTATAAAAGACTTCGCTTTGTAACAGCGAGTCGGGTTTATGAGTGTTATGTGATACTTCTCTTGTGAAAGAGAAGACTCTCTTTGTTGCGAATAAAAGTAGCGTTGTCTCTTTTATGCAAGCAATGAGTGATTTTCTTGAAGGAATAGGGAATCTCTTATCCAGAGGCATGAGATGTTAAAGGATGCTAAGGTGTTGGTCGTGTTAGACCAGACCTAGGATAACATAAGAATTGAATTTATGTGCGGAGTGTGCAATATGTTCCCTTTTCTTTGCTGAAAAAGTATTTAGGGGATCCGGAACATAGGGTTGTTCTAGAACCTGTTGTCCCTTAAGTAAAATCTCATCTGTGAGTCCCGCTCAAATTGGATTCTAGGGAATCGAAAAGCGATGAGAGCAGGATATTAAAATGTGTTTAAAGTAATGGGTCTTGCATCGCGAGAAGTACCGGAGTTGTTCTCTACGGGATACGAGATAAGAGTTGTTTCTGTTAGGTGGTGTTGTGGTATTCATGTGGATTGCTTACTTTTGAGTGAGTCGAATTCTTTTAAGGGGTAGAATGTAATACTCGTGAGAAAGAAAACGAAAGAAAGCGAAAGAAAGCAAAGAAAGTGTCGTCAGAACCCTAGAGGATAATTTCGGGCAGGGCAGTCCGTTCATCGAGATACGGACCGTCAGGGCGATCGGCACCTCTCACAGCCGTAGGGTCATCATCCGGCTTAAAAAAACCTGATTTGATATAATAACCAGCCAAGGTGAACCAAATTACCATAGCACCCGTAAAACCCAAAAATATCAATTGGTCGCTACAGTGATGCTACAGTAAGGGACAACACACCTCTCCGGATAATCCACCCACCGAGTCACGGAGGACGGCTAACGTCGAGAAGGCACCGCACAACCACAAACCAAATATATTGTGCGACCAACGAGAGAGAAGAAACACCACGGCGAATATTGCTTGTCTTTCGTTCTCATCCCCAAACCCTCAAACCATCCGGCTCTGAGCAACCGCCACCACAAGCCGTGAGACCGTCAGCAGTAGGAGGAGGAGGTCACCATCAAGCGGCATCCACACCACCAAGAAGCCGACGACCGCAAGCCAACCCCAAGTCCACCCAAAGCAAACCACCATCGACCGGTGAAGGTAACCACAGCGTGCACAACCGTAGCATCCATTCATTCATAGTAAGTAGTACTTAACTAGAGACATCAAACAACCGAGCACCGGTAGAGCACCATGAAACCGACAAAAACACGCCAACCGGAGGTAGAGGTGGAGTAGAGAAGGTAAATAGGATCGAGACTCACCGAAGTTAGAGCGACGACGTACTACCACCGGCGTAGTCATACCCCAACCGCCACGCACTCCCGGCGTGCGGCGGCTCGGCGACCATGACTAGCTCGGGCAGCACACCTCCATACCTAGCACATCGAGAGCAAATCCGTGAGAATCAAAACAAAATAACGACCAAATCAATTGCAAGCGGGTCGATTCGGAAAGCGCGAGATCGGAGCTGTAGGCCACGGATCGGCAGCGGCCGGCCGTGCAGCAGACGGCGGAGGGTGAGGCGGCCAGGCGGCGCAGCGCTGCGGCCGAGGCCGGCGGCGCAAAGGAGGCTCGTCGATCTCGGCGGGGTCCTCGGCGTGAGCCTCCTCCTCCACCGGCAGCCCGGCGGTGCTCCGACACCGTCGACTCGGTCTCCGTCGCCGTGCTCGATGTGGAGGTGGAGATGACCCCACGCCGACTCCTGCTCCTCCTCGGTGGGGCGCCGGCTCTGCATGGCGTTCTAGCTGCACCTCTCAAATGTGGCGCCCCGGCGTGATGAGTAGCTAGAGATGGACATGAGGGACGGCCGAGCATATATGAAAGTTATGCGTTAAGTATTCCTTTGGCTGCTGGTGAGTATGCTTTGTCGCAGCCGCGGTATGCAAGAGATCTGCCTAGCTAGCTGCCTCTGCCGGCACAGATCGGTCGTTCGGCAAAGCTATACTTTACACACACATAGAGAGAGGAAAAATAAATAGGTGATGTCGAAAACACTTGAGTGTTTTTTTGTGTTTTAGAGCATTCAGAATTTTAGAAGAGTCAAGTGTTCTAGCTATTTGCCTTTTTCCACAGTGCAAACACATGATCAAGTTTGTGCACACAAACTTGCAATCTAAATGAGCTCATATGACACTAAGTGTATGTTTGATTTAGCCAAAATTAAGCGTGTGTTTCTCTTAATTACTAACACTCAAGTCAGGTTGAAATCTCTTTGTGAAGCAAAGTCATAGTAGAACAATGACTATGACTTTAGAAGATTCTCAGCAGTTGGATATAAAAGGATAGCTTAGTGCTTAGATCAGATGCTACATCTATGGTGCTACAGTCTGAGTTACAGTATTTTGCTACCTTACCTGTCACATCATCTTTGCTATCCAGTTTAATCTCAGTCTTTATTTTTGATCCGATGACTACAAAACAAAGTCACCGTTCTGTAGCACGGTGACTTTGCTACGCAAAGTCAAGGATCCGGGATCCAGTTCCAACTTCCAAGATGCATGGCTATTTGGCCCTGCCGATGCATTTATTTGTTTGGTCCCTAGCTTGCATATGATGTTGTCATGAGTCATTCAATCACATCTGCCATTCACATTCTTCTCTTTTTGGTGCATCAGCTAGGTGATGACTCCACCATGATCTGTTTTCTTTCCCCTCAAATGCACTTTAAGCCCGACCGGACCAATAATGTTGTAAATCGTATCACTTCTCAGAAGAAAATAACTTGCCACTCATCAATTTAATAATGCAAGCATGCATGCATTGTCATATATAATTGGCACTCATCAATTTAACCGGTGCCAAATTAACCTTCAATATCATGCATGCGCCTTCGTTTGCTTCTTTTCAATATGCATGCATGGTTATTAATCGTATGATCAACACGCCTCGCAGTACGGTGATTATCTCCAAGCAAGCCAAATGGTTTAAAATTAATTCGACACAAGTTAGCAGAGTCGATTACTTATCGTGTTCTTTTACCTATAAATTAACATGTATTGTAGCGAAACAAAAACTTCGAATTGCTAGCTAGGGGCAAAGCTGTGTGGAAACTAACTAACATGTAGTATGTCTACGGTTCCGCCCTTTTGTTTCAACAATTTTATACGCGTAAAACACTGAACATACAGCAGAAGTACTTCATATCTAAGTCCATTAGTTTGTCCCTCTCTAATACACCACCATTTGTAGATTACGACTATGTTCTTTTTAGTTTTTTAGTAACTAGTTTTTTAGTGACTTTTAACTTTTCTCAGTAATCACTATTTATTATATTAATAAGCCACAGCCTAAAAGAATATGCCCTATTTTGCACGGTTGATGATTTATCACCAAGGCGGAAGCAAACGAAAATAACCCAGGTTCACCACTTCAGCATCTGAGATAACAATATGTGTAATTTTCAAGCAACAACATACTAAATAGTAATTTGTCCGGAATTTTTAGCATCAATAATTCACTATAAATGATGGTAATGTACAATAAAGAGAACAATATGACTTAAATTTTCAAGTAAATAAAGTAGATATTGTCATGTTGAAGAACAATTGAACTCAACCAGTCAAATAATCATAGACCACTAGATCAAGTAAGATCACTTCAAATTTTGCCTCTGATTTGCAGCTTTATCGTTATTCCAAAAACTCAATTTTGAAACCCTAAGTCATAATCCTAGAATTTGATAAAAACAATCATCAAATTGAGAAGTCCCTTTTCTTGAAAGAAAATATGGAGAATTGAGAGAACATTAGAATAGAGAAGCAATACCTTATGCCAATTCGCGATTCAACGCAATCCTTGCTTGCCGCTTGTGTTCCTCTATTGTTGAGGTGATCGACGGGCGATGGTGACTAGGAGAAGTTGCGACTTACAGCGGGTGTGGCCGTCGATGGCGACGAGGTCTCGGTGGCGGCGGTGGCGGCGGTGTTCGTGGCTTAGTTGCAAACTCGGCCTCTCGAGTCGAGTAGTCTAGCACAAGCGCCATGAAAGAAAGAAGCACATATAGACTAATTAACGCGGAAGATAGGATGCAACCCAAGAAGCCAATAAAATGGGAAATGCGGGGCTAAAACCTGAATGGCTCGGCAGAGGAGAAGGGAGTGAGGAGGCGTCGCGGGCCGGCGGTGGAAGAGGTGGGCGGCGGGCGTGAGGCGCTGCGAAGGTGAGGTAGTTGTATAGCACGAGGTGCGCGGGGCCTGCCGGCCCTCGGAGGACGAGTGTGAGTGAATGGCCTTGAGGAGGCATCCGGCGAAGGCTCGTGGTAGCAAGGGCCGGCGAGAGGCGCCGAGGAGGAGGCAGAGCATTAGAGTCGGGCCTGATGGCATCTTGCTGCAAAGCGAATTTGCTTCATAAAATAGATGGGCAAGACATGGACTAGCCCACATAACAATTTATCCAGCCCACTCTCTTGTCAAGAAGCCCTTTCATTGCCCTTTTCCTAATGTATGGCTTATAAATTTTCTCGAACAAATAAGCATAACAGATTCTTCGTGTTCTTTTAGTAGCTTTTGAAGTAGCTTATCGAGATAGATTTTTGAATCAAATTATCGATATTTAGTATATTCACACAAATGTCGTATTAAAACTAAAGCCACCAGCCACCACGAGTGTACCCATTTTTTTTTGTGATTTTTGTTTACAACACAGATGAGTTCACCGTGTTGCTCTTGCAGTCTTGCTTACTGTGTATTCTGTTCGTCTCGGCATGCGTACCACTTGTAGCTTCCATAAAACATAAGCAATATTTTGCGAAGTATTTTTGTTTTACACTCTTACTAGTTACTAGTATATCAGTACGCTCGTGTGCATGCATGGTTAAATTCCATCACTTTATTGAACTGATGGAAAGAGAGTAAAATAAATACAAAACGCCATTAACCATTACAAGAGCCAGATGTACGTATGGTTTCCACATCTTGGAAGAAGCACACTCGTAGTAACAAAGAGATGGTATATATAACGCGTGCAAATAATGAGAACATGCATGTCAATGTACGTGCAGGCAACATAAAACAGTATACAAAGATTGGCAAAAGCTCATGAGGTTTGAAAATATAGGCTCCACTCGGTTGGGTTGAAAAGCTGTAGTTTATGGCTGAAATTGCACTTTATGTGGCTGAAATTTCATTGTAGCTGAAGGTAGTTTATTTAGCGTAATTAAATTTAAAAAATTAAAAATAGAAAAATATGCTAGCTCATCAAGGACAAGCATAAGCGAATACGGGGAAAAGAACCGTCAAAAAGCTCAAAAAACCAAAAGTTCAGAAAAGGACGAAATTTATAAATAGTGAAAATAAGTCGAAGCTAAAACCGAAATAAGCGGGAGTAATCTTCAAACCATACATCAAATATCGTCTCATGCATGCACACCTATACATATATACGTACACACTTGAGCATTCGGACCTACTATATACATCGACCGCTACGTCATACTTACTAAGAGCATCTCCAAGAGATACTCTATATGGATCTTAATATTTAAATTTTAGAGTTGAAAGGTAAGTAGCTCCAACATTCCCAAATAGACTCCTAAAATAGAACACACCCAAAAATGAGCTCTCGCTCTCTACTTATAGAGGATGATCTAGCCTCCCAATACTTTTTCTGGTTTAGGGCATACATTGGAGGAATAATTATTTTTGGACCTTATATCGTGGTTAGGATCTGTAAAAGAGATTTATGGTGTGAATTTATTGGGCATCTCTTGGAGATGCTCTAAGCACACTCCCAATAGACCTATATAAACAATATCTATAGCATTAATTAGTTTACCAAATAGGATGTTAAAGAAGGAGAGATCTGCAGTACTTGAACATAAAATCCAACACAAGGAGAGGAGGGCTTGTAAAATTTATTATCCGGTTCTATTGATGAACATCGTCTACTAAATTTGATGATATTTATAGATATTTTTGATGATATGGAAAGGTAGCACAACAATTCCATTGGAAGTGGCCTAAATCGCCTATTGATTCTTGCCACGCGTGTGCGCGTCATCCAGCTCTAGCAGCTGGATGCCGGCGGCGTTGGCGCCTCTTCCATGATGCCTGGCGGAGGCTCGAGTGGAGCGGCCTGGGCGGTGGCGGTGGCTCGGCGAAGGTGGTGGCCCAGGCGGCAACGACCTGGCGGCGGTGGCGGTGATACGGCGGCGGCAATGATGCGGCGGCGTCGAGGCGGCGGAAGAAGAACAAGGTCGAGTCTAACTCGATACTATGTTATAAATATTGTATATAATCATGAGACCCAAAGAGCAATATATATATATATATATATATATATATATATATATATATATATATATATATATATATATATATATATATATATATATATATATATATATATATATATATATATAATACAAAGGAATAAATAGAGATATATATCATATACAGATAAGAAAACCAAGGCATATAAGAAAACGAATACAATTCTATTCAATCCTTAACAGAGCCTCCTCCAAGCTCCATCATTGACGATGTGTTATCCAAGCAGACGATGTTAGATTGTCCCCCTCTGAATTTTCTTCCAAACTCCGCCACCGTCGGTGGCTACTTCTTCTGCATGGTATTTGCCGACTTTTACCTTGGGCAGGTTGCTGGCGCCGCCGATCAGCCTCTGGTAGCTGCCGTCGAACCACCAACATCGCCTGCGGGAGGAGGGTGTTGTTTGGTTCAGCTGGAAGCACATTCCGTCGCTGTTGGTGAAGCCCACGACGTAGACGTTGTCGTCGCGGATTGCCAGTGTCGGAGCAGCCCCAGCCTTCCGATATGCATGATTAATTTTACCCCAAAGCTCTCGTGGTCACTCTGGATTTTTTTTAACCCCTTGAGAAAGATTTATGGGTACTGTAATTATACTTTGGGTCAATTTGCCAATGGTAATCTTGGCTCTCTCTGGTATGCTCAATTGTTCACAAGCTCCCGATATGCATGATTAGTAGATCAGTTTAGAGGGCACCTCAACCTCTCCCAGTCCCAGCTATAGAAATCCAGCTATAAACAGAATTGCTCAAGCACAACTATATATGTGCACGCATGCCGGCATCTATCGTAGCTTAATTATCAGGGCTGTCTTAACACAGACTTCAGAATTCAGTCAACAAAGTTTGAGATAAGTCAGTGGGCAGACGATAAAACTATAGATGAACGGCTCCAGCTGCCCCCACCCCCTCGGCCTCAAGAAAAATCACACAAAGCATGTATCTATCTGCCTACGCCAAAAGAAACCCTGGGAAAAAAGATCATGTCGTATCATTCCAGAATCTCAAGAAATCTCACGAGTCATTCAAAATAAAAGGAACAAAAAAACATCAAAGAAGAATTCACCCGGATCCTTGCTATTCTTACCCTTGCTGGAACAGGTTGAGATTGTGGAATTGGGGTCTATTCTTTTGGGCTATGACTTATAGTTTTAGCTAAAAACCACATCATTTCATTAAGAGAAGCGAAGGTATATTCCCTAGGAAGCCTAGTGTTTTGGGAGCGAAAAAGGAGAATAAGGATAAACCGCAGGTAGAGAGAGTGGGGCTACAAGAAGATAAGGCAGAAAGAAGAAAAAGGTAGACAACGCTTGAGACAATACATCAAGGCTAAGAAGTAAGGGACTAGGATGTGCTTGTCATATGAGGATCGGTAGCACATCCACACCCACCCATTGCCAACACATTATCTCTTACTTTAGTTTGTCGGGAGAGCTTTAATGTTCGTCTTGCTTTTGTCGAAGACCCGACCATTGCACTCGCACCAAATCGTCAGAGGAAGAGGATGATAATTGAGTTGAAGTTTTTGAGCTTTGGGCACCTGTTTGCGCAATGAGGACTACCAATCTAACAATCAGTCTGTCCTCTTTGGGGTGGTGAGGTCACAGAAAGTCGCGAAGCGTGGCTAGATTTGGCGAACCCAAGGGCAAAGGGCGAGGAGATGATCAATTGATTTTGGGTTCAGTTCACAAAGTGGGCAAAGAGTGTGCGACGACACCCACGCCTCGCTATGCGATCTGCAGTTCAGCGGCGGTTCTAAATAGCCGATTAAGCAAAGAACTTGCATTTTAGTTGAGCCTTGCATTTTCAAATTAGCTTGTGAGCTGCAAAGCGGATCTCGCCAAGGAAGAGAGCATTGTATGGAGACTTGGTGGACCTTTGAAAGGGTTTAGTTTTCAGATGATCTGAACTTTGGTATGAGGTTGGATAGGAACAGAGCGATCTTGTGCCAAAGATTTTGTTTGAAATTTAGATATTGTAGAAAAGCTAAATATCGAAGCTGAAAAGAATATGGCCTTATCCATGTAGATGGCCACCTCGTGCCGTCTCCATCACGCAGAAGAAGCGATCGCCCCCTCGATGTCGCGCACCCACCACCAACGCTAGCGAGATCGCCGTCCTTGCCGCGCTCCTCCACCCTTTGTGAGAATAAATCATGTGCATTTAGTTTTTCTTTCCTTTCATGTAGCTGCAGGAGCACCTAGGATCGAGTAGTTGCATTAGCTAAGTTTCGTCGTTTACATTTGCAACGCATGGCTCACGAATATGGGGCGCGTGGCGTGGGGAAGTGCGAGAATAGCTCGGCGCGCGCCGTTTTTGGTCGATTATTGAGTCTTGTAATCACAGCATGTACTCTCTATGTATTCAGCAATACAATGCATGAAAATTTGCTGCTTCGCGGCACCAAATATTGATCAAGTTCCATCACTTGGCGTGAGTTCAGAGTGTGTTTGTTTCAGCGCCGTTGTCGGCGAAAATCGGCATCTTTGGAGTTCGGCGAAATCCGACACTGCTGGAGTTTCGATGGCGGCTAAAACTCATCGGTGGTATCGAGCAAGATCGGCGTGATCGGCGATGTCGCTGCCGATGGGAGATCGGAGCGAGGACCTCGCGGCGCCGTTTCGAGGCACTCACCGTCACCGGTGGTGTCCGGCGCCAATGACAATGGGAGGTCATTGTGCGGTGCGGTGTGAGAGGTTGGAGGATCTGCGTCATTCCCGACCCTAACGCGCCGCGAACTACATGGAATGGAGCGATGATGAAGGTGATGATGCGTGCGGCGTGGCCTCGGAGCGCGTATGCCACGATGTTGGCGATGAGCAAGAGGACCAAATGGTGATGGAGGCTATTCGAAGGCCGTCCCGCGAGATGATCGGACGTTGGCGCTCAAGCTGAGTTCCAAGCACGTGTGGGATGCGGTCGAGGCGATGAGAATCGGTAGCGACCACGTCGCGAAGGCCAAGGCGCAATCCTGCGCCAAGTGCGAGACAATTGCATTCGCGACGGCGAGGCGATCGATGATTCGCGCTTTGCCTCACCAATTTGGTGACAAACCGGGAACTCGGGGACAACATCGGCGAGGCCAAAGTAGTGGATAAATATCTTGAGTTGTTCCATCTAAGTACTCGCAGATAGCTCTTTCCATCAAGACCTTGCTCAACCCTCCATAATCACCATCGAGGAGGTCACGGGAGGTTGAAGGCGGTGGGCGATTGGGAGCTAGATACGTCGGTGGCGGCAGCCTCTACCTCACGAGGACACGCTTGGAGGTGTTGGGCGTCTCAAATTGTGACACCATGGCGGGTCATCCTCGAAACCGCAAGCGTGGCGGTGGTGGAGGACGGCGTCGCGGGCATGGAGCTCACGAGAAACCAGCGGCCGATCGAGCGTGCGGAAGGAAAAGGAGGCGCGAGACCTTTCGGGTGACAAGTGCAAGAATTGTGGTCGCCTTGGCCATTGGGCGAGGCGTAGGCAACCATGATGCACCATCGCACACGGCGCAGAATGAGGACAATGATGAAGAGCGGCGATGTTAATGGCGCAAGTCGCGCGCGCTCGCGACCACGAGTTAGAGCATAGCCTCTCCGCTCACTGGAGGAGCCACGAGCCCAAGTGCGCCTAGCGCGAAGATGACGATGAGCACCGGGAGGGCTGGTATCTCGACACGGGGCGTCGAACCACATGACGGGGCAAAGGAAGTCTTCGCGGAGCTTAACACGGAGTTGTCGGCGCCGTCAAGTTTGGCGATAGCTCTATTGTGGAGATCCGTGGCCTTGGTACCATTGTATTTCTGGCTGCAATGGTGAACATCGGCGCTCACGGTGTCTACTTCATCCGAGGTGAAGAATAACATCGTCGACATTGGGCAACTCGATGAAAATGGCTCACGGGTGTTGATTGAAGGCGAGTGCTACACATTTGGGACCGATAGCGGATTACGCGCGAAGGTGGTGTGGCGCGGAACCGGTGTATGTGCTACACATCAGCGTCACGTGGTTGGTTTGCTTTGCCGCTCAACGAGAGGGCGTGGCTTAGCGCGGCATGGCGCTTTGGCCATGTTAGCCGAGCACTCGACAATTAGCGCAGGCGACATGGTGAGAGGACTTCCCAATTGGACCATCGCGATCAATTATGTGACACTGCGTCATCACCAAGCAATGTCGGGCAAGCTTCCCGGTTTAGGCGAAGTACCGCGCGACTGATCTCCTTGAACTTGTTTATGGTGATCTGTGTGGACCGATTGCTCTGATGACTCTTGTCAGAAAGAGGCATTTCCTGTTGCTCGTGGATGATTACAATCGGTATATGTGGATTGTGCTGCCGGCATCCAAGGGAGACGCGGCTACGGCGATCAAGCGTTTCCAAGCCAGCATCGAGCTCGAGAGCGGCAGGCGGCTGCGTGTTCTTTGGACGGACAATGGTGGTGAGTTCACCACCATCGAATTCGCAGCCTACTGCACCGATCATGGAGTGCATCGTCAGGTGTCTGCCCCATACACGCCGTAGCAGAATAGCGTCATTGAATGATGCAACCAGACTGTGGTTGCGACGGTGCGCAGCTTGCTAAAGCAGTGCGGCGTGCCTGCAAAGTTCTGGGGCAAGGCCATGTGCACTGCTATATTCCTGCTGAACCGTGCACCGACCAAGAGTCTCACTGGGATGACACCGTTCGAAGCCTGGAATGGACGCAAGCTAGCCGTGCACTTCTTGCGCACATTCAGGTGCATCGTTTATGTGAAGAACCTCCGGCCACACCTGAAGAAACTGGAGGATAGGAGCACCTCGATGATTTTCATCGGGTATGAGGATGGTGCACAAGCATATCGTGTGTATGATCCATGGTCCAACCAAGTTCATGTCACTAGGGATGTAGTCTTCGGCGAAGACACGGCTGGAGTTAGGAGCAAGTTGAGGACATCGTCGCATCATCGAGTGAGTTCATCGTCGAGCACACCATAACACGAGGAACTCGTCTGCTGGTCCAACCCAAGGCGTTGGACACCCTCCGATCACGGTGAGCAGATGGAATTGCGGTGCTGGGTGGAGACACGAAGGGCGGGCATACCACGGGCGCTCTGCACTAGGTAGTCACGACTAGGAACACCGTCATTAATCACCTCCAGCAACATTGGCGCCAATCATGATGACACACCAACCCATTTCCACCCCATTGTTAATGTTACGGCGATGATGGCCCGCTCGGGACTTGTAGTGCGGGAGGCTGGATGGGAAAGTGAATCATCAACAACGGAGAACCACGGACCTTTGCGAGGCGGAACAAGAGCCGAGTGGCGTGCTGCCATGCGAGAGGAGATGGCGGTGTTGAGGAGAATGGCACTTGGGAGCTGGCGCACTACCGTCGGACACGCCCAATTGGCCTAAAATGGGTTTTCAAGCGAAGAAAGATGAGGCCGACAAAGAGATCGGGCACAAAGCTCGTCTGGTTGCCAAAGTGCGTGCAGCGACAAGGTGTCGATTTTGAGGAGGTATTCGCTCGGTGGAGAGATTCGAGTCCGTTCGGTTATTCGGCATTGGCGGCGGGAAGGTTGGCGATCCATCATATGGACATGATATTGGCATTTCTCAATGGCGTCTTAGCAAAGAAGTCTCGTCGTGCGATCGCGGGGTTCATCGTCGTGGGGCATGAGGAGAAGATGTTACGCTGAGAAAGGCGTTGTATGGCCGTCAAGCAGCGCTGCGCATGTGGTACGCCAAACTAGATGCCACTCTGAAGAAGCTTGGGTTTGGCGATGCGGCGCATGAACCGGTGTCTCGGCCGAGGACACGAGGCGTCGCATTGCTCGTCGGAGTCTATGTGGGCGACTTGGTGATCATCGGTGCAAATCAAGCGAGCTCCACGCCTTCAAGAAGCAAATGCGTGCACTTCAAGATTAGTGATCTCGGGCTTATTTCCTTCTACCTCGGCATTGGCGTGCACTAGGAAGCTCGGGGATCACACTAGGGCAAGGACACTACGCCGAGTGGATCCTTGAAGCGGCGAGGATGCATGGCGCAACTGTGCCACACGCCCATGGAGGAGCGATTGAAGCTGAGTTGAGACAACGAAGCATCACGGTTGGCGCCACGAGTATCGCGGGATCGTTGGAAGCCTCGGTACCTTGTGCACACAAGACCTGATTTGGCTTTCTGTTGGGTTCGTTAGTCGGTTTATGGGCGCCCAACCGAGGATCACATGGCAGCCGTGAAGCACATCCTCCGCTACTGGCGAGGACAATCCAGCTCGGCTGTAGCTACACAGAGGAGCACAAGAATGTCGGTTGGTAGGTTACAGTGACAATGACCACGCTGGCGATATCGACACACGCAAGAGCACGATTGGTGTTCTGTTCTTCCTAGGGGACAATCTGATCACTTGGCAATCCCTCAAGCAAAGAGTGATAGAGTTGTCCTCCTGTGAAGCTGAATATATCGCTGCGACCACTGCTGCAACACAGGGCATCTGGATGGCCCAATTACTTGGTGATCTCGAGGGAAAGGGCGCCCAAGCTTTCAAGCTCTAGGTGGACAGCAAGTCTGCCCTTGCACTAAGTAAGAACCCGTTTTTTCATGAGAGGAGCAAACACATACATATGCGCTACAATTTCATCAGGAATGTATGGAGAACGGGAGCATTGTTGCTGATTTCATCAACACCAAAGATCAACTCGCGGACATATTAACGGAGGCATTAAGGCGGATGAGATTCCAGGAGCTGCGAGCCAGGATTGGAATGGTCGATGTCAAGTCGCTGCACAAGATTTAGGGGCGAATTGACAGAATAAATCATGTGCACTTAGTTTTTTCTTTCCTTTCATGTAGCTGCACAGGAGCACCTAGGATCAGGTAGTTGCATTAGCTAAGTTTTCGTCGTTTCTGTTGCACAACGCATGGCTCTGAATATGGGCGCGTAGGAGTGGAAATGCTGAGAATAGCTCTGGCTGCCCACAGTTTTTGGTCGATCGTTGAGTCTTGTAATCACAGCATGTACTCTCTATATATTCAGCAATACAATGCATGAAAGGCTACCGCTTCCGCAGCACCAAATATCGATCCAAGTTCCATCACTTCGCGTGAGTTCAGAGTGTGTCTGTTTCTGCGCCGATGTCTGACAGAAATCCGGCACGCTGGAGTTTCTGATAGGCGGCTGAAACTCTGTCACCCTTTACGATCTCCTCCTACCTGGGCTTGATAGCACTTCAGCGGTTAGCACTAGTTTGTCAAATATCCCTTCTGGTGACTGTTCTGACAAATTAAATGTCAAGGAGAATTTAGCAATTACAAAGAACCATTCTAACAAAACAGTTGACATGAGCAAAGCTGAACAAATAGGCAATTTTGGAGAAAACAGCAAAAGCGTATTTAGCTGGGCAGCAAGGTGGTGGTCATCTGGAAAATCAGATACAGATGGCAATAGAAATTCTACAGATATCATTGTTGGAACAAGGAAAGACTCAGATGAAGATTCTGCATTTGTTAAGACAGCTGCCAGACTGCCAGTGCAAGCAGACAGCAAGTAGGAATTGAACTGTTCAAAAAATCTTTCTTCTGGGATGCACTAGGGCGATATCTGTGAACCCCTCATGGATCACCCCTTGTTTCAAAAGCAAAGACAAGGTAAATCCTTTTCTTCCTGCTTCTCAGTTTACTTCTTATATCTACACAACATAAATGTTGGTGACTTTGGCATCGAATTGTATAATTAGCAAATTACGACGTGTCACAGTTTCATGGATTATATATCAGGAGTTACAATAGTTCTTGGGTCAAGAGCCAGTCGTAGATACATAAATGACATGAAAGAACAGTAGCTTGATGCCCTGAAAACTAAGTCTACAGTTTTGCTCGTAAGCTGGTCTTGTAGCATGTTTACAGCAAGCTATAGTTATGCAATTTTGCGGAAAATACTGGAAAACTTCGTCTTGCACTCATGAAAATAAAGAGCATAAGACTAGAAATAAGGTGCATGCTAGATTGGTAGTGTTTTTGCTCATCGTGAGTGGATTCTTTAGTACAAGAAACCGAGGCCTTTAACGCCCCATTTCTAAAGGTACTAGTAATCTCATAACAATCTAAAAATGAGCAGTTGCGGAGTACTATACATGAGTCGCACCACAACAGCACAAGCTTACAATAAAGAGCCAAGCTTTTATTACAAACATAGGGTTTATCAACTAGTTTTCTACGGTGAGCGAACAAGCCCAAAAGCTAAAATACAACTCAAAAACTCCCAAGCGACTTGGCGCAGCTAAAACCTAGAACCACGCATCCTCCTGAAGAAGGGCTCTCGGGAACTCCATCTTCTGCTGGAGCGTCTTGATTTTTCTGGTCTTCTATTTGTTGTTTAGCAAGTTATGAGTACCACCGTACTCAACAAGTCACAAAGTAAACCTCTATTTACTATTTGATGGATATTCAAAGGAGGAAATGTCTTGGTTCTATTAGATTAAGTGGATACTGTTTTATTTGCAATGGTAAAACAAAGCAGTTCTCCTTAAGATTAAAGGGTTTCTTTTCAACGATTAAATTCACAATTACCCACTTTAAAATATTATGAAATCTACTTATACTTCATTCTGGAATCACCCAATTAACACGCTTCATTAACAGAAAGCACGGTGCATTCGAATACCATTTATTTCACCTGTGAGTTACTCGGCTTTACCCACGATTTCTTAACTCCATAGCGAGTTAAGAAAACCAGTCGTTCAACTGCTCAATTCTTTATATAGGCTCTACTCGTGAATCACTTGAACACAGTTCACACACTAACCTAAACTCTAATGTCCGCTCTGGTGACTTCTATCGTTGTTAGGTATAGTTTTACCGTTCCACATACCTAACTCCCCATCATCAACACACCTACTTCTGTAGAGATCAATCGAGTTGGCGATTACTAAACCGGGGTTGACAAGTCAACTCCTGTGGTTGGCGATCTTGTGTCTTTTACTTAGCATAAGGTTCTCGTTCTTATTTTCACACGAGGCATCAACCACTTTCCCCCTTGTGCTCGTGGCACCCACCAATCCAAACCAGCCTCCACCCTATGGTAAGGTCGTGGGCGAAGGTCATCTCGTGGCTTTCCACTGCACACCCTTACCCTAGTACCGATTTTGCAAATTCTATTGTGCCATTGCCAAATCATAGTAGTACAAAATATTGAATGAAATGATCTACAATTATTTATACTATAATTTAAATATTACTAAGGTTGTCAAGGTGAATGTTGCCTCAAATTAAACATGACATTTATTAGTGGTAGGATTTAACTAATTAGCATGTCATTCTAAACATTTATTTTAATCAATTAATATTTTGCAATTAACAATAATGGAAATACTATAATTGAATAATGTAAAATTCATGAGATTCAATATGATCAAAAACTTGTAACTTGCTTCTTGATCTGAAATTTTGCGAGCTCGTAAACCTCGATGCTGGATCGGGCCTTGGGTATCGCTTGAGAGAGATCGAAAGCTAAGCGCAAACACATAAAATAACAATAAGTCCACACTTGAATCTAATCAAGCTAGGAAAAATAAAATAATTAAAAAGGAGTAAATTGCATAAAACTCAAATGGAGGGCTTGAATTTATTTGGAATTGAATTTGATGAAAAGGAGGTCAAAAATGGATTCACGGCATTGAGACTATCAAATTGGTGTATTTTGGAATTTTTGGGATTTTTGGAATTATCTAGATTTTTCTGGGATTTTTAATTAATTTTCTGAATTTCCTCTTGGGTGAACGATGCGAGTCGGCCCAACCGCAGTGCGGCCGGCCAGTTTTTACGCGGCGGCGGCGAGCGGCAAACTGCGGCCACGCGCGTGGCGCGCAAGGCCAGCGTGCGTCGTGCACCGCACCGATGGGCGCGCGGACGGATCGCGATCGGCGAGTGCAAGTGCTTGGATGGAAAAGCGTGCGGCGCGGCGGTAGAGATACAGCCATGTCGCGTCGGAGGTCGTCTTCAACCTCGGCCTCTCTCTTTGGCGGGAGAAGCGAGCTCAACGGCTCCTTACAATTCGATGCTTGCGATGCTCGCCGAAGCGAAAGGAAGGGCACGGTGGTGATCTTGGGAGTGTGGGAACCCATTTTGAGGTTTTGGAAGGTGGGAGAATGGGCGGCGGTGGTGGCGGCAAGAGAAAAGCGGCGGCCTTCACGGCGGCGCCTAGGTGCTCTGTTGGATCTCTGGCAAAATTGGAAGCGATTTAACCATCTAGGAACATCGGGTTCCACGATGGTGGTAGCGATTTAGGTCGAGAAAGTCTCGGTTGGGCTGTCCACGGGAGGTCTTTCGGTAAGACGGTGGCTTGATCGCTAGGGCTCGCAAATGCTCGCCAGGAGTTCACCATCGTGATCGGAGGCAAAGGAGATCATGTTAGCACAAGGAATCGAAAATAATCAACTAAATCACAAGATGGCCGCTAGGGCTCCTTTGGCGCAGAGAGGAGGTGCCGGCGGTGACACGGTCGACATGAGCTGAAATTAGCGATTCGGGAGGTTTGAGGAGTAGTAGGAAGTGATCTGCAATGCCCACTGGGCTTTAAACTTTGCAGTGTCGGTGGCTACGAGAGAGGAGGTTCGAGCTCATCTCTCAAGTGTGGCCGAGGTGATAAGCGAGCCACCGCCACGCCTGAGATAGTAGGAGAGGTGGCACTGTCATCCTGCGAGGAGTTGGCGAAGATTTGACAATGACGATGCGACACGGCGTGTGTGGCAAGGAAAGAAGCCATGCGTAGCGGTGAGAGAGGTGAGCACGCGAGCAGCGGCGCGCGAGCGAGGAGTGCGAGGGCGTGCAAGCGGCGGTGGGACCACGAGCGGCGGGTGTGAGCAGCGAAGGCGGGCAGCCACAACTTCGGTGGTGACCGCGGCGCGTGTGCTCCCGCCACAGTGAGGTGGTTCAGCGGCGGCGGAGGCGCCGTGAAGAGGAAGCGGGAAGGCGAAGAGGAAAGTGGGATTTCTCGAGAAATACCAAATTGGGAAGGATTTTGGAATTCAAGCAAAACTCAAGAAAAATTTCAAAATTTTGAAATTTTGAGATGTTTCAAGGCCGTTTCGTCATCTGATCTTTTTAGAAGATTCATGTGCATCAGCAGATCAGCTGCATTATCCTGATTAGTAGTAACCAGCTGCAACATGGTTGCCGTATTTATAGCTACAATAAAAGATAAAGCGTGTCTTTCAGTGGGTGATCCATCATACTAGACAGGCAAATTACTTGCCCATAAGCAGATTATGTTATAGCGGTAGCACTTAGCAGAAAGCTAGAAACAAATCCCCTGCGGCAACACGAGGAGATAATCAAATTTTTAAGCACCGAATTAATATGCAAGCACATGGTGTACTGCCTGGTGATGATGCTGGGTTATCATATACAAGTTCAATTTATGATGTAATTAATTTCTTTTCCTTTGTAATGATATTTTCCTCTTGTATGTTCATGATTTCATGATATATATTTTTATTATTGATACTGATCTGATATGGATGATATTTCCTAAACTGGGTATGTCTCGAAACAAAACGTATTAGTCATCAAGTCGCAATTCAATAATTTCATCCCATGCAATTCTCATCTAGCATGCAACAGACACGATTCTGAGCTGTTCATCGAAACAATGCTAAAATGTGTTCAAAGATAATTGAACTCTGCTGGCTGATTGAAAAATATCACAACAAATGACAGTAAAAACCCATATGAATAGGTTCCCAATCCAACAGTTCCGAGAATTTTTCATTCCTAGCTATCAAGATTAGCATGCATTTGAGACAGTTCCCTATATTATGTACAAGTAGCTGCAAGCTCCTGGTAGAGACGATACTGGTAGCAGCTAGCCAGAGTGCTGCTGGCTTGCTAGTTCCTGTTCCACGGGCTGTGGCTGTTTGTGGGCGTGTTGCTTCCAAAAATTATTTTTTTGTAGTAAATAGCTTTTACAGTACCAAGCTTTCAAACAAAACGTTTTTCAAGACAGAATCTACTAATCGATTATAATATACATTGTAGTTACTTCATTTATATCAGCCAAAATTACACACAAGTATCTATTTCTCTATAAACTTTTGTACAAGCTGTTACTATTCATAAACTAAAAGCTAAAACCAAAAGTCTATATAAACAGACTCAAGTTAAGTCATGTAGCACCACTGCATCAGCCTGGTTACTGCTAGTTTGCTCATACACTTTCCCGGCTACTTACAGAAGGTGACTAACATATTGGTTAAGTAGGCAGAGTGAGGACTGAGCATAGCTGGGTGGCTGTTGGCGTGGGTGAAAGCTTCGCCCGCCTGGGTTGGATTCAGAGATCATCTGAACGTGTCTCACCGTTATAATTAGGAATTGAGCGTTAGCTTAGTGACACACATAAATGTATTTAGGGGTTAAAACGTGGGTCTCCGGTCTAGTTAAGTGTGTGTTAGTGAACGCACCTACATAGATATAAGTTAAGGCATACATATGTAGTGTGCGTGTGAATACGTGTGTATCCACCATTATACTCTTAAAAAATAGGCAGACAGTGGCCAAAAGGCTTCAAATTAGCAATATTATATAATTAGTTTTAGTGTATGGATGGGTTCTTTTGAGCGACGGGTGATGTTTATTTCTTTTTAGCTGCTGGTGATGGTTTAGGTTGCCGTTGATGTCTTTTGACCTAGTGCAAGTGTGCGTGTAAACAAACCGAATGCGGATAAGTCATTTCAGAAAACTGTTATCCGGATGTTTTTTCCTAACTATCATGCAGATTTAGAATCATTGAATTAGAGATCCAATGGCCATAAATTCCCTCCTCCCTTGAATTCTACCTCCTCCTCTTAAAAAATCTCCTCATTTAAAAACAAGGACCTCTTAATCTCTAATCCAATTGTCACAAATTTAGATAATAATTAAGAAGAAAATATCCAAATGATACCTATGCACTCCCATTAAAAAAATCCAAACTGTCCCTTGCATAACCAAAGTCTCTCGGGGTTTTGCTGCATCGTCAATGAATGGCAGCTGGGCCCACCCTAACTGCATGATCTGGGAAGCTTCATGTTGTTTCTTCTTGCTCGAACGGCTCGCCTGGACTTGCCCAGTTCAAAGCTTATCCTCCTCCCAAAGCTTGGTATTGGTTGATTAGCCCCTCCGCGTGCACGTGGCGCGGCCGGATTGGTCCCCCAGGATTCCGCGGATATGTTCGCCAATATAGACTTCTACTGTTAGTATTGGTTGATTACCCCACTCTTGCATTCTCTCTCTCACACACGCATACACGAAGTCAACCACTTGGGGATCGCAATGGATTGGCTCACCTCGACTGTCCTCCCAAGGGCCGGCAGCACGTTGAAGCTGCCGGAGGAGGTGCAGAGTCTGCGGAAGTCCCTGCCGAGGGCTCGAACCCTGATAGATCGAGCCGACTGGGGGCGCTTCAAGAACAAGGAACTTGCAGAGCAGCTGCGATGGCTCAAAGATGCTGTCTACGACGCTGAAGATGTAATCGATGAGTTTGACACCGAGGAGCTCAAGACCAAGGTTGAAGGTGGTGTGCTCTCCTCCTTCCTTGCTTTTGTTAAAGATTTCGTCAGAGATAGAGCCAGTCATATTGTTGATGTCCAAGGTAATCTAGATCAGGCCAGTGGAAACATGGAGAGTATGCTTAATTCATTTGGTTTAAATGTTGATCCCAGAGAGCTCGGCAAGCCATTGATGCCAGAACAAGGTGCAATGATCAAAGAACCAAGAATCTTTGGGCGAGACCAACAACTTGGTCAAGTGCTCACGTCGCTGGGTGTGCCATCGACTGTGTCTGCAAAGAGGCCAAGAAGACTACGTAGAACGAATGTTAGTGTCAATGTCCAGAAGGTGTCCATCTTGCCTATAGTTGGCATTGGAGGAGTGGGGAAGACCACCTTGGCACAGCTTATTTATAATGACACGAGGGCACAGGGTCACTTCGATTTGAGAGTTTGGGTTTGCGTGTCCGACTACTTCGATATTAAAGGGTGACCCAGGAGATACTGGAGTCCATTGTAGAGAGAAAAGATAGTGTCCCAACAAGCTTGAACGATCTGCAAGCGAGCCTGAAGATGCAGCTGGAGTCGAAGAGATTCCTTCTTGTCCTCGACGATGTATGGACCGATGACAAGGAGCAGTGGCCTGCAGGGCAGCAGTATCTTGGTAACCACTCGCTCTAGGCAGATTGCTACCATGGTTGGTTCAATGGAACCCATTCACCTGAAAGGCTTACCTGATAATGTTTTCTTGGAGTTCTTTAAAGCTTGTGCATTTGATGGTTATTGCATGCAAGATTATCCAAAGCTGGAAAACATTGGTAAAGAAATCGCCCTCAGGTTGTACGGATCTCCTTTGGCTGCGAAAACGTTAGGACGGTTGTTGAACTTGGAGTTGGATGAGGTACACTGGATGACCATTAGTAAGAGCGAACTGTGGGAGCTGGATCAACAGGCGCATGAAATTTTGCCAGCACTGCAGCTGAGCTACCAATATCTCCCAGCACATCTCAAGAGATGCTTTGCATTTTGTTCCATGTATCCCCAGGATTATAGTTTTGGAAGAGAGGAACTGGTTGATGTATGGGTGTCCGAAGGTTTGGTTGCATCTCAAACAAACATTCTTGCCGAGTCTGTCGGAAGGAGCTACTTAGACGATCTCATAAGCAGGTTCTTCTTTCAAACTGATCCCAAGAAATCTGACTGTTATGTGATGCACGACTTGATGCATGATCTGGCACGGTCTGTCTCAGAAAAGGAATGCTACCTGATACGGAAGACACCCACCAACAAAACTTGCCATGCACTATGCGCCACATTTCAATAGAAGTAAAATTAGATCATGAAGTCACAAGCTCGAAAGGCACCCACAGCATGAAGAAATGGCGATCAGTTAGATTTCAACCTTCTACAACGCCCAAAATCAACTGGTGGTTGAATGAGCTAAAGAATATCAGGCTTCTAATTCTAAGAGGATCAGGAGTTGAAGAGCTACCTGAGAGCATTGGTTACCTCAAGCATCTTAGGCACCTTGATTTAACTTGGAGTCAGGTTAGCAAGTTGCCCAACTCGCTCTGGAGCCTTTATAATCTACAAGTTCTGAAAGCCCAGCATACAAAAGTCACAAGTCTTCATCAGGACATAACGAAACTAATAAGCCTGAGAAGGTTGCAATTCCCTTATTTAAAGAGGGCAATTGTCGCGATATCCGATATTGGGAGGCTAACTTCTCTTCAGGACTTGCCTGGATATAAGGTATTAAAGAAGGAAGGGCATGGGATTAGAGAGCTAAAACACATGAACCAGCTCCGCGGAAGTCTAGACATCAGTCATATTGGGAATGTTCAGAGCAAGGAAGATGCAGCTCAAGCCAGCTTGGTCAACAAGCATCACCTGGAGAGTCTAGAACTAAATTGGCGTTATAAAAAGAACCAGTTGGTGAAGAGCATAAACCTTGATAGTGATGTTCTCGAAAGTCTTCAACCCTCTCCAAATCTCAAAACACTGAGAATAAATGGTTACATGGGTGATAAATCTCCAAGTTGGCTACAACCACAGAAATTACCTCATGTGGAGACACTCAGATTTGCTGCCATCTCTAACCTGAAGGTCATATACATCTCCCTTCCTTCCCTCAAAAGGCTGGAACTTGTTGATACTGAAATTGAATCAATTTCCTCTGATGTATGTAGCAACAATACAATTGAGAGTATACCCGTCAGGGAACTGTTTATGTTGAATTGTGGGCAGATGAAAAGTCTCGAAAATTGGTTGGTGCCACATTTTCTGCCATACATCACATCAATACGTCTATTGTTATGCTCTAGTCTGAAGGTCCTTCCTGTTGACAAGTTTGTGGGCTTTGTCAGTCTTGAAGAATTGGAAATTAAACATTGTAGGCTTGAGTGCCCAAAGAAATGATCTTACCTGCTTCCATCCGATATCTTTCTTTGGAAGACTGTGGCCAGCTTGATTCGTCAATTCCGAACTGCCTAAACAATCTCAGCTCTCTCACGCTCCTAAGGTTGGTCCATTGTAGCAACGTGGTATCCATTCCCTTGGCCTCAAGCAATCTAAAAACACTCAAGTGCGTGGTTCTTGAGGAGTGCCAGGAGCTGTCAAGTGTTGAGGGGGAGGTAACACTTGGACACAGATATGTGAAGATATCCAACTGCAACAATCTGGCAGAAGTAAGACAGCCATATAATAACTATGTTATTTATCCGGGGCAAAGAGAAATTTATGACCGTCTTCATCGTTATGGTAAGACCTCTCTCTCTCTCTCTCTCTGTGCCCCACCCCCGCGGGCAATACATGTTTGCTGGAGTAAGCCTGTGATTAAAATTGAGGCACTACACATTTGATTAATGTCGATCTTCTCTGCCATTAAAGCTTGCAGTAGCCTCCATCTTATTGATGAAATGGGAGCAAATTGTTTCAATATGTTGTTGAATAAAAAAATGTACGCTCATATGTACCCCGTTGAGCAAAATCTTGTAATTAACAATGCATGCTAAGAGATATGGATTCCATTGTTGAAAGTGGAGCTTAATGGATTCCATTAATGGTGCTTGCTCCATTCTTCTGATTATATGTCTTCTCTTTCCATTTCAGGTTTGACACGGAAGCAACAAGGAGACCTCTTGTCTCCCTCTCTCTGTGCCCCACCCCCGCGGGCAATACATGTTTGCCGGAGTAAGCCTGTGATTAAAATTGAGGCACTACATTTGATTAATGACGAGTTTTCAAGACCATTTTTTTGGAAGTTTGGACTTCATAGATAGATCAAATTGCATGGCCATGGTGTCTCTCTTATTTTTTGAAACTTTATTTTGGATTTTGTATACAAATCCAATTGGAAATTTTCATTTAGTTTTTATTCCTAGTTTTATATATTTTGGGACTTTTAGTTTGGAATTGGTATGAAAATCAAATTTCTATTTTCAATTTTTATTCTGAATTTCAGTTTGCGCTTGAGATAAAGTTTTCTTCTAATTTAAATTTTAACTATTTTCTTTCATTTGTTATTCTAAATTTTTTATTGTACTTGATATAGATCTTTTCTTTTAATCTAAATTTTGATTCCTAATATATGTTTGTACAAATCAAATTCTTAAATTTATTTTAATTTCTATTCTGATATTCATATAATTTGGAAATTATATTAGTATATTTGTCATCAAAAGTACTTCCGTGCCATTATTTTTTGTAATTTTTACTAACATGTAATAAAAAAAAGAAATGCTCAAATGTGTGCATTGGAGATCGATTATATGTCTGAAATGACAAGTAAAAGGGAATGGAGGTAGTATCTACTAGAGCTATATTCCTCTAAAAAATACTAGAGCTATTAAACCTATACAACAAATACAATTTATGAATGTTGATAGAATGAATACAACTCTATTTCTAAATATATTGATACATGCATTATAGCATTTAGTCATCCGATTGTGGTGTGGTTCAAAGCTAATTAAAATTACTAGAGCTGCTTTATCACTTAGCAGTAGGTTAATATATTTTCCCAAGGAATAAGCTCTCCGCTTTCGCTGCAGAGAGCTCCACAGACAAGCAGCCACTGGACCACACAGAGATAATGGGAAGCGATACCATACAGCATCCGGATGCTTTTGTCGCGCAGAAACTACTTGGCGAGGATGGTAGTCCAGAGCCATCACAGAGCAGTGATGAACAGTGGATGCAGGATGAGCGCCTGGTGCTTCAAGGAGCATATCCAGTATGCACGATCTTATTAAACTTGCTGAGTGGGGTTCACAAGGAAGCCGTTGCCAAGATCCTCCAGAAAGCCAAGGATGCAGTGTACTGTGCTGAAGATCTCTTAGATGAGCTCAATTACTACGAGCTCCAGAAGAAAGTTGAGGGCAATACAATCCGATCTCCATGCCGAGAGTTTTCTGACATCAAAATGAAGGAAATCCAAGAAATCTTTATCATCTCATAAGCCAAATGGGGCAACTGGGCTTGCATGATGTGCGGCAGCATTTTATCGATGAATCAGCCCGTTTGGAAGCGAATATTTTTCCGAGGAGCAAACAATCTTTGGGCGTCAGAAAGAGTTGATGGAGTTGATCGACTTGCTTGATTTGCATGAGAACAGACCAACCGGCAAGAAAGTCAGTGGTGCATCTACGATACCTGAACGCGATCGAGCAAGGCCAGACAATGTGTCTGTTTTGCCAATAGTAGGCAGTGGTGGTGTCAGGAAGACTACTCTGGCCCATCATATTTTTAATGAGAAGAGAGTTCGCGATCATTTTGACCTGCTAATCTGGATACGCGTCTCGGATGGGTTTGATGAGAAGAAGTTGATTAAGAGGTTAATATGGTCTGTTGCCGAGAGTGAGATGAAATCTGATGACTTAAGTTGTATCCAGAGAATTCTAACTAATGGCATCATTCAACACTCAAGGAGGTTCTTGCTCATACTTGATGATGTGCAGGAGGATGTATGCCGAGAAGATTGTCATGGATGGAAAACTTTTCTTGCCCCGCTAAGATGTGCCAGACTGGGAAGTATGGTTTTGGTGACAACAAGGTCTCTGAAGGTCGCTGAGCATCTTGGTACAATGAAGCACATGGTATTGGAGGGCTTACCGGAAGAAACTCTTTGGAAGTTCTTTGGGATCCATGCATTTGGTTCTGATAATTCCGACAGTAATCCGGTGTTGGAGCACATTGGTAGAAGCATAGTTGCAAGGTTAAATGGTTCTCCTCTGGGTGCCAAAATTCTCGGACGCCTATTAAGCCTGAAACTTGATGCTGGATACTGGAAGAACATCTTGGAAAGTGAGTTGTGGGAATTGCCTCAGGAGGAAATCAGCATCATCCCAGCCCTTCTGTTAAGCTACCAATATCTGCCCTTCCATTTGAAGCGTTGCTTCTCCTTCTGTTCTCTGTACCCTAAGGATTATGAGTTTGACGCAGAGACACTAGTGGACAGCTGGGTAGCAATGGGCTTAGTGAAGCCTTATGGAAACATGCTTGCAGTAGATATCGGCCATGTGTACTTCCTGCAGCTTGTGAACCGATCCCTCTTTCAGAAAGCTCCAAAGTCTTCCAGATATGTCATGCATGATTTGCTGTATGATATGGCACAACAAATTTCCAGGAATGAGTGCTTTTGGTTAAGAGCAATTTTACTATCCTTGAGGGGAAGAGGTACCAAATTTAAGCCGTTGATCACACTGATCGGACAGCTGAGATTTGGCGAGTACCTAGTGGTACGGACGCGAGGTACCAAGAGGTACAAGATACCAAGAGGTACCAAATTTTGAGCCGTTGATCACACTGATTGAGCGGCTGGATCTAATTGATACCTCTTGGTACCTTATACCTCTTGGTACCTCCTCAGAATAGGAAAACTGCTCTTTGGTTAAAGATAGATGCCACTTATTGAGAATTCCTCCCAATGTCCGTCATCTGTCAGTGCTTGGCAACAGCGGTCTCAGAAGCAGTGATTTAAAAAGCTTGCACAAGTACAAGACGCTGCGGTCAGTCGTGTGCATTGGCGTTGACTCCGATATTATTACCACTTCTGTTGTTAATACATGGTTTCGTCATCTCACTAACATCCGAACGCTGAGGTTCATATCGTGTCAGCTGAAGGAGCTACCTGAGAACGTGAGCAACCTAATACACCTTCGCTATCTTGACATTTCCGCTTGCAATTTCGACGAGCTTCCAGATTCTTTTTGGCGTCTTTAGAAGCTGGAAATCTTGGATGCTCAGAACTGCAAAATCCATGATGTTCCCAAGGATATCACCAAGTTGGTAAACCTCCAGAGAGTTAGACTGAAGGATAATCTTATCAGCCAGTTGGGATGTATACCGGAGGTAGGTAAGCTTGCCTTACTTCAAGAGATGCCTTACTATACTGTCGATGATAAACCTGGAAGGGGGATTCAAGAACTGAAGAACATGAACCACCTTCAAGGAAGATTGGAGATCAGCGGCCTTTGCAACGTGATAAGCAAGGAGCAAGCTGCTGAGGCCGCGCTAGACAAGAAGATTCACCTCCATACATTGATTCTATCGTGGCACGAGACGATCAGGCCTGAAAAGCATAACGGTATTCAGGAGATGGAAGTGCTTGAAGGACTACACCCAAGCTCCAACATCAAACATCTAGGAGTGAAGTTTTATATGGGGGATGGACTCCATCCAAGCTGGCTCCATGAAGACGAGTTGAGCAGCTTGGCATCGCTCTCGATCAACTCCTGTCCTAACGTTGTAACCCTTTTGTCGAACCCTCCGAATTGGGCAGCACCAGCAGAAGCAGCTCTGCTGGGTTCCACTCACTCACTGAGCTGTCCATTACCTGGTGCAGACGGCTCAAAAGCCTTGACAATTTCCTACGGCCAGAATGTCTGCCAGCGATCAAGGCGATAAGGATCTCAAACTGCGAGGATCTAGTGTCACTACCAACCGAGATCCTCGGGGTTTTGTTCATCTGGATGATCTGGAGGTGCTTCACTGCTGGAGTCTCAACTGGGAGCCAGGCTTGGTCTTGCCACCCTCCTGAAAGTCCTCAGGCTGGAAGCGTGCGGGAGTTCTCCGATCCGACGCTCAGCTGCCTGCGCAACCTCACCGCTCTCGCCACCTTGGATTTGCAGTTCTGCCCGAGGTGGAATCCATCTCTGCGCAGATCTGGAGCGGCCTGCTATCTCTCAAGAACCTGAAGATCTTCTGCTGCCAGGGTCTGAGTTCGATTGGAGGAGGACCAGGGTCGATTGCGCGGGTAAAGAACGTGGATATCTGGCACTGCCCGCAGCTCAAGGAGCTGGAGCAACCGTTCCGTAGAGGCTGCTACAGCTAGCCAACTATGGTTCCTATGGACGGTATAGCTTTCTCTAATTAATGGAGGAGGTAATGTACTGCCATTCTTGTGTTGCCAAAAGCATTTGGATCAGCTGAGGTAATTCACTGTACTAGAACATTGGGCGCGCTTCGCGCGCCTTGCCATGACTTCAATTGCCATGAACATAATCCATTTTCCCCACTCGACATGATTAAGAATGTACAAATATGTAGATGGTTGCTTCAGTGTATATGGAGCCTTTTGAGGACAGGCTAATCTGGTGAATGACCCTTGTTTTTGAAAGAGGCCTTGACACAAGAGCTAAGAGCTCAAGAGGTCTATCCTTGGAACTTCTATAAACCATGTTCGGTGAAAGTTCAATAGTTATGCCGATTTAGCGAGACAAGTCATCTTGAAGAAAGATCCGTTATTGTTTCATACCTTCAATCGCTTGCTTACTGCTGTATTTGGATACCCTACAAGTATGCAACCAAACTCTAGTGATGGCTGGTAGGATTAAGCCTTCACTTCAAACAACCATAAATCCCGACAAACGGTCGAAGTTCTCTTTGTGGCTAATTCAGGGTACATGAACTGGCCAAGTGCCCACATGAGGAACTGTAAATTCAATAAACCTAGACAACGATGCTCATTGCATGCAGCATATTTTTTCTTACAGACTTAACAGCTGGATTTATTGATCATTGAAGCCATTAATCCTTCAGAATATTTTACAGCTATAATAAGCTGGATACTAATGGTGTGCTAGGCATTGCAGTACGAATTGTATAAAAAACTATAATTGGTAAAGATTCTATATAAATAACTTGACTCCACAGCACCACGCAGCAATGCCAAATTGGCCCTAATTCTAACAGGAAGTGAAACTTGGTTATCTTATTATAACATCTTCAACTGCCCTTGGCTGACATCGTCATGCTGGAATAAACAAATTGGGCAGAAAACACACTAATGTAGAAAAATTCAAGAAAACCCATAAAGTTTCAGTCCAGGAACCAAAATGGCAATTTTTAAACAATAGAATAAGGTAGCTAAACAAAAAATCCTAAAAGCAAAAACTACAGTAAAACATACTTGTATAGCGACATGACTTCTATTCCACATGACTCCTAGCAGTGGCGATCATTGACTTTGTTGAGTTTACTCTTAGCTGCAATGTAAAAATGCAAATCATTTAATTACAAAAACAAAGAAGATTTCGAGCCTTTCGGAAAAAATAGAAGATTTCGAAATCGGGAGGTATGCTGAGGATTAGCTAAAACAACGGATGAGTGCTTCAAATTCCTTCAAATCGCCCAAGCTGCGTAGATGTAGCATGGGCATTTACGTAGTTAATGTCTTCCTTTGCTACTCCAAAGCATCTGCTAGTGCGTTTTGATACAAAGGATAACCCCCTCCACGATATTATATAAACATAATTACATAATATTAGTATCAAAATGGTCTAAAAATGTGAGAAAGCACAAGAATGGAAGAACAAATGCACCACAAGGCTAAGGCATATTTTTCACCTTGAGATGTGGCTCTGTCATGTGATATGCATCACATGTGAAACTTCCTCCAGAAATTCAGCATATATTTTCGCACCTCTTTCTTTGCAGAGTGTAAATCCATATTGGAAGCTCTTAACATTTGAATAAAATCACCATGAACCTTTGCATGAATAAATTTGCAGACTAAGGAAATTGCATGAATGGAACCTTTGCATGCTCAAGTTCTTCCAAAAGAAGCACATGACCCCTTCTCCCATGACAAACCCATCACGATCTGTCCCACAAAGATAATAATAGTCTATTAGAACAATAAATATGTGCACCAAGCCAGTCTGAACAACGACAAATGTATGAAGGATTAAGTCAAGTTTACCCCTCGAACTATGGTGTTGTAGCCACTTAACCCCAAACTACAAAACCAGCTATTCTACACCCCACCCCACAAGTTTGAAAATGAGTGGAGCATCTTCTACCCTGCGAGCATGTTGAGATGGTCTCTCCACTAAAATGTCTGCTAGCTCCAAAATATGGAGTTGAAGCTCTCTGTTGAGGGTCCTTAGTTCCCTCTTGAACTCTGAAATTTAATAAGTTTTCCAAAGAGACAGCCCGTTAAATCAATGAAGATAAGGTTTTCCTAGTGCTCAAAGTAACAGTAGGAACAATTTCTTTGGATAATCAAAATTGCAGGTAGCTTATAATGGCAGCCCTAATAATTTAACAGATCACAATGTTACCATTTGAGTTACATATACATCTGTCAACAAACAATTGTGTTCCCAAGCATAACATGGTTCTATTGTCTTCCCTCCATTTATGGTACAATAAGAATGCTATGAAATGTTTGGTTGACATTAGCAAAAAAAGCACAGGAATGTCATTGGCCAATCTTATACAATGTACACAAAACAAAGGAGCACTCATAAGTAGATAGCAGCAACTTAAAAGTATGTGAATGAAACAATTAGTGAATATATAAAAAAGAGCAATCCAGGTGGCAAACCTCGGCATGGATATCTTGGACATCCTTGACTTGAATTCAGCATCTTTCTCAGCTCTTCTAATTCTAGAACAGCTCATTACCTCATTTGCTAGGTTTTCATCGAACTTGTAGAGCCAAATGCGGTCAAGTCAATATCTTGAGTGCTGATTCTCGCGGTGGAACCGTAAACAACGTCCCTCTCCTGCAATTTCCCAGTTGAGTTATAAGCAAACAATGCAATGCTCATAAGACGATGGTAAGAAAAGGAAATGCGGTAGCAAAAGATGGTGCCCCATGTATTAATCATCGGGCATGTTACCATGTTACTATGTTATATCCATCCATTTTGTTAGTTCAATTCGCAGTTCTTGTCAGAGTATAGCGACAAGCGGCGAGTATTTTCGGTGCTCAAAATTCAATTTTGTCGATGGCGTAGAGCCAAAGAATGATCCAGATATTATCATCCGGATCTCAGTAACTCTAAAAACAATGCATAAATAATTTAGTGAAGGATGAATAGTCTAATTTGATCACTACAACCAGGAATCCTTTATAGCCGTGGAAGGAGAGAGAGGCCATGCGGTGGTGTGGTTGAGCTCGGCGTGGCATGGGCGGTGGAGTGGGCGCGCATGGTGGAATGGCCGAAGGAGTGGGCGCGCGGGGTATGGCGGCAGCGGGGCGGGGCGTGAGAGAGAGAGAGCGAGAGGCGCAAGGCGGCGGAAAATCGGAGGCGCCGGCCGGATCGGCCTCCCCCGGCCTCAGGCTCGGCCTCCCCTCCGGCCTCGCGGCTCCCCCTCGCCTTTGTGCCGACCGGATCCGGCCTCCCCTCCGGCCTCTGGCTCTGCCTCCCCCTCCGGCCTCGCGGCTCCCCTCCGCCTCGCGCCGGCCGGATCCGGCCTCCCCCTCCGGCCTCGCGCCTCCCCCTCCGCCTCGCTGGCCGGATCCGGCGCGGTGAGTCCATCCACCCCGCGAGCATCCCATTCCGCGGCGGCGGGGAGAAGGGGAGGCGGAGGATGGGGAGGGGGAGGCGAGGAGCGAGGAGGAGGGGTTGGGAGGCGGCGGGGAGAGCGGGGAGGAGGGGTTGGGGAGGCGGCGGGAGCGGGAAGGAGGGGGACCGGGGAGGAGGGGCGGCGGGAGGAGGGAGGAGGAGGAGGAGGCGGCGGGGGAGGAGGAGGAGGAGGGGGGCAGGGGAGGAGGAGGAGGAGGAGGAGGCGGGGGAGGAGCTAGGCGCGGCGGGGGTAGGAAGGGGAGAAGCGGCGGCGGCGGTGAGCGGGAGGCAGCGGGGGCGGGGAGGCGGCGGCGGGGGCGGGAGGAGGGGAGGCGGCGGGAGCGAGGAGGAGGGGAGGCGAGGCTGCGAGAGGAGGAAGGCGGGGTTCGGGCGGGCGCGGCGCGAGATGGAGCAGTCGCCGCGCTGACCTCGCCACGCGTCGCCGCTGCGAAGGCCTCCGCGGCGCGTGAAACGCGCTCGCGCGGCGAGCCGGGAGGTTTTAATAACTCGATATGTTCGGCAAATTGCGAGTTTCAAGCGAGGAGATGAAGCGGTGGCGGCTCACTCAAATCGGGTGCGGCTCGGATGTAGGGACCCTGCACATACCAATGCCAGCTGCGCGGCCCAAGGATATCAACTATCCTTGTGCACATATCAAGGAATTGGCATATTTGCATGTACCGATCGAAAGCGCATCTTTGATTTACCCCTAAGACCGAGATCTATCAGCGATTCCAAATCGTCGCGTGGATGTTCAAATCTCTTCTTTGATCTTCCGAAGTTGACATTTGCTGAAGTGCTCATTTGTGTTAGAAGGAAAGACGACATTTGCCTTGGATTACCATGAAATCGTTCTTAATTTCTTTGCTCGGTGAACAAAGTATATCGTATGTCCTAGCCTCTTTTTAGACATGTCCTCTACCGCTTTCCTCTGTTTATGTACAACTTGTGCTAGATATGTGTATATATTCACGGTGGCATGTAGTGAGATCGGCACCCAAAAGAGAGTAATAATCTAAGAACTGAAGTTGCCAGCAATTTCACTCTTGACTATTCTCGAAGAATATAATTAGCCCCACAAAATTCTTTCCAGGAGAAGGTATTAACTCACCTGAAAAGTTGAATAAGAATTGAAAACAATTTACTGCTCCAAGAAAATATCGAAAGGAATGTGTAATACCCCAAATTTGCATAAGGGGAAACATTAGGGATAAAGAGCGTAGTTTGCCGTCAGACCCATCGACCTTTTTAGAGTGTCGTTTTAGTGTCGCGCGCAAAGGTTTCCTGACCGCCCCGGGGTAGTCGGCACCGTCTAGAGAGCCGTGTAGTGCTCTCAGAGGTTCCCGGACTACCTAGGGACAGTCGGCACTGTCTCGCGTTTCAGGGTTTTCATCATCTGGCAAATTCTTACCTTACCTTTTGCCGACTTACCGTTGCAGTAGAAACCCCAAAATCCCCTAGACCAAAAAAAAGCCCTTAGGGCCATAGCCAGCCAAGGAAAAAAGAGAGGGGTAGAAGCGGCATTTCACAGTGAGAGGGACAGCCATGCTTCTTAAGTAGACAAGACAACACAACTCTGCCACCTTTCTTACCCCACTTTTCTGCCTCAGCCACAAAAAGCCATGCCACACCATTTCTCTTCCCCAGCCAAGAAGAGAAGGGAACAAGGAGAGGAGAAGGAGTGCAGAAGAAGCGGCGGCTCCGCTCGGGTCGGCCGGATCCGGGGCGGAGGACGAGGGGAGGCCGGAGGGGAGCCCGAGGCGGCAAGCCGAGCCACCCGAGCGCCTTCGTGCCGCCGGAGGTAAGCCGAAGTGCGGGAGAGAGAGAGAGGGAGGTGGGAAAGGGAAGGAAGGGAGGTGGCGGGAGAACCGCCGCGCGTGCGCGGCCGCCGCTGAGGCGGGGCCACCCGCCCGCCGTGCGCCTGAGAGAGAGAGGCGCGGCGGAGCGCGGCGGCGGCGGGCCGGCCAGCGCCGGCAGAGCCACCGCAGCGCAAGGAGGCGTGGATCCGGTCGAGCCGGCGGAATCGAGGCGAGTAGGTGGGCGAGCGGGAAAACCGGGCGCGGAGGACCCGAGGCGGCGGCGGCAGCTTCGAGGGCGGCGAGCGAGCTCGACCGTAAGCCGTCCCGCGCGCCCACGCCACCGGAGGAGAGCCGTGGGGAGAGAGAGAGAGTGGGGAGGAGGAGAGAAGGGGTGGCGGGGAGGCGCGTGCGACCCAGTGAGAAGAAGAAGGAGCAGTCGTTGGTGAGTGGAGAAAAGAGAGAGAGAGAGAGAGAGAGAGAGGTGAGGAAAGGAGAGAGAGGGGAGCCAGGAGAGGAAGAAAAAGGGAGGCCGGTTCGGTCGGCCAGGTAGGTGAGGAAAGGAAGGAAAAAAAGGAAAGAAGAAAAAGAAAAGAGGAGAAAAAGAAAAGAGGAAAAAAAGAAGGAGAGAGAGAGAGAGAGAAAAATGGGTTCGGCACCTGCGCGATAGGTCCCTCAAAACCCGGGTGTTTACGCCAGCGATCGGGATTTGCGCTTAGAGTCGTTGTTCTCTTATTTGCCGTTGAGTCGGGTTAACATGTACGCAGGTGGAGGTCCCGGGTCGGAGCCGTCCACGCGTCATCCCCGAGGCTAACAGGCAAGTACATTGTAAAGCGGTGAATTCGGGTAGTGATTTCGGTTAAAATTGAATGATTTGGGGTAAGTTTACCTTTTCCGGGTGCATATTGAGAAAAGATGAATGATGAACGTTAAGACATGGCAAGTTGATATGCATAAATGAACTTGCAAGTGCATGGTAGAGCGGTAGACCATGGGTTTTATGTAATATGCGATGGTTACATGATATGATTATGATTATATGAAATTGCAATGTTTTCATGACTTGGGATGTTTAATTAATGGTGGCAATGGTAATAGAGCGTGGTGAGCAGCGATGCCACCCTATTCACGATGATACTAATGACAATGGTAATGACAATGACAATGGATACATGCATTCACATCATAATGCTTATTTATGGATGACCATGATAATGACAATGGCATATGCATTTGCATTATGTGCACTCAAGAGTGAGGGCGGTGAGAAAGTCCCTAGCTACGAGTGAAGCTAGTGGACTAATTCGGAAAGCTCTTGAGTAAGACCTACTTCGGTAGGCCTCCACGGGAGTGGAGAGACCCCCGTGCCGATATGGGCGGGCCCAAGATTTTGGGTGAACATCGACGGGTGTTCACTCGGCAATACCGGTATATGCAATGAGATGAGCAAATGAGCATGTAGAGTAGTGCTGCATTGCACTAATGGTAAAACTCTGATTCATGAGCGCATTCTGATGCATTGCATTGCATGAAAAGAACAGAATAGTGATCTGATTCTGGATGCATTGTATTGCATAAAAGAGTTAAGCATGAAATAATTACGAGAGATAGTGACATATAGTTCACGAAATGGGGAGTGATGATAGTAGAATAGTACAGAGATAGTAAGGAATAGCTCATAGAAACGGGGAGTGATGATAGTAGAACAGTATAGAGATAGTGGGGATTAGCTCCTAGAATTAGGAAGTGATGGCGGTAGAATAGTTACAGAGATAGTGAGGTGCAGTCCACAGAGATGGGAAGTGATAACCATTAAGTAGTATAGGCTAAAGAGATGAGAAATAAATGCATGTGCGTATGCGTGATGAACTGATCATCGAAACGTAAAGTGGTTAAAGGGGAAAGAGGTTAACTGGAAAAGTGGTTAATGAAAATGGGATGATAATGGTCTAATGAATGAACACGTTATTTGCTGTTTTGCTTTGTACTTGCTGAGTCGGTGGACTCGGCCTTGCTGTTGATGTTTTTAGGTGTGCATCGAGGACGATATGCGGTGGGAGTAGCACATGGATAAGCGCACGAACAGAACACTCATGTATCACTTTTGTCAATGTACTTTAGCTTTGTTAGGCTAGAGTAATCACTAAAAATGCTATGAATGTATCTGAACGTGATTATATAAATGAATTTAGTGTTGGTTTAAATTCTTCTAGTATTGATGAATCGGTAAGAGTTTGTAGAGGTGGTAGCATCTTGGCCCGGAGAGTGGGCGGGTGTTCTGAGAATGTGTGAAGATCGTCTTGATTGCAATCCTTTCTGTGGTACAATTTTTATAAACTTCTTTCGGTGGTATAGTTGTTTGTGGCCCGTGGCCATTGTTATCTTTACTAATAACAAAGCTTAAAAAGACACAACTAAAACCGCATAATAGATGAACTTCACAATAATGTGACAAAAAAAGGGAAGAAGTCTGGGCTCCCTTCCAACACCATCTCATTCTGATAATCTGGGTGTCCAATTAATCTGGTCCGTCTGAAAATGTGTCTTGATGGCCTTGGATCTGAGCTTCCCTTTCTAGACACTCCACTCGGCCTTTTATCAGACGGGCCTGTTTAGCCTATTTGTTTTCTTTTCAGTTTTAGCCTTTAGGATTCTGGCGATGGAGAGAAAACTGAATATCTCGTCAGTCATCACCAGTTCACCACAAAGTCACCGACATTGGACGCGTGTTGCTACTGGAGAGAGTAGGTTAGAGCCTGTTCATGGAACTGTGGCTAATGGCAATATATGCCATGTAATCGCCCTTTATAGTTCACTCATGCATCCGTCTTTGGTTTGGTCATCAAATTAACATGAAAAAACTCCTAAAAAAACTAGATGTACTTCTCAATTTACTCTACCAATGTATAAAATTTTAAATTCAAATTTATTATCATATGTTAAGAGTAACAAAAATGAGAAAATTTTGACAAATGATAAATCAAAAGAAAAGGACAAATGATACTACTCATAGCAAACTTATATTTTTTTTGTTTCCTCTAATACATTTTAAATTTGAAGTTTAATTTTAAAGTGGTGCTAGAACACTCTACAAACTACAACATTAATTTTTTCGAAATTTTTCATGTTGATTAGGCGCCCAAACCAGAAATTGGTTGTATAAGTGCATCACAGAGGTGATTGCATAGCATATGTTGCCCTGGCTAATTTAACTTGGCCATATACTAGTAACATGTTAGCTGGCTCATCTCCGAATTTTTTGTACGGATAATCCATTTTTTATTCAAAATTACATAAATATACCCGCGGGAATTTTTTTTACAAAAATAGGCTCCAGTCACCTAATGGTTGGGCGACTGGAGTTTTTCGCCCAACCAGACCGCGATAGCTGGAGAGTCTACCAACCGTTGGGCGATTAACTGCAGTCGCCCCACCGTTGGGCGACTTCCATGCAGTCGCCGAACCGTTGGGCGACTGAATTTCATCGCCGAACGGTTCGGCGACTGCGGGTGGGATATAAAACCGCGCTCGGCCACGATGAAGCGCCGCACTGTTTTCATTCGGCCGCGCAGCGCAGAGAAGAGAAGGGGGAAAGGAGAGGGAGAGGAGGAGAAGAGGAGGGGGAGAGAAAGAGAGGGGGAGGAGGAAAAGAGGAGAGGGAGTGCGCGATTTTCAGGTAATTTTTTGGTGTTATATTTTTTGTTAGTGTAGAAAATTAGTTTAGAAAATGTAGTGTAGAAAATTAGTTTAGAAAATTAGTTTAGAAAATTAGTTTAGAAAATGTAGTGTAGAAAATTAGTTTAGAAATATAGTTTAGAAAATTAGTTTAGAAAATGTAGTTTAGAAATTTAGTTTAGAAATTAAATTTAGAAATCTAATTTAGAAATTTAATTTTCAAATTTTGTTTAGTAAATATAGTTTAGAAATTAAGTTTAGAAATTTAGTTTAGAAAATTTAGTTTATAAAAAAAAATAAAGACAAGAGATACAAATTTTTATGTAAAAAACACTTATAGAAAAAACCATAGACGTTCAAAGGTAAATCACTATAATAAGAAGAGATTACAATAGAGCGTCTACTTTTTCTATGGGCTACTAATGTACATATATAAGATGAGAGAAATAAGTTCCACACGGAGAGGAAACTAAATCAAAGTTGGTTGCTATAGATTGACACTACGTCTGATATAACCTATGTATAGCCTAGATATTTGCCATGCCACGTCTGATATAAGATGATGAAATGTCCTACACGAACACCGTATAAATTCGAATCAACTTTAACAGTAAAAATCATGTTAGGATAGAATGTTCTATTTGTTTAAGGGGCAGGTTTATGGTGGTGTACTGAATAGATTTCAGATCTGTAGTAAATACAGGAAACAAGTGATCCATCTAACTCTTAACACGGGTTATAACAAATGCTTAATAAGGGAACACTGCAATGATTTTGAGAAGTTGATTGAGCACTCAATGTACTTGCACCGTTGCACGCATGCGTTCATAAATGCGGAGCATAGATGGCAATGTTGGCATCCTATGGCCAAGCATCCCTCGTAATATCAAATCTGTAGCGATATTTTGGAAGTACAATGATGTTTCAGACTCACTAATCTTCCCGGCCTGGTTACGACTAGTTTGCTCATACAATTTCCCGGCTGCTTGTAGTGACTAAAATACTGGTTAAGTAGGCAGGCAGTGAATATATATTATATAATCAGCTTTACCGAAGTCTCTCGGTTTGCTGCATCATCGGTGAATGGCAGCTGGGCCCACCCTAATTGCATTGTCTAGGAAGGTTCATGTTTGTTTCCTCCCGCTCGATTTGATCGTCTGGACTTGTCGCTACCCACGTCGTGCACTCCGCCCAGTCGCCCACCACCCATGCCGCGGATTTGTTCACCAACTAGCAGAGCACGTCGCGCTCGAAGTTTTACAAAAAAAAAAAAAAATCGTGTACACGCACGTAATTTTAGAAAAACTGAAGCCCATTTTTGGAAAAATTGAGGGCGGTAAGGATTTATGCGTAATTGTAGAAAACACGGGTGCTATCCTGCAAAGGAGGATCTTTATGAAAATACGAGGATCTGTACGCAATTTCAGAGAAGTGGAGGGGTTTTGGGGAAAAAATGTGGCAGGTCTTTTTACAGGAACCAAGGACCCGAACGTGATTTCGTAGAATCCGGAGGGCTTTTTCGCAAAGAAGCGAGGTGCAGGTGCAGCGCTTTCCGTCGTAAATGTGAGGACCTGTATGCAATTTCGAAGAAGTGGAGGAGTTTTCGGGAAAAAATGTGGCAAGGATCTTTTTGTAAGAACCAAGGACCCGAACGTGTTTTCGCAAAATTCGGAGTGCTTTTTCGCAAAGAATCTGAGGCGGGGCGCTTCCCGCCTTCCCCCGTCGTAATATAGGATGATTACCCAACTCTTGCATTCTCTCTCTCACACACTGTCTCACACACACATACACGAAGTCAACCACTTGGGGATTGCAATGGATTGGCTCATCTCGACTGTCCACGGAAGGGCCAGCAGCACGTGGAAGCTGCCGGAGGAGGCGCAGAGGCTGCGGAACTCCCTGCCGAGGGCTCGAACCCTGGTAGATCGAGCCGACTGGGGGCGCTTCAAGAACAAGGAACTTGAAGAGCAGCTGCTATTGCTCAAAGATGCTGTCTACGACGCTGAAGATGTAATCGATGAGTTTGACACCGAGAAGCTCAAGACCGAGGTTGAAGGTGGTGTGCTCTCCTCCTTCTGTGCTTTTGTTAAAGATTTCGTCAGAGATAGAGCCGGTCATATTGTTCATGTCCAAGGTAATCTCGATCAGGCCAGTGGAAACATGGAGAGTATGCTTAATTCATTTGGTTTAAATGTTGATCCCAGAGAGCTCGGCAAGCCATTGATGCCAGAAATAGGCTCAATGATCAAAGAACCAACAATCTTTGGGCGAGACCAAGAACTTTGTCAAGTGCTCACGTCGCTGGGTGTGTCTGCAAAGAGGCCAAGAAGAGTAGTAGGTACAACGAATGTTAGTGTCAATGTCCAGAAGGTGTCCATCTTGCCTATAGTTGGCATTGGAGGAGTGGGGAAGACCACCTTGGCACAGCTTGTTTATAATGACCCGAGGGTACAGGGTCACTTCGATTTGAGAGTTTGGGTTTGTGTATCCGACTACTTTGATATTAAAAGGGTTAGCCGAGAGATTCTGAAGCCTATTGTAGATAGTGTCCCAGACAGCTTGAACGATCTGCAAGCGAGCCTGAAGATGCAGCTGCAGTCGAACAGATTCCTTCTTGTCCTCGACGATGTATGGACCGATGACAAGGAGCAGTGGCGAATGTTATGTGCACCATTTATGCTTGGCCTGCAGGGCAGCAGTATCTTGGTAACCACTCGCTCTAGTCAGGTAGCTACCATGGTTGGTTCAATGGAACCCATTCGCCTGAACGGCTTACCTGATAATGTTTTCTTGGAGTTCTTTAAAGCTTGTGCATTTGATGGTTACTGCGCGCAAGATTATCCAAAGCTGGAAACCATTGGTGAAACAATCGCCCTCAGGTTGTACGGATCTCCTTTGGCTGCGAAAACGTTAGGACGGTTGTTGAACTTGGAGTTGGATGAGGTACGCTGGATGACCATTAGTAAGAGCGAATTGTGGGAGCTGGATCAAAAGGCGCATGAAATTTTTCCAGCACTGCAGCTGAGCTACCAATATCTCCCAGCACATCTCAAGAGATGCTTTGCATTTTGTTCCATGTATCCCCAGGATTATAGTTTTGGAAGAGAGGAGCTGGTTGATGTATGGGTGTCCGAAGGTTTGGTTGCATCTCAAACAAACATTCTTGCCGAGTCTATCGGAAGTAGCTACTTAGACGCTCTCATAAGCAGGTTCTTCTTTCAAACTGATCCCAAGATATCTAACCGTTATGTGATGCACGACTTGATGCATGATCTGGCACGGTCTGTCTCAAAAGGGGAATGCTACCAGATACGGGAAGAAACCCACCAAAAAAACTTGCCATGCACTACGCGACACATTTCAATAGAAGTAAAAGATCATGAAGTCACAAGCTTGAAAGGCACCCACAGCATGAAGAAATGGCGATCAATTAGATTTCAACCTTCTACAACGCCCAAAATCAACTGGTGGTTGAATGAGCTAAAGAATATCAGGCTTTTAATTCTAAGAGGATCAGGAGTTGAAGAGCTACCCGAGAGCATTGGTTACCTCAAGCATCTTAGGCACCTTGATTTAACTTGGAGTCAGGTAAGCAAGTTGCCCATCTCGCTCTGGGGCCTTTATAATCTACAAGTTCTGAAAGCCAAGAGTACAAAAGTCACAAGACTTCATCAGGACATAACGAAACTAATAAGCCTGAGAAGGTTGGGATTACCGGAATTAAAGGAGGCAATCGCCCCGATATCCGGGATTGGGAGGCTAACTTCTCTTCAGGACTTGCCTGGATATAAGGTATTAAGGAAGAAAGGGCATGGGATTACAGAGCTAAAACACATGAACCAGATCCGCGGAAGTCTAGACATCAGTTGTATTGGGAATGTTCAGAGCAAGGAAGATGCAGCTCAAGCCAGCTTGGTCACCAAGCATCACCTGGAGAGTCTAGAATTAAATTGGCGTTCTAAAAAGAACCAGTTGATGAAGAGCATAAACCTTGATAGTGATGTTCTCGAAAGTCTTCAACCCTCTCCAAATCTCAAAACACTGATAATAAATGGTTACATGGGTGATAAATCTCCGAGTTGGCTACAACCACTAAAATTACCTCATGTGGAGAAGCTCACATTTGATAGAATCTCTAACCTGAAGGTCATATGCATCTCCCTTCCTTCCCTCAAAACTCTGCATCTTTTTGATACTGAAATAGAATCAATTTCCTCTGGTAAAGAAGATTGTTCAAGAGAACATGGTCACAGTGATGTATGTAGCAACAATACAATTGAGAGTATACCCGTCAGGGAACTGTCTATTTTGAGGTGTGGGCAGATGAAAAGTCTCGAAAATTGGTTGTTGCCACATTTTCTGCCATCCATCACATCAATACATCTATTGTTATGCTCTAGTCTGAAGGTCCTTCCTGTTGACAAGTTTGCGGGCTTTGCCAGTCTTGAAGAATTGGAAATTAAACATTGTAGGCTTCAGTGCCCAAAAGAAATGATCTTACCTGCTTCCATCCGATATCTTTCTTTGGAAGACTGTGGCCAGCTTGATTCGTCAATTCCAAACTGCCTAAATAGTCTCAGCTCTCTCACGCTCCTAAGGTTGGTCCATTGTAGCAATGTGGCATCCATTCCCTTGGCCTCAAGCAATCTAGAAACACTCCAGTGTGTGGTTCTTCAGGAATGCCAGGGGCTGTCAACTATTGAGGGGGAGGTAACACTTGGATCAATTAATTATGTGCAGATATCCAAGTGCAACAATCTGGCAGAAGTACAGCAGCCATATATTAAAAAAAAGCAGTTTCGGGAGGAAGGAGAAATTCAGAACCGTCTTAGACGTTATGGTAAGACCTCGTCTCCCACCCCCGCGGGCAATACATGTTTGCTGGAGTAAGCCTGTGATTAAAATTGAGGCACTACATTTGATTAATGTCGATCTTCTCTGCCATTAAAGCTAGCAGTAGCCGCCATCTTATTGATGAAATGGGAACATATTGTTCAATATATTGTTGAATAAAAAAAATGTATGCTCATATGTACCGCTTTGAGCAAAATCTTGTAATTAATAATGAATGCTAAGAGAGATGGATTCCATTGTTGAAAGTTGGAGTTTAAAGTCCCACTCTCTTCTCCCGGGGCAGCTAAACTTTTGTTAATGGTGCTTGATCCATTCTTCTGATTATATGTCTTCTCTTTCCTTTTCAGGTTACAGACTGTAGCAACAAGGATACTTTTGAGTACTAATATGTTGATATATGCATGCTATATGTCTCCAAGATTCTCAACAAGGCTGCGTTGACTTGCCGCTTCACTAGATCAGGTTCCATTCTAAGAACTCTCCAATGCCTAAGCCTAACCTTTCCGGGTCTTTTTTATTTCTTTTATTTGCTGGCACTTGCAACTAAAACTATCAGCATTGTGCAGTATTCAATGCATTGTAAAATGAAGAGAAAGATGTTTCTTTCTACTACATTCAACAGGCAAAAAAAGGATCAATTCCTGAGTTTTAAAATTGTTCAATTTTGTACTTAAATTTTAACTTTATTAAATTTGTTTCATCAAATAGTCTGTTTTATCGATTTTCCATGCTTCTACCAAAATTTCTGCTTAACTAATACAAAGTTTTAGGATACTCCTAATACGCTGTCCAAAGGACACTGAGTATGCATGATTTATGTGTTCATGTGCTTAATTTGGAGATTGAATAGAGTTTATACCTTAATCCAGCAGCAGCAGCACTCTGGCACAACTTAAACCAATTTCGTGGCTCAACTTTGAATTGCCATCTGCTCTGATTGCCTAATAGTACGAAAATAAAACATGCAATACAGCAAATGAAATTTTTTTTCAGTGCTAATTATATAATATTACACAGAATAACTCTCAGAAGTAAAGTTGTAGATGACCACCAAAGAACTCTGATTTTGCTTTAGATGAGAAACACAATAATACATGAACAAATGTGGTTAACATAAACATACATAACTTGCAACAAGTGGCCACTTTGAACTATGGGATCAATGATTTATTTCAGATGAGAAACTATGTTGTTCGCCAGTCCCCATTTGAACTGTCGATATGTAATACCAGAAGAAAAAAAAATAGCAGGACACCTCACCTACCTTTTGCTTCTGCCAGAGGGAGGTGGCAAGCTGCATGCTTGCCCTAGCGTGCATGTGAGCCACCTGTGCCATGCGTCCAGCAGTAGTCAACACCCCCCCTATTTCATCACCTCTGTCGCAGCTCATCCCACACTACTCTTCTCCTCTTCTTCTCCTCTGAACCAGCCCCTCGTAGCCACACCATTTCGGCCAGCACCAGGTAAGCACAAGGTGAGCACCCGCACAAGAGAGAGAGGGAGAGGTGGGGGCTGCGCAGGAGAAGGCGGCGGCGGGCCGGCGGCCGGCAGGCGGCGCACCGTGCGCCACCGCGTCGCCGAGGAAGGGCGGCCGCCGGCGCGCGCGAGGGGAGGAGGTAGGAGGGGCGGCGAGAGAGAGGGCCGGGTGGCGAGCCTCCCGTGCGGCGCGCGCCGCGCGCGCCGCCCAAGCGGGAGAGTGAGGCGGAGGAGCCGAGGAGGCGGGAAGGCCGGCGGTGGCCCTCAGTGGCGGTGGGGAGGAGGAGGCCGGCGCACCCGTGCAGCTGCGGCGCCGCCGGTCGGGTTGAGTGGGAGGAGCAGCCGTTCGGCCGAGTGGAAAGAGAGAGAGAGAGAGAGAGAGGAGGAAGGAGGATAAGCAGGGGAAGCCAGAGAGAAAAAAAAGCGAGGCGGTTGGCCACTGGGTAAGGAGGAGAGAGAAGGAAAGAAAAGAAAAGGGAAAGAAAGGAAGGGAAAAAAAGAGAAGAAGAGAAAAGAAAAGAGGAGAAAAAGAAAGAGGAAAAAAAGAAGGTTTTGGGACCTGCGCAACAGATCTCTGAAACACGTGCATTTCTACGCCAGAAATGGGTTATGCGTATAGTATCGTCGTCTATTTATTATCTGGTTTCATTTTGATGCGTTAAATCGAACTATTTGCTTGTCCAGGTGGAGGTCCCGAGTCGACGCCGTCCGTGTGTCGTTCCGCTCCATTTGGTTAACAGGCAAGTGCATGGTAGAGCGGTAGATCGTAGAGATTAGGAATATGTGATGTTTACATGATGTGCTAATGTTGATATGGAAATACGATGCTTACATGACATGATGTTTATGGATGATCATGATAATGACAATGGCATATGCATTTGCATTATGTGCACTCAAGAGTGAGGGCGGTGAGAAAGTCCCTAACTACAGGTAAAGCTAGCGGGCTAATTCGGAGTGCTCTTGAGTAAGACCTACTTCGGTAGGCCTCCACGGGAGTGGAGGGGACCCCGTGCCGAGATGGGCGGGCCCAGATGATGGGTGAACATCGACGGGTGTTCACTCCGCGATACCGGTATTCGCATTATGATGAGCAAAGGTGCATGTAGAGCAGAGATGCATTGCATACATGATTTGGCAATGTGGAATATGAAATGCATGTGAAGTATGAACGCTGAATGTGGAGCCTTGAGAATGGTGGTACGAGCATGGTTATGTATGCGGAGTATGTTGGTTGGGTTAAATTGTTTTCATGTTGTGTTAGTATTTATCGTTCTATTATGTACTTGCTGAGTCGGTGGACTCACCCTTGCTTTGTTGGTGTTTTTAGGTGATCGCTGAGGACGTCACGTTCGGGCGAGAGTAGCACATGAATAATCGGCACGAACCAGTAGCACTTTTGCATCACTTTTGTCAGTGTACTTAGCTTTTACTAGGCTAGAGTAATCACAAAAAAAATGCTATGTTGTATCTGAACGTAGTAGTACGATTAAACTTAGTGTCGGCTTAATTTCCTTTAGTGTTAATGAAATGGTATGAGCATCCAGAGGTGGTAGCATCTTGGCCCAGTGAGTAGGCGGGGTGTTACAGTTGGTATCAGAGCGGGCATTAGGTCCGTGGTAGAGAAATTTGGTAACTTAGGTTTATTCAACAAAAACTTGACTTAGGCCTAATGATTAAATTAAAAATTTGACACACTGGTGCACCATAGGTTGGGAATGGGTCTTGCAATGTATTTACGCTTTCGCTAGCTGTGATATTAATTTGTGTTGTTGAAATGAATAATTGATTGGTTGTCTGTCGTGAGCAGACATGCCGAGAGGTAGAGGACGTGAACGTGGCCGTGGAGGCCGGGGTCGTGGCCGTGGCCATGCCCAAGCGGAGCCACCGCTTGAGGTTCAGCAGGAGGCACCTGATGCAGAGGTTGCTTCTGCTGAACATTCTGTAGCTAGAGATCCGGCAAGGACTTCGGCCTTGCTGCAGGAGTTCATAGAGGAGGTCCGTGCGCTTCGTCGTCAAGCGCCGGCAGCCGCTGCTGCGGTTGTACCTGCTGATGCCCCTGTTGCTATTCCGGTCGTACAGGAGGCAAGAATGGGCTTTCGTGAGTGGTTGGCCCTACGACTAGACACCTTTGATGGTTCGGGCACACCAGTCCAAGCTGCGGATTGGTTGCGCTATATGGAGAGGCAATTCGAAGCCCTTGAGATGAGCTCTCAGTTGAAAGCTCGCTTTGTGGCTTTCCAGTTGAAGGGTCAAGCGGACATCTGGTGGGAAGGGGTTCTTTCAGCCAGGACTTCTGCCCAGGGTCCCGCTACCTGGGAAGTCTTCAAAGAACAGTTTAAGGCGAAGTATTATCCAGATTCTTTCGTGGAGATTATGGAGGTCGCCTTGTCGACCTTCGTATAGGGGAAGATGACCATAGCTGAGTACGAGGCGGGATTCAACAACCTGATTCGCTTCGTACCATCGGTCGCAAATAACGACCTTGAGAAGGCCAAAAGGTTCCACCGAGGGCTCAACTTTGAGTTTCAGCATGTCTTGGGAGCTACTGCGCCACGCGACTTTCGATCCGTGGTAGAGCAGGCCAGGGGGATGGAGATGGAGATGCAGCTCACTAAGGGGCTGCCACCCTCTGGTGGTCCAAGCGCTTCTGGTGGTGACCAGAAGAGAAGCTTCACTGAAGGGGGTGGGTCATCTCAGCGGTCCGATCCTAAGAAGTCCAAGTGGGGCCAGCATCCCCCACAATCATCCAAGTTCAAGTCCTCGAGGTCGTCTTCTTTAGTGCCTCGTTCTTCATCGGCGACCCCAACCTATCGTCCTGTCCCAGGGCAGGGCATGATTTGTTTCAAGTGTGGAGGTGGTCATCGTGCCGCTGAGTGCTCCTGGACGGGGGAGTGTCGGCACTGCGGCCGATCAGGCCACATGGAGCGGGTTTGTCGTCAGAACCCCTCCAGCATTCTCAAGTGGGAGCCCGTATCTTCATCGTCATCCAACTCTTCGCCCCGGGGGTCAGTCCAGATGATGGCAGCTGCCCCTGCTTTGCAGCCTCCACTCTCCTGGGCTCCACCCTCCGGGTATTACTGGCATCCTGCACCAACTCCTCCATTCCAGCATGCTACACCGCCTCCAGTCCCGTTGCCGCCGCAGTAGAGCGTCGGGGCTCTCGCCGTCCCAACACCACCGGGAGTCTACTCTCTACCTGCTGCTGAGTCCGTGGGTCGACCTGACGTGGTGACAGGTACTCTGTTAGTGGACTCATGTGAAGCCCTTGTTCTTTTTGACTCCGGTGCTACCTATTCTTTTGTGTCTCGGGAGTTTGCTAGGAAGGCCAAGCTGAGTGTTCAGCAAATTTCCCAATCGGTTAGGGTTAGTACCCCAAGGGGTATTATTGCTAGCTCCACAGTATGCCCTGGCTATGTGGTTGCAATAGATGGCGAGGGATTCGTTGCCAACCTCATGCTTATTCAGTTGGAGCCTTTCGATGTTATCCTTGGCATGGATTGGTTGCATCACTACCAAGCCGTGATTTCCTGCTTCTGGAGGACAGTTACTTTGCAAGCACCTTCAGGGAAGGAAATAATCTTTCAAGGGAATGCACCCACGTGTTCCCTCCTTGTGTTGGCCAGTTTATTCCCTGGCCGACGAACAATAAAGTCTGGGTTACTCCTAGCAATCGCGGAGAAGCCAAGTGCGTCTTTGCACGTTGAGGATATTCCTGTGGTACGTGAGTATCCTGATGTGTTTCCCGAAGAGCTTCCGGGTATGCCACCCAAGCGAGATGTGGAGTTCAGAATTGATCTTGTTCCTGGCACAAGACCTATTTCCATGTCTCCCTACCGTTTGGCACGACCCCTGCAGGAAGAGCTGAAGAAGCAATTGGACGAGTTGTTGTCCAAAGGCTTGATTCGTCGAAGTGTGTCACCATGGGGAGCCCCTGTCCTATTCACTGAGAAGAAGGACGGGAGTTGGCGCATGTGTATAGATTACCGTGCTCTCAATCAGGTGACCATCAAGAATAAATACCCATTGCCTCGCATCGAGGACCTGTTTGATCAACTGAAAGGAGCCAAGGTGTTCTCCAAGATTGATATGCAATCTGGGTATAATCAAATCCGAGTGCGGGAGCAAGACATTGAGAAGACAGCTTTCTCCACCAGATATGGGCACTATATGAGTTTACAGTTATGTCCTTTGGACTGACAAATGCCCCTGCTGTTTTCATGGAAACGATGAACAGTATGCTACACAAGTACCTGGATGACTTTGTAGTGGTGTTCATCGATGATATCCTGATTTATTCCAAGATAGAGGACGAACATGAGCAGCATTTGAGGCTCGTGCTTGAGACTCTGAGGAAGAATCAATTCTTTGCCAAATTGAAGAAGTGCGAGTTCTGGATTTCTGAAGTGAGCTTCCTGGGTCATGTAATTAACCAGGAAGGCCTTTCAGTAGATCCAAGCAAGATTTCCACTGTCATGGATTGGAAGAGGCCATCTAATGTTAAAGAAGTGAGAAGTTTTCTTGGCTTAGCTGGTTACTACCGGCGCTTCGTGAAAGACTTCTCCATTATTGCCAAGCCAATGTCTCAGCTCACACGGAAGAATGTGAAATTCCAGTGGACCGATGAATGTGAGCGCGGTTTTAATACTCTGAAAGAGAAGTTAGTAACTGCTCCTATTCTCACACTTCCTCAGCCAGGGAAGCGTTTCACGGTCTACTCAGATGCGTCTCGAGTGGGACTAGGTTGTGTGCTCATGCAAGATACCAAAGTGATCGCGTATGCCTCGCGACAATTGAAAAAGCATGAGCAGAACTACCCAACTCATGATTTGGAGCTTGCCGCTGTGGTTTTTGCTCTAAAGATTTGGAGGCATTACTTGTATGGAGAATCTTGTGATATCTTCACTGACCACAAAAGTCTCAAATACATTTTCACTCAGAAGGAGCTGAATTTGAGGCAACGGAGGTGGTTGGAGCTTATCAAAGACTATGATCTCACTCTTCAGTACCATCCGGGCAAGGTAAATGTGGTTGCTGATGCTCTTAGTCGCAAGCTGACACCCTCCACTCTAGGTTGTCTCGTTGCTGACTTTGAACGGATGGGAATTTCCTATTATTTCGCTGGTACAGCACAGGCTGAGATGCAACTGTTGCTGGAATCAGCGATTCCAGAGCGAGTAAAGGAGGCGCAACAACATGATCGGTTGCTTCAGCAAGTGAGGGAGCGCCTTAATGAAGGAAAAACGGGGGATTTCAGCCTCGATGATTCAGGAGCTTTGCAATTTAAAGGCCGCCTTTGCGTGCCGCAAAAGGCTCAAGTCAAGGATGATATTTTGAGGGAAGCTCACCGTACCCCCTACACGGTGCATCCTGGTGAGACCAAGATGTATCGTGATCTCAAGAAGAGCTTCTGGTGGAAGAGGATGAAAGTGGATATCGCCAAATATGTGGCATCATGTGGAGTTTGCCAACAAGTAAAGGCTGAGCATAGGCGCCCCGCTGGGCTATTGCAGCCTTTGGAGGTTCCTCAGTGGCCATGGGATGATATTACCATGGATTTTGTAATCGGCTTACCTCGTACCCAGCGAGGTAAGGATGCGATTTGGGTAGTGGTGGACCGATTCAGTAAGTCTGCGCACTTCATCCCCATTCGCACGACGAACTCGGCAAGTGAGTTGGCGCCCATCTATGTGCGAGAAATTGTGAGATTGCATGGTGTTCCCAAGTCGATAGTTTCGGACAGAGACGCTAAGTTTGTCTCCAAGTTTTGGGAGAGCTTGCAGGGCGCTCTGGGCACGAAACTCCAGTTTAGTACTGCTTTCCACCCGCAGACGGATGGACAATCCGAACGCACCATTCAGACACTAGAGGACATGTTGAGGACCTGTGTTTTGTCATGGAAGGGTAGCTGGGAGGATCATTTGGCACTTGCAGAGTTTGCTTATAACAATAGCTACCACTCTAGTGTTCGAGCAGCGCCATTCGAGGTTTTGTATGGGCGAAAATGTAGATCGCCACTGTGTTGGGATGCAGTGGGCGAGAAGGCCGTTTTTGGCCCAGATTGGGTCCAGCAAACAGTGGAACGAGTGGCGGAAATTAGACAAAATTTGCTAGCTGCCCAGAGTAGGCAAAAGAGCTACGCCGATGTCAGGAGGCGAGAGCTAGAGTTCGAAGTAGGGGATCATGTGCTCCTGAGAGTATCTCCCACTAAAGGCATAATGCGATTTGGTACCAAAGGGAAGCTTAGCCCGAGGTACATTGGGCCATTTCCAATTCGGGAACGAATCAGAAAGTTGGCATACCGTTTGGATCTTCCTGACTCCATGCGAGGCGTGCATAATGTGTTCCATGTTTCGATGTTGAGAAAGTTCTTGCGAGATCCAGAGCATGAGGTTGTGTTAGAACCAGTGTCCTTAAAGCAAGACCTCACCTTCGAGTCCCATCCAGTTCGGATTCTGGAGGAATCAGAGAAGGTGTTGAGGAATAAAGTGATAAAGTATGTCAAGGTGCTTTGGACGCATCAGTCCGAGCGAGAAGCGACATGGGAGTTGGAATCTCGCATGCGCGAGAAGTACCCCGAGTTGTTCTCCTCGGGTATGAGTTAAAGTTATGTTATGTGTAGTTCATTTTATTTTTGTTTTCTTCCGTGCGATTATTGAACGCTAGAATTCGGGGTCGAATTCTGTTAAGGGGGGTAGAACGTAATACCAGAAGAAAAAAAATAGCAGGACACCTCACCTACCTTTTGCTTCTGCCAGAGGGAGGTGGCAAGCTGCATGCTTGCCCTAGCGTGCATGTGAGCCACCTGTGCCATGCGTCCAGCAGTAGTCAACACCCCCCCTATTTCATCACCTCTGTCGCAGCTCATCCCACACTACTCTTCTCCTCTGAACCAGCCCCTCGTAGCCACACCATTTCGGCCAGCACGTGTAAGCACAAGGTGAGCACCCGCACAGAGAGAGAGAGAGGTGGGGCTGCGCAGAGAAGGCGGCGGCGGGCCGGGCGGCGGCAGCGGCGCACCGTGCGCCACCGCGTCGCCAGGAAGGGGGCCGCCGCTCGGCTGCGCGCGAGGAGGAGGTAGGAGGGGGCCGGAGAGAGAGGGCGGGTCGGGCGAGCCTCCCGTGCGGCCGCGCGCCGCCGCGCCGGCCCCAAGCGGGAGAGTGAGGGGCGGAGGGGAGCTGAGGAGGCGGGGAAGGCCGGCGGTGGCCCTCTGGTCGGCGGTGGGGAGGAGGAGGCCGGCGCACCCGTGCGCAGTGCGCCGCCCGGTCGGGTTGAGTGGGGGAGGAGCAGGCCGTTCGGCCGAGTGGAAAGAGAGAGAGAGAGAGAGGTGAGGATAAGGAACAGAGGGGGAAGCCAGGAGAGGAAAAAAAAGGGGAGGCCGGTTCGGCCGGCTGGGTAAGGAGGAGAGAGAAGGAAAGAAAAGAAAAGGGAAAGAAAGGAAGGAAAAAAAGAGAAGAAGAAGAGAAAAGAAAAGAGGAGAAAAAGAAAGAGGAAAAAAAAGGGGGTTTCGGGACCTGCGCAACAGATCCCTGAAACCCGTGCATTTCTACGCCAGAAATGGGTTATGCGTATAGTATCGTCGTCTATTTATTATCTGGTTTCATTTTGATGCGTTAAATCGGACTATTTGCTTGTCCAGGTGGAGGTCCCGAGTCGACGCCGTCCGCGTGTCGTTCCGCTCCATTTGGTTAACAGGCAAGTGCATGGTAGAGCGGTGGATCGTAGAGATTATGAATATGTGATGTTTACATGATGTGCTAATGTTGATATGGAAATACAATGCTTACCTGACATGATGTTTATGGATGATCATGATAATGACAATGGCATATGCATTTGCATTATGTGCACTCAAGAGTGAGGGCGGTGAGAAAGTCCCTAACTACAGGTAAAGCTAGCGGGCTAATCCGGAGTGCTCTTGAGTAAGACCTACTTCGGTAGGCCTCCACGGGAGTGGAGGGGACCCCGTGCCGAGATGGGCGGGCCTAGATGATGGGTGAACATCGACGGGTGTTCACTCCGCGATACCGGTATTCGCATTATGATGAGCAAAGGTGCATGTAGAGCAGAGATGCATTGCATTGCATACATGATTTGGCAATGTGGAATATGAAATGCATGTGAAGTATGAACGCTGAATGTGGAGCCTTGAGAATGGTGGTACGAGCATGGTTATGTATGCGGAGTATGTTGGTTGGGTTAAATTGTTTTCATGTTGTGTTAGTATTTATCGTTCTATTATGTACTTACTGAGTCGGTGGACTCACCCTTGCTTTGTTGGTATTTTTAGGTGATCGCTGAGGACGTCACGTTCGGGCGGGAGTAGCACATGAATAATCGGCACGAACCAGTAGCACTTTTGCATCACTTTTGTCAGTGTACTTAGCTTTTACTAGGCTAGAGTAATCACAAAAAAATGCTATGTTGTATCTGAACGTAGTAGTACGATTAAACTTAGTGTCGGCTTAATTTCCTTTAGTGTTAATGAAATGGTATGAGCATCCAGAGGTGGTAGCATCTTGGCCCAGTGAGTGGGCGGGGTGTTACACGATAGATGCTATATCAAATGTTATAGTCGGTGGTTGGGTATGGGTCTGAGCACCGAGGGTACAACACTCGTTCTTATCTAGCCACTGGTGGAGCTCTTCCCTGATGTGGTAGAGAGACCCTGAGACTTGACTTTAGAAGAAGAGGAAGACCAGAAACTTGTTTGATGTTCATTGCTTAATGATAATGATACAAGATTGTCCCTTTTATAGGGATAGCTAAACTTAATCCCTAAAAACGCATCTCTATATTACGGAAAATAATCCTAATAATAGGAGACTTATCACTAATACATGAAATAAATCTAAAACGAAATAAACCCAAATTAAAAGAAAACTAATTATTATATTCCTAATCCGTGATATGCTGCCAATGCTATAGCTTGTCACACCATCACAACAATAAAGAATAGAATGAGCCACAGCATCTGATTTTGAACAATAGATGATTATGTCCAGTAGCTTGAAAACAAACAAAATTCTTTTTTGCAGGTTATTTACTCAATTTCGCATTGGCTTCGTACCTGGGCTATTCTCCAGCAGACTGCTTCGCAGGATATGGTTGTAGCGGTCTCACAGTTATTGGAGAAGGTGGTCACGGAGTGTTTTACCCAGGCACATGGTTGGCGGTCTAGTCTTCGGATTGATAGCCATTAGTGATTTTCTTTTATTTTCTTTTTGTAAGGCTGTGTGTTGTCAGGTAGAGGCCGGGAGGATTTCAAGTTGATGTATCATCTTGATGTAACAATTTTGAAATCAATAAACTTCCCATTTCAAAAAAAAAACTAACAATAAAGTGAGCGCACTCCTGGATGCACACTACATGCTTTTGCTAAAGTAATCCAATCAGAAGGCTTCAGCAAAGAAAAAGAAAGGTGCTATGAAGCTAACAAAAGGTAGATCAAGCACAACTGATGGAGAGCAGTATAACAATGCAAGAGCATCCTGTTCACTTACAAGGCATTCACCATATGACCCTCTTCCGAGCTGAATCTTGAAAGGCTTCTGTATTAACTTACCTGCAGCCTCTGGATGATCATGAGCAAATGACTTTGCTCACATCAAGTTGCTGAGGCTGTTCGGGGTACCAATAATGTAGTCATGTCAGAGATAAAGAAAATAAGCTTATAAGCATGACGGCAACAGGTAGACCAATACCTGTTCGAAAACACGACGATTTGTAACAGTTTAATTTTGCATGCTCATCCCTGAGAGCTGTATGAAATTCCTTTGTGTTGCCAGCTGCCACTGTCGCAGATCTGTATCCTCTATGTATTTGAGAACATTTGAAACTCGCCCCTCATCTTCTTGGTCCAACAGACTCTCACATATGTCCTGTATGAAAAGAGAACAGCCTCTTGTTCTTCTTCTCAAATGACGCAAGACAATGAACTGAAACATAAGTGATTTCTCTACTCACAGAATCAGATTTTGTCCGTGCAAGCTTAGTGGAGAAATAATCAAATACAGCTCGAGCACTGCTCTTCGCTGTGTCAATGTGAAGGTCAAGATAACTTGGGCACTGACCCAACTGGTGGATTCTTAATAATGTACATTTCCGGTGATCAAATGCTACCACACTGCATCATTTGCCAATGGCATGCCATGCGGTTATATGTAATACTCGTGAGAAAGAAAACGAAAGAAAGCGAAAGAAAGCAAAGAAAGTGCCGTCAGAACCCTAGAGGATAATTTCGGGCAGGGCAGTCCGTTCACTGAGATACCGGACCGTCCGGGGGCCAGTCGGCACCTCTCACAGCTGTAGGGTCATCATCCGGCTTAAAACAAACCTGATTTGATATAATAACCAGCCAAGGTGAACCAAATTACCATAGCACCCGTAAAACCCAAAAATATCAATTGGCCGCTATGGTGATGCTACGATGAGGACAGCACACCTCTCCGGATAATCCAGCCACCGAGTCACAGAGGACAGCACAACGTCGAGAAGGCACCGCACAACCACAAACCAAATATATTGTGCAGCCAACAGAGAAGAGAAGAAACACCACGGCAGAGCCAGCCCCACTGTCTTTCGTTCTCATCCCCAAACCTTCAAACCATCCGGCTACAGAGCAACCGCCACCACAAGCCGTGAGACCGTCAACCGTAGGAGGAGGTCACCATCAAGCGGCATCCACACCACCAAGAAGCCGACAGCTACAAGCCAACCCCAACTCCACCCAAAGCAAACCACCATCGACCGGTGAAGGTAACCACAACATGCACAACCGTAGCATCCATTCATTCATAGTAAGTAGTACTTAACTAGAGACATCAAACAACCGAGCACCGGTAGAGCACCATGAAACCGACACATAACACGCCAACCGGAGGTAGAGGAGTGGAGTAGAGAAGGTAATAGGATCGAGACTCACCGAAGTTAGAGGCGGCGGCGTACTACCATCGGCGTAGTCATACCCCAACCGCCACCGCGCACTCCCCGGCGTGCGGGCGGCTCGCCGGCCGTGACTAGCTCGGGCAGCACACCTCCATACCTAGCACATCGGGAGCAAATCCGTGAGAATCAAAACAAAATAACGACCAAATCAATCGCAAACCGGGCTGAGGAGGAGCGCGGATCCGGCTGAGGCCACGGATCCGGCAGCGGCCGGCGCGTGCAACGGACGAGCGGAGGGGTGAGGACGGCCAGCGGCGCAGCACAGCGGGCTGAGACCGGCGACGCGAGGGGAGGCGCGTCGTCGGCGGCGCGGCACCGATGGAGCCGAGGCGCGATGTAGCACCCGAAAAATAGAAACATCCCTAATCTCTCTCCTACCTAAATCATCCTTTTCTCTCTCTCCTATCCCTAATATCTCTCTCACCCGTTATCTATACCATCTCCATCTTCTGTCCAAAAACTCTCACATCTCTCTCATCTCTAATCTCTCTCTATTGCGCGCATGTCGCTGCATGGGAGGCTCAGCGGGCGGCGACGGAGCCGGGGCGGCGCAGCGGCGCCGACGGCGGCGGCGGACATCAGCGGCGGCGGCGGCGCTGCTGCATCGCAAGACGCGCGTGCTGCACGCCGCTCGCGTGCGCTGCCATGGCACGCGCGGCGGCGCGCCACGTGGTGGTTCCCATCCGCACTCGACCACGCGCAGACGGCCGGCGATGGCAGCAGCGGCGGCTGCTGCCCCGACGGCCGCGACGCCGCCCGTGCTCGTTCGCAGACGATCGCGCCGCACGCCATGGCGGCGGCGGTGAGGAGCGCTGCGGCGGCAGCGGCAGCAGCCGGCGACCGGTCGGCGCCGCAGCAGCGGCGCGGCGTCAGGCGGCATCGTGGCGTGGGCATGCGGCGCGCATCGGCGGCCGGAGCTCGCTACCTACCCGGCCGGTGTCAGCGCATCGGCATGGTGGCGGCCATGGCGCATGGCGCGCAGCGCAAGCCGGTCATGGCGGTGACGGCGCAGTGGCGGCGCGGCCAGCGACCTGCGGCCGAACGGCCCTTCGTACGGCCGAACAACGTTTTGTATGACTGTCGTCATTTCGTTTGGTCGAACGGTGTTTCGTGCGGCCGAACGACGGTTCTCTCGGCCGAGCGGTCGTTCGCGCGGCCGATCGGTGTTTCGCTTGGCCGTGGGGCTAGCGAACCCGTTTCTTCTCTAATCAAGTTTAACTCATGTTGTTCCTTTATTGAACTCATCGATGCCTGATCGGTTGCTTCCATTCCATCGTGTAGGATCTCTCGCAGCTGTTGAGGGAGCGTTCGTGCAGTGATGCACTCCAGATCCTTCGTGCAGCGTGTCCGTCGAGCGTGCTCAAGGCAAGTACCTCGTGGCCGTGACCTTTCCGTTTCGCATATCATGTGTTTCTAAATTACTTATCACCTTGTCATTGAGTATAATCATCATGTCATTAATGCTTGCTTGACTAATATCATATTGCAAAAATCATATCGTTAAGGTCACCTGGCTCATATCATACCGCTTAGCTAACATCACATCACTACCATTACCTGGCTCGCATTATATCGCTTGGCTAATATTATATCACTAATGTTGTCTGGTTATTATCATATCGTTCATGTCATCTATTTATAGACGTTTAATATTGTATGCATGCCATAATGTTCTAAGTTATTTAGTTTACCTGCTACTTTGTAATTAGAATGTTAAGTTAAATGTTCTATAGTTCATGCGTTTAATTAGTATTTTAGAATCTGTGCTTAAATTGTTAATGGGGGGTAGCATATGAACATGCTTTAACTTAGGATTAAATTATTGACACTCTTTTGATATTAGGGCTGCTATGTTTTTAGTTTCGAATGTTATGTTCTAATAATTGTTTGATGTTGTATTTGAGCCATGAATGATGTATCTATTAAATCTGTTAATTTGACTAATAATCACTTATCACATAATAAAACTTGATTGGTTGATAACCTTGTATGTGCTACATTATAATTCCTTTTTAGATTGATTACTATACCACTATCATCTTATCATTATTCCACATCGCGCTCATATCAGAAACTATGTCTTTCCATTTTCAAGCCTTGCACATCTTTTCGCTTCTCATAACTTTATTACAGCCTTATCCTCGCCATCTCTTAGTTACCCTAATGTTGTTCTATGTAATCTGTCCATGATGTATCGGTTACTTTATCACCTAGTTTCACCAATCATGTCTCTTTGGTCTCATTGGGATTAAGTCATCACTCTCATAACTTTACCTTAATTCAATCACAACTCTCTAATTATATCATGGATAATTCACTAAATAACAAACTAAGGGTTATCACGCCGGGGCTACCCACATATAGGGATCATTTCCACCCAACCTGGTAACGTACGGGGGGCCGTACATTCTCGTTACACAGGATATTACACCCCATCTGCGGTTATACTGATTGAGGACAAGGTTGTGCCCGCTATTCTCGTATATGTGGAATGAGGTCGGCACCCTTGCTATAACTTGTTATAACTTGTCACATAATAAATATCTTTAATACAGTTCTCATAATATCCGTCTCCTAATCATGACAAGATTCCGATATCGATTACTTGTTGGTTGCCTTTTGTCCATTGCTTACTTGTCATGCTTGCCTTTATTTCATATGGTTGCATCGCTTGTCTTACTTTTGTGTTGCGACCGTAGTTGGGTACTTGCTGAGATTTCCAAATCTCACGCTTGCTCTTTTCAGACTCAGGTAAAAGGCCAGTGGAGTGATAGCATCATGCATGGGTGGGAGCACTCGAGTTTTCAGCACCGTGGTTTGCCACAGTTTGTTGTTTCGTTCGTTCTTTATTTTATTAGAAGCGGACCGGTCCCATGTTTTAAATATTTATTCCAGCTTCCGTTGGTTCTCTATTAAAGTGTTAATAAAGTTTTAAACTGTTTGTGATTTCTTTTATCGTACTTATTGATTCTTCACTTTGGTGATGACGTCCCATAGTAATATCCCATATGGTTACGTGGGGTGTTACAGTTGGTATCAGAGCCCAGGCTGTAGTTTCTGGAAAAAAAAAAGTTTTACACGTACACGGGGCTTCGGGTTAGGTCATCCATGCATGTATATCTAGTCACTGGCAAATTACCATGAATTCATATCTAATTACCGTCTTCTTTATTTCATTGCTATCCTGTGACACTCTTCCCAACCTATGCTTCCTTGAATTCTGATTCCATTCCCTATTGCTATCCATCTTATCACTTACCTTTCCTTTATCTCTTGACCTTTAGGGTATTGTTATCTTGGATTGACACCTTGCTCTTGCATTGTTTAACTCGGGAGCTAGTTTCTCCTTTTTGGCATCTCGCTTCTCTCAGTAGCACTCTGTACCCATTAGTATCTCGGCGTATCTCACGGTGCCGACCGCTATTAATGGATCTTTGCTGGCAATTTTACTTGTCTCAAAGTTGCCCTGGAATTGAATGCCACAAATTTCAATATTGACGCAGCTATGGCGCCTATCTAACCATTGACCTGTTGTGAGCAGGGATTAGTTGTATCTTCATCCTGCTATTATCCGTTGCTTTAACCGCAAGGATATTCCCCCTCAGGATAATAGGGAGATCATTTATCAAGGCAAAAGCGATGCCTTAATCTCCTATTCTTAGTCTCCCATTTCGACCATCGCTGGATGACCAAGTCGGGGTGCCTTCTCGCTATGTTAGAGAAGCCTTTCATCGGACCCTTAACAAAAGATTTGCCTATTGTTTGAGAATTTCTTGATATCTTCCCTGTAGAGCTTCTAAGCCAGTCTCCAGTTAGAGCATTTTAGTGTGCTATTTGTTTTATCCCTGGAACCACTCCTATCGCCAAGGCTCCTTACCATCTATCCCATGCTGAGTTAGAAAAGTTGAAGCGGCAATTGGATGCCCTTCAGAGCAAAGACTTTATCTAGCGCAATACCTCAGAGTGGGCTTTTCTGATCACTTATGTGGAAATTATGCACGTGCATCGATTATCGAGCCCTCCATGTGGTGACTATCAAGAGTTGCTACCCCTACCTCGTGTGTTGATCTCTTGGGCCAGCTCAAGGGTGTCAAGCTCCCCTTCAAGCTAGGCCTGCAATCTGTCTATCACCAAGTTCAGAACAAGACGTGTGCTATTTTGAAGATAGCCTTCCACCCTTGTTTTGGCCGCTTTGAGTACCTGGTTACGCCTTTTGGGCTGACCAATGCGTCGACAATATTTATGGATCTAATGCATCGGGTATTCCACAAGTACATGGTTCAGTTTGTCATCATTTCCATTGATGACATATTGAGTTACTCCCATACCACAGAGGAGCAAGAGCAGCACTTCCGTGTTGTACTTATCTTTTTGGAACATCAACTCCTTGCTAACTTAAAGGATGCGCTTTCTGGCTTTCGTCTGTCAGTTTTCTTATCCATGTCATCGGCGGCGAAGACGTTGCGTGGATCCTTCTAACATTATTGCAGTAGTGGACTAGCAGAGATCCAGCAACGTGGCGAAGATTCGTAGTTCTTGGGTTCCACCCGAGTTTTACCGCCGTTTTGTCCAGGATTTCTCTTCCACTTCTAAGCCATTGACTAAGTTGACTTCAAAGGGCGAGCAGTTTCTTTGGACGAAGGAATATGAGTCCAGCTTCCAAACCTGGTTGGAGTGCCTTTTCTGCTTCCATCCTTTCCTTGCCCTCTAGATCTGGCGCCTTTATCTCCACGGAGAGTTGTGTGATATCTTCTCTAATCATAAGGGCTTGATGTTCCTTCTCACTCAGAAATAATTGAAATTGAGGTATGCCATTTGTTAGGGTTAATCAAGGACTACGACCTCATTATCCATTACCATCTGGCAGAGCTTTTGTGGTGGCTGACACCCTTAGAAGGAAACGAAGTGATGGTGTTCCTATCCCAACATCTGACCGGAGGGCTTAAGGATCTCCAAACCACCATTGGTTTGTCTTCTCAGCATTATCTTTGGAAAACCGGAACCTTCCTTCCCTTTTCTTGTTACCTTTCTAGAAGCTCAGGCCTCATGTTCAGGGGCCCAGTACTCTCGTGGAGAGGTGTTACGGGCTAAATCTCATGGGTCGAACTTTCTTATTGATGGTAACGGGCTGTTATGTCTCCGTGACTGTATTTGGGTGCCACTCGATTCATGAGCGAAGATGATTATCTTTTGTGAAGCTTATAAAACTTCTTATTCTATTCATCCTAGTGAGATTAAGATGTCCAAGGATCTTCAGCGGCAGTTTTGGAGGTCGGGGATGAAGGACATAGCTAAGCTTGTATCTCAGTGTGCAAGACACCAGCTAGTGAAAGCAGAGCACCGTAGTCCTGCCAAACTTTTGCAGCCATTGGGGATTCCTAGTGGTAACGGGAAGTAATTGTTATGGACTTCTTTGTTGGATTTCCTAGATTCCCCCAGCGTTCGGACTCTATTTGGGTCATTGTTGATTGTCTCATCAAGACAGCTCACCTCAGTCTGGTCAAAACCACTTACTCAGCCAGTGATCTTGCTAGTGCCTATGTCAAGGAAATCGTCTGTCTCCCTGGCATTCCTAAAGCCATTATCTTAGATCGTGATACCAAGTTCGTTTTGCACTTCTGGAAGAGTTGCATCAGAATCGGGGTATGAAACTCAATTGTAACATTGCATTTCATCCTCAAACTGTTGGTCAATCCGAGAGGGCCATTCGCACCTTAGAGGGCGTGCGGCGTTTTTGTATCCTCGCTTGGAAAGGCAGCTGGGAGAACCGCTGTCTCTTATAGAGTTCTCTTATAACAACAGTTTTCATTCTAGTTTTGGCATGACTCCTTTCGAGGCTCTGCAGGTAGGCTTCGCCGTTCTTCCCTTCTTTAGGTTGAGGAAGGGAGAAATAGTTATTAGGCCTCAAAGCCGGTGTTTGGAAAGGGCAAAAGTGAGCATATCAGAACAATTTGCTTTCAGCCCTGTGGTCACCAAAAGAGTTACAATCGCTCGTTGTCCCATAGAATCCAAGGTGGACAATCGGGTTCTTTTGTGAGTATCCTCAACCAAGGGCATGGTTCGTTTAGAGGCAAAATGAAAATCCTTGTTATGTTGAACCCTTTCCCATCTCTGAGCGGATCGGGAAGCTTGCTTACCATTTGTGGTTACCTTCTTCCTTGCCCAGAGTCCATAATGTCTTTTATGTCTCTATGTTGAGAAGGTATCAAAATGATTCTAATCAACGTTGGAGGGAAACCTTTTGGAGGTCTTAAAGAATATGACCGTCGTCGCATGACCATGTCATATCTTGCAGCGTTCAGAGTGTCAACTATGACAGTGGGACATTTCTTATGTCAAGGTGTTGTGGTTCCATCTTATGAAATACGAAACTACCTGGGTGTTCGAAGTCCCAGATGCGCGAGAATTACTCCAATCGTTCCACCCCAGGCTTACTTCTCAGGATTTCCTCAATCAATTTAACCTACTCAAATTCCGTTTGTCCTACCTGGAGCTAGTCGATTCGAGGCGAATCTTCTTCTAAGAGGGGGAGAGCTGTAGCACCCGAAAAATAGAAACATCCCTAATCTCTCTCCTACCTAAATCATCCTTTTCTCTCTCTCCTATCCCTAATATCTCTCTCACCCGTTATCTATACCATCTCCATCTTCCTTTCCAAAAACTCTCACATCTCTCTCATCTCTAATCTCTCTCTATTGCGTGCGCATGCTGCTGCATGGGGAGGATCCAGCGGCGGCAGCGGCGTCGACGGCGGCCGGTGGACATCCGGCGAAGCGGTGGCGCTACTGCATCGCGCGCACGCGCCCGTGCACGCCTGCTCGCGTGCGCTGCCATGGCACGGCGGCGGTGGCGATGGTGGCCGGTGGCGGCGGCCACGTTGTGGTTCCCATCCGCACTCGACCACGTGCTCGCACGGCCGGCGCATGCATGGCGAGCGGCGGCTGCACCCGCACAGCCGCGACGCCGCCCGTGCTCGTCTGCAGACGCATCGCGCCGCACGCCATGGCGACGACGGTGAGGAGCGCTGCGCGCGGCAGCAGCCGGCGACCGGTCGGCGCGACGGCAGCAGCGGCGCGGCGTCGCGGCGGCATCGTGGCATGGGCACGCAGCGCGCAACGGCGCCGGAGCTTCGCTACCGCCCGGCCGGTGTCGCCAGACGGCATGGTGGTGGCCATGGCGCATGGGCGCACGGCGCAAGCCGGTCATGGCGGTGACGGCGCAGATGGCGGCGCGCCAGCGACCGCGCCGAACGGCCCTTCGCACGGCGAACAACGTTTTTGTATGATCGCTGCCGCTTCGCTTGGCCGAACGGTGTTTCGTGCGGCCGAACGACGGTTCTCTCGGCCGAGCGGCCGTTCGCGCGGCCGATCGGTGTTTCGCTTGGCCGTGGGGCTAGCGATCCCGTTTCTTCTCTAATCAAGTTTAACTCCTGTTGTTCCTTTATTGAACTCATCGATGCCTGATCGGTTGCTTCCATTCCATCGTGTAGGATCTCTCGCAGCTGTTGAGGGAGTGTTCGTGAAGTGATGCACTCCAAATCCTTCGTGTAGCGTGTCCGCCGAGCGTGCTCAAGGCAAGTACCTCGCGGCCGTGACCTTTCCGTTTCGCATATCATGTGTTTCTAAATTACTTATCACCTTGTCATTGAGTATAATCATCATGTCATTAATGCTTGCTTGACTAATATCATATTGCAAAAATCATATCGTTAAGGTCACCTAGCTCATATCATACCGCTTAGCTAACATCACATCACTAACATTACTTGGCTCGCATTATATCGCTTGGCTAATATTATATCACTAATGTTGTCTGGTTATTATCATATCGTTCATGTCGCCTGTTTATAGACGTTTAATATTGTATGCATGCCATAATGTTCTAAGTTATTTAGTTTACCTGCTACTTTGTAATTAGAATGTTCAGTTAAATGTTCTATAGTTCATGCGTTTAATTAGTATTTTAGAATCTGTGCTTAAATTGTTAATGGGGGGTAGCATATGAACATGCTTTAACTTAGGATTAAATTATTGACGCTCTTTTGATATTAGGGCTGCTATGTTTTTAGTTTCGAATGTTATGTTCTAATAATTGTTTGATGTTGTATTTGAGCCATGAATGATGTATCTATTAAATCTGTTAATTTGACTAATAATCACTTATCACATAATAAAACTTGATTGGTTGATAACCTTGTATGGGCTACATTATAATTCCTTTTTAGATTGATTACTATACCACTATCATCTTATCATTATTCCACATCGCTCATATCGGAAACTATGTCTTTCCATTTTCAAGCCTTGCACATCTTTTCGCTTCTCATAACTTTATTACAGCCTTATCCTCGCCATCTTTTAGTTACCCTAATGTTGTTCTATGTAATCTGTCCATGATGTATCGGTTACTTTATCACCTAGTTTCACCAATCATGTCTCTTTGGTCTCATTGGGATTAAGTCATCACTCTCATAACTTTACCTTAATTCAATTACAACTCTCTAATTATATCATGGATAATTCACTAAATAACAAACTAAGGGTTATCACGCCGGGGCTACCCACATATAGGGATCATTTCCACCCAACCTGGTAACGTACGGGGGGCCGTACATTCTCGTTACACAGGATATTACACCCCATCTGCGGTTATACAGTTGAGGACAAGGTTGTGCCTGGCTATTCTCGTATATGTGGAATGAGGTCGGCGGCACCCTTGCTATAACTTGTTATAACTTGTCACATAACAAATATCTTTAATACACAGTTCTCATAATATCCGTCTCCTAATCATGACAGTATCTCCGATATCAGTTACTTGTTGGTTGCCTTTTGTCCATTGCTTACTTGTCATGCTTGCCTTTATTTCATATGGTTGCATCGCCTGTCTTACTTTTGTGTTGCGACCGTAGTTGGGTACTTGCTGAGATTTCCAAATCTCACGCTTGCTCTTTTCAGACTCAGGTAAAAGGCCAGTGGAGTGATAGCTTCATGCATGGGTGGGAGCACTTGAGTTTTCAGCACCGTGGTTTGCCACAGTTTGTTGTTTCGTTCGTTCTTTATTTTATTAGAAGTGGACCGGTCCCATGTTTTAAATATTTATTCCAGCTTCCGTTGGTTCTCTATTAAAGTGTTAATAAAGTTTTAAATTGTTTGTGATTTCTTTTATCGTACTTATTGATTCTTCACTTTGGCGATGACGTCCCATAGTAATATCCCATATGGTTACGTGGGGTGTTACACGCGAGATGAGGAGGCGTGTAGGAGAGCCGAACGGTGAGGCGCGGTGGAGTGGCACGGGAGGCCATGGGGCGGCGCCGAGTGAGTAGAAGGGAGAGGCGCAGGAGAAGGGGTAGAAGAAAGAGAGAGAACCGAGAGAGGGCAAATAAGGGGAGAGGAGGAAGAGGCGGCGCATCCAAGGAGATGGAGCAGCGGTGGAGAAGGAAACGGTGGAGGCGTCGGCCGAATGGAAAAAAATAGAAACAGTGGGGAGAAGAAAGTAAAGGAAAAGAAAGAAAAAGAAGAAGAAAAGAAAAAAAAGGAGATGTGTAAATAAGATTTGTTTGCAATTATAGACGATGATCATTAAATTATGATCGTTGGAGTACGGAAGCATCGGAAAGGTGTCCGGTGAGAGAAATTGTTGGTATTGGGCCTACGCGTAGGGACGCTGTCAATTGTCTATGTATATATAGAATCGATGTTACTTGCATGCTGGTATGAATCATAGTATTGAATTTGAGTGTTCGGATGATGATTCCAGGTGGAGGTTTGGTTTGACGCTCCTCCACTCATCGTCCACGGGACAATCAGGCAAGTGCAGGGTAGAACAGTAAATTGTAGTGAATGTTTGTGATTTGGGTTTCCATGCTATGATTTACAGTATTTATGAGATGTATATGAATTGTGCTAATCATACCTAGATGAGTACCGCTTATGATTAGACATCCATATTTAAAGCATATTGCATCATACAAATGCATAAGAGCCAGGCCGGTGAGAAAGTTATGACTAGTCCGGAGTGCTCTTGAATAAGAGCAAGGTCGGTGAGAAAGTCAAGTGACTATTTCAGAGTGTTCTGGAGTAAGACCTACAGAGGTAGGCAATTGAGTGGTCCATCGACGGGTGGACGCTCCGCTACACCGGTATCATCTACAGTTATAGGTGCATTACAGATGCATTGCATAGCATTGCATAACAGATGCATTCCATGAAAGTGACAGAGAAAGTGATACAGATACAGGGTTGAGGTACAGATTACAGCTACAGAGTTGATTTACAGTTTACAGTTACAGAATTAAATTACAGTTTACAATCATAGAGTGGATTTACAGCTTACAGTTTGTGAAATTGATTGAGTTGATATAGTGAAGTTACTGCTTTATCGTGTGCTTGCTGAGTCTACGGACTCACCCTTGCTTTAACGTTGTTTTTATAGGAATCTGTTGAAGACGACATGCATGGGCGGGAGTAACACAGTCGTTCACGTGCCACAGTGATTCACAGATCATCTACAGTGGACATATTTTGTTTTGGATAGTCTAAGTACCTTTTTGGTAATTAGCAAAGTTATATCTCTGCTGCGCTTAATGTCAAGTGTACCGGCTTTTGTCGTTTGGTTGGTATTTAAATAGAAAAATTGTTTTACAAGACCAGCGGCAAAGGTGGGAATTAGTAACATTATAGAGTAGGTGGTAGCACTTTGGGCTCAGGGAGGGGCCGGGGTGTTACAGTTGGTATCAGAGCGGGCATTAGGTCCGTGGAGGATAATTTGGTAACCTAGGCTACCTTAATTAATTAAAGTTTAACTGAGGTCAAGTAATTGGATTAAACTTGACACACATTGTTGCACAGTAGGGTTGGGTTTGGGATTTGCATTGCATATGCATTTTCCCTAATTGTGATGCTGATTTGTACTGCTAAAGTTGATGGTGAATTGATTGTGTGATTGCTTCTCTGTTGTGAACAGAGATGCCAAGGGGTAGAGGCCGAGGTCGTGGTGTTTGTGGTTGCCGTGGTCGCGGGCGCGGTCCGGCAGTGCCACCACCACCAGCAGAGGAGAGTATTGGTGATGTGGGTGAGGATGCTGTTTCGGCTGTTCAACCAGTCGCTGGTGTTCTAGTAGATTCGGCAGCCGAGTTGCGAAATCTTCAGAGAGAGGTTCAAACACTTCGCCAACAAGTACAGGAGTGTCGCAATGTTTTAAATCGAAGGAACTTTGAGAGTAGAGGCAGGTTTTCTCAGCGACCCGTTTCCAAGAGATTTCAGGGGGGGCCAATGTTCTTTATCGTTGACTCAACCTGTCTATCCGAGGCCATTTTCTTCTGCAATGCCTCGTTCTGTCCCAACGACCCCAACATACCCATATCCTCCTGTCCCAGGGCAAGGGATGATCTGTTTCAAGTGCGGTGGAGGACACCGTGCTGTCGACTGTTCTTGGATGGGAAAGTGTCGACATTGCGGTCGAACAGGCCACAAGCAGCTGGTTTGTCGTCAGAACCCTTCTAGTATCATTAAGTGGGAGCCAATATCTGCATCGCAACCTACTTCTTGGGCGCCACCTACCGAGTATTCCTGGCGTCCTGCACCAATTGTTCCAGTTCAGCATGCTACAGCACCAACCTTTTCGGTGCCGCCACAGCAAAGGGCCGGATCTCTTGCTGTTTCGGCGCTACCTGAAAACCACGCACCTACTGTTTAGAAGTTAGGTGACGTTATAGTTGTAGCAGTGGTGTGTTTTGTATAAATCCCTGAGTTTGGTAACTCTTAGCTAAAGTGTGTACTTTTGTGTGTTTGATGTTAGAGGCTTGTTAGTAGTATGGGTTAATGTTGGTGTTTGATGGTAGTTATATTTGGAAGGACCCTGTACCTAGTAGTAAACATCTTTTGGGTATTTGAATAGGTATAAATGTTTACCTTGACCTATTAATATGATAGTATTTTATGGTGGTTAGAGTAACAGTCTGGCATGGCATGAAATTCTAAATTATGAGAACCTAGGAGGGTAATTAACTTAGGTTATGTTTATGGGTTGAAGTTGATTTGAATCCAATGGGGATTGAGTAGTTACATGAGAAGTAGCGGCGTAAGGCAGATCCATTTCTGCCTAATAGTTGGATTTGAATTATTGGTGAACCAGTCGGTGATTATGGTTGCATAGATTATTGAGCTACATTGAATGATTGATTATTATAATCAAGAACAATGTTTTGGGAAGTTCTAATAGTTGTAATGTTAGAACTATTGGGATTAGTTGGGAGGATAAGAATAGGGATCTTGATGTCGAATAAAATCTCCCAGCTAAATTGAATGGTGAAGGATTGTTGTAGGACTATGTGACTCAAATTCGGAGGAATGAAGCTAATTAAGTCCTTGTGAGATTTGGCAGCGATCTCTAAGTATGAATTAGTGAAGTTATCACCGCATTTGTGGGAAATTATGAGTACACCTTTGGAGGTAAAACATATGGATCTTATGCTTAAAGACAAACGTAAAGCAGTTCATGGGAGTACATATATTGTATGTCGAAGTCTAGGGGATTAATTATCTCCAAAGTGTTGAGCTGGTGGATTTTAGTTAGTACCTGGAATCAGGTGCTTGTGGGATTGTTAACTGGTAGTGGGTAATTTGATGACAGAATTATGTTTGCGCCTTGTGTGGTTGCACACAAGATAGTCGCGATTACTATGCTGTTGTGTGCAGTAAAGTGGTAGAGTTTGGTGAGTTTTGGGAAGATTTATATTGATGAATGCTAAGCTCATAACATGAAGCTTTATTAGGCTTAAATCTATAGGGAGAATGGTTGATATATTCGTAATGATGTGATAATAAAGATTTGTGTGGCTAATAGAGTTCGGAGTTGATTTTATGCCATAATCTTTGTGGGAAATGGATTGAGAAAATATTGGCCTTAGGGGCAAAACCAATTGTGTTGCTATAACCGATAGCATCTACGGAGAGTAATGTGACTAATATCGTATACAAGTGGTGAATTATTGATAGTGTTAAGAGTGAGATTTTTGGGTGAAAGAGTTTCCCCGAATTATGCTTTGGATATTTGAGCCTCAAATTTGTTGGTAGCTAGTGAAGTCGAAAGGATTGAAGTAAAGTTGAAGTAGAGCTATTAGAGGATTTAGTTATCCGATGTTAAAGGAAATCTTGAATGGAGCTTACCTCATTTTTGTGGATATGAGGAATTGAATACAGATGGGTGATTTTTATATTCACCGTATTCGGTGATCATTAACTGATAGAATAGCCAAAGTAATGATTTATTTCATGAGTTGAAGTCGACTATTGATGGAATTCATTGTGGTGCAAATAGAGCATGAGTTGAAACCCTAGAGAATAAAGGTATTGGAGGAATTGAATTAATAGGATTCAATACAGATTTGATGGAGCATATGGGATTACTTGTCGACAATATGTCACTGGTGAAGAAGGTTTGTTTTAGTACTTTGCAAGTCGTGTACCAAAACATCCCTAAATTCATGTGAATATTGCCCTAGGATTGAATTGGTTTTGTAGCTCATAGATTGGTGTTGGAAGAACAAGTTGTTCTATGGCAATCTAATGAGTATTTGAAATGATTGACGGATGTTTAATGGGTTATTTTGGGTTCCCTTGATTTGGGAATTCATTTAGGTTCACTTGGAGGGAAAGTGGATTGAAGTGAGAAGTTGCGGGATTTTCACATTTCTTATGTGATTGATATGATTTTTTGCTAAGGCGTTATTTGTACGCTTTAAAGAGTGTTTCCTTTCCTTTGAAAAGAAAGGGTCTAATTTCGAGAATGAAAATCTTTTCGCATGATTTTTACGACATATTGTCTGTTAGGACGAGAATTGCTTTCCTGTCCAGTTTCTTCTCTCTTGAGGGAATTAGTTGTGATGAAATGATATGATGTGCGAAAGTGAATTCCCAACTATTTTAGAAAAAATGTTATTAATTGTGGATGAATGAATTAATTCCATGATTGGGTTTGCATTTATAAAAGACTTCGCTTTGTAACAGCGAGTCGGGTTTATGAGTGTTATGTGATACTTCTCTTGTGAAAGAGAAGACTCTCTTTGTTGCGAATAAAAGTAGCGTTGTCTCTTTTATGCAAGCAATGAGAGTGATTTTCTTGAAGGAATAGGGAATCTCTTATCCCGAGGCATGAGATGTTAAAGGATGCTAAGGTGTTGGTCGTGTTAGACCAGACCTAGGATAACATAAGAATTGAATTTATGTGCGGAGTGTGCAATATGTTCCCTTTTCTTTGCTGAAAAAGTATTTAGGGGATCCGGAACATAGGGTTGTTCTAGAACTGTTGTCCCTTAAGTAAAATCTCATCTGTGAGTCCCGCTCAAATTGGATTCTAGGGGAATCAGAAAAGGCAGTGAGGAACAGGATATTAAAATGTGTTTAAAGTAATGGGTCTTGCATACGCGAGAAGTACCCGGAGTTGTTCTCTACGGGATACGAGATAAGAGTTGTTTCCTGTTAGCTGGTGTTGTGGTATTCATGTGGATTGCTTCGCACCAGAATTCGGGGTCGAATTCTTTTAAGGGGGTAGAATGTAATACTCGTGAGAAAGAAAACGAAAGAAAGCGAAAGAAAGCAAAGAAAGTGTCGTCAGAACCCTAGAGGATAATTTCGGGCAGGCAGTCCGCTCATCGAGATACTGCATCGTCCGGGGCGGTCGGCACCTCTCACACCGTAGGGTCATCATCCGCTTAAAAACCTGATTTGATATAATAACCAGCCAAGGTGAACCAAATTACCATAGCACCCGTAAAACCCAAAAATATCAATTGGTCGCTACAGTGATGCTACAGTAAGGGACAACACACCTCTCCGGATAATCCAGCCACCGAGTCACAGAGGACAGCACAACGTCGAGAAGGCACCGCACAACCACAAACCAAATATATTGTGCAGCCAACAGAGAAGAGAAGAAACACCACGGCAGAGCCAGCCCCACTGTCTTTCGTTCTCATCCCCAAACCCTCAAACCATCCGGCTACAGAGCAACCGCCACCACAAGCCGTGAGACCGTCAACCGTAGGAGGAGGAGGTCACCATCAAGCGGCATCCACACCACCAAGAAGCCGACAGCCGCAAGCCAACCCCAAGTCCACCCAAAGCAAACCACCATCGACCGGTGAAGGTAACCACAACGTGCACAACCGTAGCATCCATTCATTCATAGTAAGTAGTACTTAACTAGAGACATCAAACAACCGAGCACCGGTAGAGCACCATGAAACCGACAAAAAACACGCCAACCGGAGGTAGAGGAGTGGAGTAGAGAAGGTAAATAGGATCGAGACTCACCGAAGTTAGAGGCGACGACGCACTACCACCGGCGTAGTCATACCCCAACCGCCACGCGCACTCCCGGCGTGCGGCGGCTCCGCCGCCATGACTAGCTCGGGCAGCACACCTCCATACCTAGCACATCGGGAGCAAATCCGTGAGAATCAAAACAAAATAACGACCAAATCAATTGCAAACCGGTCGATTCGAGGAGAAGCGCCAGATCGGGCTGAGGCCACGGATCCGCAGCACCACCGACCGCAACGGACAGGCGGAGGGGTGAGGACGGCCCAGGCGGCGCAGCACAACGCGGCTGAGACCGGCGACGCAAGGGGGAGGCTCGTCTGATCTCCGGCAGGGTCCTCGACGTGAGCCTCCTCCTCCACCGGCAGCCCCGGCCAGTGCTCCGACACCGTCGACTCGGTCTCCACGTCGCCGTGCTCGATGTGGAGGTGGAGATGACCCACCGCCGACTCCTGCTCCTCCTCCGGCTGGGACGCCGGCTCCTGCATGGCGTTCTAGCTGCACCTCTCAAATGTGGGCGCCCCCGGCAGGCATGAGTAGCTAGAGATGGACATGAGGGACGGCCGAGCATATATGAAAGTTGTACGTTCGTATTCCTTTGGCTGCGAGCTGAGTATGCTTTGTCGCACCGGCAGGCATGCAAGAGATGCTGCCTAGCTAGCTGCCTCTGCCGGCACAGATCGGTCGTTCTGGCAAAGCTATACTTTACACACACATAGAGAGAGAGGAAAAATAAATAGGTGATGTCGAGAAAACACTTGAGTGTTTTTTTTTTTGTGTTTTAGAGCATTCAGAATTTTTAGAAGAGTCAAGTGTTCTAGCTATTTGCCTTTTTTCCACAGTGCAAACACATGATCAAGTTTGTGCACACAAACTTGCAATCTAAATGAGCTCATATGACACTAAGTGTATGTTTGATTTAGCCAAAATTAAGCGTGTGTTTCTCTTAATTACTAACACTCAAGTCAGGTTGAAATCTCTTTGTGAAGCAAAGTCATAGTAGAACAATGACTATGACTTTAGAAGATTCTCAGCAGTTGGATATAAAAGGATAGCTTAGTGCTTAGATCAGATGCTACATCTATGGTGCTACAGTCTGAGTTACAGTATTTTTGCTACCTTACCTGTCACATCATCTTTGCTATCCAGTTTAATCTCAGTCTTTATTTTTTGATCCGATGACTACAAAACAAAGTCACCGTTCTGTAGCACGGTGACTTTGCTACGCAAAGTCCAAGGATCCGGGATCCGGTTCCAACTTCCAAGATGCATGGCTATTTGGCCCTGCCGATGCATTTATTTGTTTGGTCCCTAGCTTGCATATGATGTTGTCATGAGTCATTCAATCACATCTGCCATTCACATTCTTCTCTTTTTGGTGCATCAGCTAGGTGATGACTCCACCATGATCTGTTTTCTTTCCCCTCAAATGCACTTTAAGCCCGACCGGACCAATAATGTTGTAAATCGTATCACTTCTCAGAAGAAAATAACTTGCCACTCATCAATTTAATAATGCAAGCATGCATGCATTGTCATATATAATTTGGCACTCATCAATTTAACCGGGTGCCAAATTAACCTTCCAATATCATGCATGCACGCCTTCGTTTGCTTCTTTTCAATATGCATGCATGGTTATTAATCGTATGATCAACACGCCTCGCAGTACGGTGATTATCTCCAAGCAAGCCAAATGGTTTAAAATTAATTCGACACAAGTTAGCAGAGTCGATTACTTATCGTGTTCTTTTCCCTATAAATTAACATGTATTGTAGCGAAACAAAAACTTCGAATTGCTAGCTAGGGGCAAAGCTGTGTGGAAACTAACTAACATGTAGTATGTCTACGGTTCCGCCCTTTTGTTTCAACAATTTTATACGCGTAAAACACTGAACATACAGCAGAAGTACTTCATATCTAAGTCCATTAGTTTGTCCCTCTCTAATACACCACCATTTGTAGATTACGACTATGTTCTTTTTAGTTTTTAGTAACTAGTTTTTAGTGACTTTTAACTTTTCTCAGAATCACTATTTATTATATTAATAAGCCACAGCCTAAAAGAATATGCCCTATTTTGCACGGTTGATGATTTATCACCAGGCTGAAGCAAAACGAAAATAACCTGTGTTCACCACTTCAGATACAGATAACAATATGTGTAATTTTCAAGCAACAACATACTAAATAGTAATTTGTCCGGGAATTTTTAGCATCAATAATTCACTATAAATGATGGTAATGTACAATAAAGAGAACAATATGACTTAAATTTTCAAGTAAATAAAGTAGATATTGTCATGTTGAAGAACAATTGAACTCAACCAGTCAAATAATCATAGACCACTAGATCAAGTAAGATCACTTCAAATTTTTGCCTCTGATTTGCAGCTTTATCGTTATTCCAAAAACTCAATTTTGAAACCCTAAGTCATAATCCTAGAATTTGATAAAAAAACAATCATCAAATTGAGAAGTCCCTTTTTCTTGAAAGAAAATATGGAGAATTGAGAGAACATTAGAATAGAGAAGCAATACCTTATGCCAATTCGCGATTCAACGCAATCCTTGCTTGCCGCTTGTGTTCCTCTATTGTTGAGGTGATCGACGGGCGATGGTGACTAGGAGAAGTTGCGCTTACAACGGTGTGGCCGCGGTGGCGACGAGGTCTCTCGTGAGCGCGCCGGTGAGCGGCGGTGTTCGTGGCTTAGTTGCAAACTCGGCCTCTCGAGTCGAGTAGTCTAGCACAAGCGCCATGAAAGAAAGAAGCACATATAGACTAATTAACGCCAGAAGATAGGATGCAACCCAAGAAGCCAATAAAATGGGAAATGCGGGCTAAAACCTGAATGGCTCGGCAGAGGAGAAGGGAGTACGAGGAGGCGCCGACGGAGCCGGCGGTGGAAGAGGTGGACGGCAGCGCGGCGAGGCGCCGCGAAGGTGAGGTAGTTGTATAGCACGAGGTGCGCGGGCCTGCCTCGGCCCTCGGAGGACGAGTGTGAGTGAATGGCCTTGAGGGAGGCATCCGAGCAGAAGGCTCGTGGTAGCAAGGACGCCGGCGGCGAGGAGACGCCGAGGAGGAGGCAGAGCATTAAGGAGTCGGGCCTGATGGCATCTTGCTGCAAAGCGAATTTGCTTCATAAAATAGATGGGCAAGACATGGACTAGCCCACATAACAATTTATCCAGCCCACTCTCTTGTCAAGAAGCCCTTTCATTGCCCTTTTTCCTAATGTATGGCTTATAAATTTTCTCGAACAAATAAACGCAACAGATTCTTCGTGTTCTTTTCGAAGTAGCTTTTCGAAGTAGCTTATCGAGATAGATTTTTTGAATCAAATTATCGATATTTAGTATATTCACACAAATGTCTGTATTAAAACTAAAAGCCACCAGCCACCACGAGTGTACCCATTTTTTTTTTTTTGTGATTTTTGTTTACAACACAGATGAGTTCACCGTGTTGCTCTTGCAGTCTTGCTTACTGTGTATTCTGTTCGTCTCGGCATGCGTACCACTTGTAGCTTCCATAAAACATAAGCAATATTTTGCGAAGTATTTTTTTGTTTTACACTCTTACTAGTTACTAGTATATCAGTACGCTCGTGTGCATGCATGGTTAAATTCCATCACTTTATTGAACTGATGGAAAGAGAGTAAAATAAATACAAAACGCCATTAACCATTACAAGAGCCAGATGTACGTATGGTTTCCACATCTTGGAAGAAGCACACTCGTAGTAACAAAGAGATGGTATATATAACGCGTGCAAATAATGAGAACATGCATGTCCAATGTACGTGCAGGCAACATAAAACGGTATACAAAGATTGGCAAAAGCTCATGAGGTTTCGAAAAATATAGGCTCCACTCGGTTGGGTTGAAAAGCTGTAGTTTATGGCTGAAATTGCACTGTAACGGCTGAAATTTCATTGTAGCTGAAGGTAGTTTATTTAGCGTAATTAAATTTAAAAAAAATTAAAAATAGAAAAAATATGCTAGCTCATCAAGGACAACGCAAACGAATACGGGGAAAAAGAACCGTCAAAAAAGCTCAAAAAAACCAAAAGTTCAGAAAAGGACGAAATTTATAAATAGTGAAAATAAGTCAGAAGCTAAAACCGAAATAAGCGGGGAGTAATCTTCAAACCATACATCAAATATGCGTCTCATGCATGCACACCTATACATATATACGTACACACTTGAGCATTCGGACCTACTATATACATACGACCGCTACGTCATACTTACTAAGAGCATCTCCAAGAGATACTCTATATGGATCTTAATATTTAAATTTTAGAGTTGAAAGGTAAGAAGTAGCTCCAACAGATTCCCAAATAGACTCCTAAAAATAGAACACACCCAAAAAATGAGCTCTCGCTCTCTACTTATAGAGGATGATCTAGCCTCCCAATACTTTTTTCTGGTTTAGGGCATCTGTTGGAGGGAATAATTATTTTTGGACCTTATATCGTGGTTAGGATCTGTAAAAAGAGATTTATGGTGTGAATTTATTGGGCATCTCTTGGAGATGCTCTAAGCACACTCCCAATAGACCTATATAAACAATATCTATAGCATTAATTAGTTTACCAAATAGGATGTTAAAGAAGGGAGAGATCTGCAGTACTTGAACATAAAATCCAACACAAGGAGAGAGGGCTTGTAAAATTTATTATCCGGTTCTATTGATGAACATCGTCTACTAAATTTGATGATATTTATAGATATTTTTTGATGATATGGAAAGGTAGCACAACAATTCCATTGGAAGTGGCCTAACACGCCTATTGATTATCGCCACGATAAAGCGCGCCATCCAGCTCTAGCAGCTGGATGCCCGGCGCGTTGGCGCCTCTTCCATGATGCCAAGCGGAGGCTCGAGGAGGCGGCCTGGGCGGTGGCGGTGGCTCGGCGAAGGTGGTGGCCAGTGGCGGCAACGACCTAGGCGACGGTGGCGTGGTCCGAGCAGCGACGACAATGGTCCGAGCGACGCCGAGGCAGCGGAAGAAGAACAAGGTCGAGTCCTAACTCGATACTATGTTATAAATATTGTATATAATCATGAGACCTAAAGAGCAATATATATATATATATATATATATATATATATATATATATATATATATATATATATATATATATATATATATATATATATATATATATATATATATATATATAATACAAAGGAATAAATAGAGATATATATCATATACAGATAAGAAAACCAAGGCATATAAGAAAACGAATACAATTCTATTCAATCCTTAACAGAGCCTCCTCCAAGCTCCATCATTGACGATGTGTTATCCAAGCAGACGATGTTAGATTGTCCCCCTCTGAATTTTCTTCCAAACTCCGCCACCGTCGGTGGCTACTTCTTCTGCATGGTATTTGCCGACTTTTTACCTTGGGCAGGTTGCTGGCGCCGCCGATCAGCCTCTGGTAGCTGCCGTCGAACCACCAACATCGCCTGCGGGAGGAGGGTGTTGTTTGGTTCAGCTGGAAGCACATTCCGTCGCTGTTGGTGAAGCCCACGACGTAGACGTTGTCGTCGCGGATTGCCAGTGTCGGAGCAGCCCCAGCCTTCCGATATGCATGATTAATTTTACCCCAAAGCTCTCGTGGTCACTCTGGATTTTTTTTAACCCCTTGAGAAAGATTTATGGGTACTGTAATTATACTTTGGGTCAATTTGCCAATGGTAATCTTGGCTCTCTCTGGTATGCTCAATTGTTCACAAGCTCCCGATATGCATGATTAGTAGATCAGTTTAGAGGGCACCTCAACCTCTCCCAGTCCCAGCTATAGAAATCCAGCTATAAACAGAATTGCTCAAGCACAACTATATATGTGCACGCATGCCGGCATCTATCGTAGCTTAATTATCAGGGCTGTCTTAACACAGACTTCAGAATTCAGTCAACAAAGTTTGAGATAAGTCAGTGGGCAGACGATAAAACTATAGATGAACGGCTCCAGCTGCCCCCACCCCCCTCGGCCTCAAGAAAAATCACACGCAAAGCATGTATCTATCTGCCTACGCCAAAAGAAACCCTGGGAAAAAAAGATCATGTCGTATCATTCCAGAATCTCAAGAAATCTCACGAGTCATTCAAAATAAAAAGGAACAAAAAAAAACATCAAAAGAAGAATTCACCCGGATCCTTGCTATTCTTACCCTTGCTGGAACAGGTTGAGATTGTGGAATTGGGGTCTATTCTTTTGGGCTATGACTTATAGTTTTTAGCTAAAAAACCACATCATTTCATTAAGAGAAACGAAAGGTATATTCCCTAGGAAGCCTAGTGTTTTGGGAACGAAAAAGGAGAATAAGGATAAACCGACAGGTAGAGAGAGTGGGGCTACAAGAAGATAAGGCAGAAAGAAGAAAAAGGTAGACAACGCTTGAGACAATACATCAAGGCTAAGAAGTAAGGGACTAGGATGTGCTTGTCATATGAGGATCGGTAGCACATCCACACCCACCCATTGCCAACACATTATCTCTTACTTTAGTTTGTCCAGGAGAGCTTTAATGTTCGTCTTGCTTTTGTCGAAGACCCGACCATTGCACTCGCACCAAATCGTCCAGAGGAAGAGGATGATAATTGAGTTGAAGTTTTTTTTGAGCTTTGGGCACCTGTTTGCGCAATGAGGACTACCAATCTAACAATCAGGTCTGTCCTACTGGGGGTCGGTGAGGTCTACCGAAGAGTCGCGAGAACTGTGGCTAGATTTGGCGAACCCAAGGGCAAAGGACGAGGAGATGATCAATTGATTTTGGGTTCAGTTCACAAAGTGGGCAAAGAGTGTGCGACGACACCCCACGCCTCGCTATGCGATCTGCAGTTCAGCAGCGGTTCTAAATAGCCAGTTAAGCAAAGAACTTGCATTTTAGTTGAGCCTTGCATTTTCAAATTAGCTTGTGAGCTGCAAAACGGATCTCGCCAAGGAAGAGAGCATTGTATGGAGACTTGGTGGACCTTTGAAAGGGTTTAGTTTTCAGATGATCTGAACTTTGGTATGAGGTTGGATAGGAACCGAGGCGATCTTGTGCCAAAGATTTTGTTTGAAATTTAGATATTGTAGAAAAGCTAAATATCAGAAGCTGAAAAGAATATGGCCTTATCCATGTAGATGGCCACCTCGTGCACCGCTCCATCACGCCAAGAAACGACGCCTCTACGATGTCGCGCACCCACACCACCAACGCTAGCGAGATCGCCGCCCTTGCCGCGCCCTCCCACCCCTTTGACAGAATAAATCATGTGCATTTAGTTTTTCTTTCCTTTCATGTAGCTGCACGGAGCACCTAGGATCGTAGTTGCATTAGCTAAGTTTTTCGCTGCCGCTGCACAACGCATGGCTCGAATATGGGCGCGAGGCGTGGGGAAGTGCCGAGAATAGCTCGCCGCCCGCCGCTTTTGGTCGATTATTGAGTCTTGTAATCACAGCATGTACTCTCTATGTATTCAGCAATACAATGCATGAAAGGTCACGCTCCGCGCACCAAATATTGATCCAAGTTCCATCACTTCGCGTGAGTTCAGAGTGTGTTTGTTTCAGTGCCGTTGTCTGACGAAAATCTGGCATGCTGGAGTTCTGACGGAAATCCGACACACTGGAGTTTCTGATAGGCGGCTAAAACTCTGTCAATTGGTATCAGAGCAAGATCGACGTGATCCCGACGATGTCGCTGCCAGTAGGAGATCGGAGCAGGACCTCGCAGCGCCGTTTCTGAGGGCACTCACCGTCACCGGTGGTGTACCGGCGCCAATGACAATGGGAGGTCATTGTGCAGTGCACGGTGTGAGAGGTTGGAGGATCTGCGTCATTCCCGACCCTAACACGCACGAACTACATGGAATGGAGCCTGATGATGAAGGTGATGATGCGTGCGCGTGGCCTCTGGAACGCTGTGCAGCACGATGTTGACGATGAGCAAGAGGACCAAATGGTGATGGAGGCTATTCTGAAGGCCGTCCCGCACGAGATGATCCAGACGTTGGCGCTCAAGCTGAGTTCCAAGCACGTGTGGGATGCGGTCAGGGCGATGAGAATCGGTAGCGACCACGTGCAGAAGGCCAAGGCGCAATCCCTGCGCAAGGAGTACGAGACAATTGCATTCCGCGACGGCGAGACGATCGATGATTTCGCGCTTTGCCTCACCAATTTGGTGACAAACCTTCGGGAACTCAGGGACAACATCGACGAGGCCAAAGTAGTGGATAAATATCTTCGAGTTGTTCCATCTAAGTACTCGCAGATAGCTCTTTCCATCAAGACCTTGCTCAACCCCTCCATAATCACCATCGAGGAGGTCACTGGGAGGTTGAAGGCGGTGGACGATTGGGAGCTAGATACGTCGGTGAGCGGCAGCCTCTACCTCACTGAGGACACGCTTGGAGAGGTGTTGGAGCGTCTCAAATTGTGACACCATGGCGGGTCATCCTCGAAACCGCAACGTGGCAGTGGTGGAGGACGACGTCGCGGGCATGGAGCTCACAGGAAACCAGGCGGCCGATCAGGCGTGCCGGAAGGAAAAGGAGGCGCCCGAGACCTTTCGGGTGACAAGTGCAAGAATTGTGGTCGCCTTGGCCATTGGGCCAGAGACTGTAGGCAACCCATGATGCACCATCTGCACCTGGCACAGAATGAGGACAATGATGAAGAGCCGGCGATGTTAATGGCGCAGCGCGCGCGCCGCGACCACGAAGTTAGAGCATAGCCTCCGCCACCGGAGGAGCCACGAGCCCAAGTCCGCTAGGCATCGAAGATGACGATGAGCACCGGGAGGGCTGGTATCTCGACACGGGCGCCGAACCACATGACGGGCAAAGGGAAGTCTTCGCCGAGCTTAACACCGGAGTTGTCGGCACCGTCAAGTTTGGCGACAGCTCTATTGTGGAGATCCGTGGCCTTGGTACCATTGTATTTGCTGGCTGCAATGGTGAACATCGAGCGCTCACCGGTGTCTACTTCATCCCGAGGCTGAAGAATAACATCGTCAGCATTGGGCAACTCGATGAAAATGGCTCACGGGTGTTGATTGAAGACGGAGTGCTACACATTTGGGACCGATAGCAACGGATTCTGGCGAAGGTGGTGTGAGGCAGAACCGCCAGTATGTGCTACACATCAGCCCACGTAGTTGGTTTGCTTTGCCGCCAACGAGAGGACGTGGCTTGGCGCCGCATGAGCGCTGGCCATGTTAGCTTCGAGGCACTCCGACAATTAGCACGGGCGACATGGTGAGAGGACTTCCCAATTGACCACGCCGATCAATTATGTGACACCGCGTCATCACCAAGCAATGTCGGGCAAGCTTCCGGTTTAGGCGGCACCGCGCGATCGATCTCCTTGAACTTGTTTATGGTGATCTGTGTGGACCGATTGCTCTGATGACTCTTGTCAGAAAGAGGCATTTCCTGTTGCTCGTGGATGATTACAATCGGTATATGTGGATTGTGCTGCCGGCATCCAAGGGAGACGCGCTACGGCGATCAAGCGCTTCAAGCCAAGATCGAGCTCGAGAGCGCAGCGCCGCGTGTTCTTTGGACGGACAATGGTGGTGAGTTCACCACCATCGAATTCGCAGCCTACTGCACCGATCATGGAGTGCATCGTCAGGTGTCTGCCCCATACACGCCGTAGCAGAATAGCGTCATTGAATGATGCAACCAGACTGTGGTTGCGACGGTGCGCAGCTTGCTAAAGCAGTGCGGCGTGCCTGCAAAGTTCTGGGGCAAGGCCATGTGCACTGCTATATTCTCGCTGAACTGCACCGACCAAGAGTCTCACCGATGACACCGCTCAAGCTCGGAATGGACGCAAGCTAGCCGTGCACTTCTTGCGCACATTCAGGTGCATCGTTTATGTGAAGAACCTCCGGCCACACCTGAAGAAACTGGAGGATAGGAGCACCTCGATGATTTTCATCGGGTATGAGGATGGTGCACAAGCATATCGTGTGTATGATCCATGGTCCAACCAAGTTCATGTCACTAGGGATGTAGTCTTCGACGAAGACACAGCCTGGAGTTAGGAGCAAGTTGAGGACATCGGCGTCGCATCATCGAGTGAGTTCATCGTCGAGCACACCATAACACAGGAACTCGTCTAGCCTGGTCCAACCCAAGGCGTTCAGACACCCTCCGATCACGGTGAACAGATGGAATTGCCAGGCGCTGGAGCTGGAGACACAGAAGGGCCAGGCATACCACAGGACGCTCCTGCACTAGGTAGTCACGACTAGGGAACACCGTCATTAATCACCTCCAGCAACATTGACGCCAATCATGATGACACACCAACCCATTTCCACCCCATTGTTAATGTTCTGGGCGATGATGGCCCAGCTCCGGGACTTGTAGTGCGGGAGCTGGATGGGGGAGAATTGAATCTCATCAACAACGGAGAACCACAGACCTTTGCCGAGGCGGAACAAGAGCCCGAGTGGCGTGCTGCCATGCGAGAGGAGATGGCGGCTGTTGAGGAGAATGGCACTTGGGAGCTGACTGCACTACCCGTCGGACACCGCCCAATTGGCCTAAAATGGGTTTTCAAACTGAAGAAAGATGAGGCCGACAAAGAGATCAGGCACAAAGCTCGTCTGGTTGCCAAAGGGTACGTGCAGCGACAAGGTGTCGATTTTGAGGAGGTATTCGCTCCGGTGGAGAGATTCGAGTCCGTTCAGTTGTTACTGGCATTGGCGGCGCAGGAAGGTTGGCCAGTCCATCATATGGACATGATATTGGCATTTCTCAATGGCGTCTTAGCAAAGGAAGTCTACGTCGCGCACGCGTGGTTCATCGTCGTGGGGCATGAGGAGAAGATGTTACGCCTGAGAAAGGCGTTGTATGGCCTTCGTCAAGCGCTGCGCATGTGGTACGCCAAACTAGATGCCACTCTGAAGAAGCTTGGGTTTGAGCAGTGCGCGCATGAACCGGCTGTCTACGGCCGAGGACACGAGGGCGTGCGACTGCTCGTCGGAGTCTATGTGGACGACTTGGTGATCATCGGTGCAAATCGCCGAGCTCATCGCCTTCAAGAAGCAAATGCGTCGCACTTCAAGATTAGTGATCTCGGCTTATTTCCTTCTACCTCGGCATTGACGCACTAGGGAAGCTCGGGATCACACTAGGGCAAGGACACTACGCCGAGTGGATCCTTGAAGCGCGAGGATGCATGATCGCAACCTGCGCTACACGCCCATGGAGGAACGATTGAAGCTGAGTTGAGACATCAAGCATCACCGTTGACGCCACCGAGTATCGCAGATCGTTGGAAGCCTCGTACCTTGTGCACACAAGACCTGATTTGGCTTTCTGGGTTCGTTAGTCGGTTTATGGAGCGCCCAACCGAGGATCACATGGCAGCCGTGAAGCACATCCTCCGCTACCTGGCAGGGACAATCCAGCTCGGCTGTAGCTACACCAGAGGAGCACAAGAATGTCGGTTGGTAGGTTACAGTGACAATGACCACGCTGGCGATATCGACACACGCAAGAGCACGATTGGTGTTCTGTTCTTCCTAGGGGACAATCTGATCACTTGGCAATCCCTCAAGCAAAGAGTGATAGAGTTGTCCTCCTGTGAAGCTGAATATATCGCTGCGACCACTGCTGCAACACAGGGCATCTGGATGGCCCAATTACTTGGTGATCTCGAGGGAAAGGGCGCCCAAGCTTTCAAGCTCTAGGTGGACAGCAAGTCTGCCCTTGCACTAAGTAAGAACCCCGTTTTTTCATGAGAGGAGCAAACACATACATATGCGCTACAATTTCATCAGGGAATGTATGGAGAACGGGAGCATTGTTGCTGATTTCATCAACACCAAAGATCAACTCGCGGACATATTAACGGAGGCATTAAGGCGGATGAGATTCCAGGAGCTGCGAGCCAGGATTGGAATGGTCGATGTCAAGTCGCTGCACAAGATTTAGGGGGCGAATTGACAGAATAAATCATGTGCACTTAGTTTTTTTCTTTCCTTTCATGTAGCTGCACGGGAGCACCTAGGATCAGGTAGTTGCATTAGCTAAGTTTTCGTCGTTTCTGTTGCACAACGCATGGCTCTGAATATGGGCGCGTAGGAGTGGGGGAAATGCTGAGAATAGCTCTGGCTGCCCACAGTTTTTGGTCGATCGTTGAGTCTTGTAATCACAGCATGTACTCTCTATATATTCAGCAATACAATGCATGAAAGGCTACCGCTTCCGCAGCACCAAATATCGATCCAAGTTCCATCACTTCGCGTGAGTTCAGAGTGTGTCTGTTTCTGCGCCGATGTCTGACAGAAATCCGGCACGCTGGAGTTTCTGATAGGCGGCTGAAACTCTGTCACCCTTTACGATCTCCTCCTACCTGGGCTTGATAGCACTTCAGCGGTTAGCACTAGTTTGTCAAATATCCCTTCTGGTGACTGTTCTGACAAATTAAATGTCAAGGAGAATTTAGCAATTACAAAGAACCATTCTAACAAAACAGTTGACATGAGCAAAGCTGAACAAATAGGCAATTTTGGAGAAAACAGCAAAAGCGTATTTAGCTGGGCAGCAAGGTGGTGGTCATCTGGAAAATCAGATACAGATGGCAATAGAAATTCTACAGATATCATTGTTGGAACAAGGAAAGACTCAGATGAAGATTCTGCATTTGTTAAGACAGCTGCCAGACTGCCAGTGCAAGCAGACAGCAAGTAGGAATTGAACTGTTCAAAAAATCTTTCTTCTGGGATGCACTAGGGCGATATCTGTGAACCCTCATGGATCACCCCTTGTTTCAAAAGCAAAGACAAGGTAAATCCTTTTCTTCCTGCTTCTCAGTTTACTTCTTATATCTACACAACATAAATGTTGGTGACTTTGGCATCGAATTGTATAATTAGCAAATTACGACGTGTCACAGTTTCATGGATTATATATCAGGAGTTACAATAGTTCTTGGGTCAAGAGCCAGTCGTAGATACATAAATGACATGAAAGAACAGTAGCTTGATGCCCTGAAAACTAAGTCTACAGTTTTGCTCGTAAGCTGGTCTTGTAGCATGTTTACAGCAAGCTATAGTTATGCAATTTTGCGGAAAATACTGGAAAACTTCGTCTTGCACTCATGAAAATAAAGAGCATAAGACTAGAAATAAGGTGCATGCTAGATTGGTAGTGTTTTTGCTCATCGTGAGTGGATTCTTTAGTACAAGAAACCGAGGCCTTTAACGCCCCCATTTCTAAAGGTACTAGTAATCTCCGCAACAATCTAAAAATGAACAGTTGCGGAGTACTATACATGAGTGCGCACCACAACAGCACAAGCTTACAATAAAAGAGCCAAGCTTTTATTACAAACATAGGGTTTATCAACTAGTTTTCTACGGCGGGCGAACAAGCCCAAAAGCTAAAATACAACTCAAAAACTCCCAAGCGACTTGAGCGCAGCTAAAACCTAGAACCACGCATCCTCCTGAAAGAAGGGCTCCTCAGGAACTCCATCTTCTGCTGGAACGTCTTGATTTTTCTGGTCTTCTATTTGTTGTTTAGCAAGTTATGAGTACCACCGTACTCAACAAGTCACAAGAGTAAACCTCTATTTACTATTTGATGGATATTCAAAGGAGGGAAATGTACTGGTTCTATTAGATTAAGTGGATACAGTTTTATTTGCAACTGGTAAAACAAAACAGTTCTCCTTAAGATTAAAAGGGGTTTCTTTTCAACAGTTAAATTCACAATTACCCACTTTAAAATATTATGAAATCTACTTATACTTCATTGCTGGAATCACCCAATTAACACAGCTTCATTAACCGAAAGCACGGTGCATTCGAATACCATTTATTTCACCCTGCAGAGTTACTCAGCTTTACCCACACGATTTCTTAACTCCGCAAGCGAGTTAAGAAAACCAGTCGCTTTCACCGCTCAATTCTTTATATAGGCTCTACTGACAGTAATCACTTAGACACAGTTCACACACTAACCCTAAACTCTAATGTCCGCCTCGAGTGACTTCTATCGTTGTTAGGTATAGTTTTACCGTTCCACATACCTAACTCCCCATCATCAACACACCTACTTCCTGTAGAGATCAATCGAGTTGAGCAGTTACTAAACCAGGGTTGACAAGTCAACTCCTGTGGTTGAGCGATTACTGTGTCTTTTACTTAGCATAAGGTTCTCGTTCTTATTTTTCACACGAGGCATCAACCACTTTCCCCCACTGTGCTCGACGGCACCCACCAATCCAAACCAGCCTCCACCCTATGGTAAGGTCGTGGACGAAGGTCATCTCGTGGCTTTCCACTGCACACCCTTACCCTAGTACCAGTTTTGCAAATTCTATTGGCCAACTGCCAAATCACTTAGTAGTACAAAATATTGAATGAAATGATCTACAATTATTTATACTATAATTTAAATATTACTAAGGTTGTCAAGGTGAATGTTGCCTCAAATTAAACATGACATTTATTAGTGGTAGGATTTAACTAATTAGCATGTCATTCTAAACATTTATTTTAATCAATTAATATTTTGCAATTAACAATAATGGAAATACTATAATTGAATAATGTAAAATTCATGAGATTCAATATGATCAAAAACTTGTAACTTGCCTTGCTGATCTGAAATTTTGACGAGCTCGTAAACCTCGATGCCGGATCCGGCCTTGACTGTCGCTCAGAGAGATCGAAGCTAGCGCAAACACATAAAATAACAATAAGTCCACACTTGAATCTAATCAAGCTAGGAAAAATAAAATAATTAAAAGGAGTAAATTGCATAAAACTCAAATGGAGGGCTTGAATTTATTTGGAATTGAATTTGATGAAAAGGAGGTCAAAAATGGATTCACGGCATTGAGACTATCAAATTGGTGTATTTTGGAATTTTGGGATTTTGGAATTATCTAGATTTTTTCGGGATTTTTAATTAATTTTCTGAATTTCCTCTTGGGTGAAAAAGAATAGTCGGCCCAACCGCATGCAAGCGCGGCCCACCAGTTTTACCGCACGGCCGAGCAAAGCCGACCGCTCGCGCTCACGCGCACGGCGCCGCAAGGCCCAGCGTGCGCGTGCACCGCACCGATGGGCGACGCGCGGACGGATGCGATGCGACGAGTGCAAGTGCTTGGATGGAAAGGCGGTAACGACGCCGACAGCCGAGATACAGCCATGTCGCGTCGGGAGGTCGTCTTCAACCTCTGGCCTCTCTCTCTTTGGCGGGAGAACAGAGCTCAACGGCTCCTTACAATTCGATGCTTGCGATGCTCGCCGACAGAAAGGAAGGGCACGGTGGTGATCTTGGGAGTGTGGGGAACCCATTTTGAGGTTTTGGAAGGTGGGAGAATGGACGGCGGTGGCTGGCGGCAAGAGAAAAGGCAGCGGCCTTCACGGCGGCGCCTAGGTGCTCTGTTGGATCTCTGGCAAAATTGGAAGCGATTTAACCATCTAGGGAACATCAGGTTCACAGTGGTGGTAGCAGTTTGGGTCAGGAAAGTCTCAGTTGGGCTGTCCACGGGAGGGTCTTTCGGCCGACGGTGGCTTCAGTCGCTAGGGCTCTGGCAAATGCTCTCGCCCAGGGAGTTCACCATCGTGATCAGGAGGCAAAGGAGATCATGTTAGCACAAGGAATCAGAAAATAATCAACTAAATCACAAGATGGCCGCTAGGGCTCACTGGGCGCAGAGGAGGCTGCCGGCGGTGACACGGTCGACATGAGCTGAAATTAGCAGTTCAGGAGGGTTTGAGGGAGTAGTAGGAAGTGATCTGCAATGCCCACTGGGCTTTAAACTTTGCGAGTGTCGGTGGCTACAGAGAGGAGGTTCGAGCTCATCTCTCAAGTGTGGCCGAGGTGATAAGGCGAGCCCTGCCACCGCACAGATAGTAGGAGAGGTGGCACTGTCATCCTGCAGGAGTTGGCGAAGATTTGACAATGACAGTACGACACGGCGTGTGTGGCAAGGGAAAGAAGCCATGCGTAGCGGTGAGAGAGGTGAGCACGCGAGCAACGCGCGCGGGCGAGGGGAGTGCGAGTGGACGTGCAAGCGAGCGGTGGGACCACGAGAGCAGCGGTATGAACGCGCGGGCGGGCAGCCACAACTTCACCGTGATCACGCGGCGCGTGTGCTCCCGCAATGAGGTGGTTCAGCAATGACGGAGGAGGCGCCAACGAAGAGGAAAACGGGAAGGCCGAAGAGGAAAGTGGGATTTCTCGAGAAATACCAAATTGGGAAGGATTTTGGAATTCAAGCAAAACTCAAGAAAAATTTCAAAATTTTGAAATTTTGAGATGTTTCAAGGCCGTTTCGTCATCTGATCTTTTTAGAAGATTCATGTGCATCAGCAGATCAGCTGCATTATCCTGATTAGTAGTAACCAGCTGCAACATGGTTGCCGTATTTATAGCTACAATAAAAGATAAAGCGTGTCTTTCAGTGGGTGATCCATCATACTAGACAGGCAAATTACTTGCCCATAAGCAGATTATGTTATAGCGGTAGCACTTAGCAGAAAGCTAGAAACAAACTCTGCGGCAACACGAGGAGATAATCAAATTTTTAAGCACCGAATTAATATGCAAGCACATGGTGTACTGCCTGGTGATGATGCTGGGTTATCATATACAAGTTCAATTTATGATGTAATTAATTTCTTTTCCTTTGTAATGATATTTTCCTCTTGTATGTTCATGATTTCATGATATATATTTTTATTATTGATACTGATCTGATATGGATGATATTTCCTAAACTGGGTATGTCTCGAAACAAAACGTATTAGTCATCAAGTCGCAATTCAATAATTTCATCCCATGCAATTCTCATCTAGCATGCAACAGACACGATTCTGAGCTGTTCATCGAAACAATGCTAAAATGTGTTCAAAGATAATTGAACTCTGCTGGCTGATTGAAAATATCACAACAAATGACAGTAAAAACCCATATGAATAGGTTCCCAATCCAACAGTTCCGAGAATTTTTCATTCCTAGCTATCAAGATTAGCATGCATTTGAGACAGTTCCCTATATTATGTACAAGTAGCTGCAAGCTCCTGGTAGAGACGATACTGGTAGCAGCTAGCCAGAGTGCTGCTGGCTTGCTAGTTCCTGTTCCACGGGCTGTGGCTGTTTGTGGGCGTGTTGCTTCCAAAATTATTTTTTTGTAGTAAATAGCTTTTACAGTACCAAGCTTTCAAACAAAACGTTTTTCAAGACAGAATCTACTAATCGATTATAATATACATTGTAGTTACTTCATTTATATCAGCCAAAATTACACACAAGTATCTATTTCTCTATAAACTTTTGTACAAGCTGTTACTATTCATAAACTAAAAGCTAAAACCAAAAGTCTATATAAACAGACTCAAGTTAAGTCATGTAGCACCACTGCATCAGCCTGGTTACTGCTAGTTTGCTCATACACTTTCCCGGCTACTTACAGAAGGTGACTAACATATTGGTTAAGTAGGCAGAGTGAGGACTGAGCATAGCTGGGTGGCTGTTGGCGTGGGTGAAAGCTTCGCCCGCCTGGGTTGGATTCAGAGATCATCTGAACGTGTCTCACCGTTATAATTAGGAATTGAGCGTTAGCTTAGTGACACACATAAATGTATTTAGGGGTTAAAACGTGGGTCTCCGGTCTAGTTAAGTGTGTGTTAGTGAACGCACCTACATAGATATAAGTTAAGGCATACATATGTAGTGTGCGTGTGAATACGTGTGTATCCACCATTATACTCTTAAAAAAATAGGCAGACAGTGGCCAAAAAGGCTTCAAATTAGCAATATTATATAATTAGTTTTAGTGTATGGATGGGTTCTTTTGAGCGACGGGTGATGTTTATTTCTTTTTAGCTGCTGGTGATGGTTTAGGTTGCCGTTGATGTCTTTTGACCCTAGTGCAAGTGTCTGTGTAAACAAACCGAATGCGGATAAGTCATTTCAGAAAAACTGTTATCCGGATGTTTTCTTCCTAACTATCATGCAGATTTAGAATCATTGAATTAGAGATCCAATGGCCATAAATTCCCCTCCCTCCCCTTGAATTCTACCTCCTCCCTCTTAAAAAAATCTCCCTCATTTAAAAACAAGGACCTCTTAATCTCTAATCCAATTGTCACAAATTTAGATAATAATTAAGAAGAAAATATCCAAATGATACCTATGCACTCCCATTAAAAAAAATCCAAACTGTCCCTTGCATAACCAAAGTCTCTCGGGGTTTTGCTGCATCGTCAATGAATGGCAGCTGGGCCCACCCTAACTGCATGATCTGGGAAGCTTCATGTTGTTTCTTCTTGCTCGAACGGCTCGCCTGGACTTGCCCAGTTCAAAGCTTATCCTCCTCCCAAAGCTTGGTATTGGTTGATTAGCCCCTCCGCGTGCACGTGGCGCGGCCGGATTGGTCCCCCAGGATTCCGCGGATATGTTCGCCAATATAGACTTCTACTGTTAGTATTGGTTGATTACCCAACTCTTGCATTCTCTCTCACGCGCACACACACACGAAGTCAACCACTTGGGGATCGCAATGGATTGGCTCACCTCGGCTGTCCTCCCAAGGGCCGGCAGCACGTTGAAGCTGCCGGAGGAGGTGCAGAGGCTGCGGAACTCCCTGCCGAGGGCTCGAACCCTGATAGATCGAGCCGACTGGGGGCGCTTCAAGAGCAAGGAACTTGCAAAGCAGCTGCTATTGCTCAAAGATGCTGTCTATGACGCTGAAGATGTAATCGATGAGTTTGACACCGAGGAGCTCAAGACCAAGGTTGAAGGTGGTGTGCTCTCCTCCTTCCTTGCTTTTGTTAAAGATTTCGTCAGAGATAGAGCCAGTCATATTGTTCATGTCCAAGGTAATCTAGATCAGGCCAGTGGAAACATGGAGAGTATGCTTAATTCATTTGGTTTAAATGTTGATCCCAGAGAGCTCGGCAAGCCATTGATGCCAGAACAAGGTGCAATGATCAAAGAACCAAGAATCTTTGGGCGAGACCAAGAACTTTATCAAGTGCTCACGTCACTGGGTGTGCCATTGACTGTGTCTGCAAAGAGGCCAAGAAGAGTAGGTAAAACGAATGATAGTGTCAATGTCCAGAAGGTGTCCATCTTGCCTATAGTTGGCATTGGAGGAGTGGGGAAGACCACCTTGGCACAGCTTATTTATAATGACACGAGGGCACAGGGTCACTTCGATTTGAGAGTTTGGGTTTGCGTGTCCGACTACTTCGATATTAAAAGGGTGACCCAGGAGATACTGGAGTCCATTGTAGAGAGAAAAGATAGTGTCCCAACAAGCTTGAACGATCTGCAAGCGAGCCTGAAGATGCAGCTGGAGTCGAAGAGATTCCTTCTTGTCCTCGACGATGTATGGACCGATGACAAGGAGCAGTGGCCTGCAGGGCAGCAGTATCTTGGTAACCACTCGCTCTAGGCAGATTGCTACCATGGTTGGTTCAATGGAACCCATTCACCTGAAAGGCTTACCTGATAATGTTTTCTTGGAGTTCTTTAAAGCTTGTGCATTTGATGGTTATTGCATGCAAGATTATCCAAAGCTGGAAAACATTGGTAAAGAAATCGCCCTCAGGTTGTACGGATCTCCTTTGGCTGCGAAAACGTTAGGACGGTTGTTGAACTTGGAGTTGGATGAGGTACACTGGATGACCATTAGTAAGAGCGAACTGTGGGAGCTGGATCAACAGGCGCATGAAATTTTGCCAGCACTGCAGCTGAGCTACCAATATCTCCCAGCACATCTCAAGAGATGCTTTGCATTTTGTTCCATGTATCCCCAGGATTATAGTTTTGGAAGAGAGGAACTGGTTGATGTATGGGTGTCCGAAGGTTTGGTTGCATCTCAAACAAACATTCTTGCCGAGTCTGTCGGAAGGAGCTACTTAGACGATCTCATAAGCAGGTTCTTCTTTCAAACTGATCCCAAGAAATCTGACTGTTATGTGATGCACGACTTGATGCATGATCTGGCACGGTCTGTCTCAGAAAAGGAATGCTACCTGATACGGGAAGACACCCACCAACAAAACTTGCCATGCACTATGCGCCACATTTCAATAGAAGTAAAATTAGATCATGAAGTCACAAGCTCGAAAGGCACCCACAGCATGAAGAAATGGCGATCAGTTAGATTTCAACCTTCTACAACGCCCAAAATCAACTGGTGGTTGAATGAGCTAAAGAATATCAGGCTTCTAATTCTAAGAGGATCAGGAGTTGAAGAGCTACCTGAGAGCATTGGTTACCTCAAGCATCTTAGGCACCTTGATTTAACTTGGAGTCAGGTTAGCAAGTTGCCCAACTCGCTCTGGAGCCTTTATAATCTACAAGTTCTGAAAGCCCAGCATACAAAAGTCACAAGTCTTCATCAGGACATAACGAAACTAATAAGCCTGAGAAGGTTGCAATTCCCTTATTTAAAGAGGGCAATTGTCGCGATATCCGATATTGGGAGGCTAACTTCTCTTCAGGACTTGCCTGGATATAAGGTATTAAAGAAGGAAGGGCATGGGATTAGAGAGCTAAAACACATGAACCAGCTCCGCGGAAGTCTAGACATCAGTCATATTGGGAATGTTCAGAGCAAGGAAGATGCAGCTCAAGCCAGCTTGGTCAACAAGCATCACCTGGAGAGTCTAGAACTAAATTGGCGTTATAAAAGAACCAGTTGGTGAAGAGCATAAACCTTGATAGTGATGTTCTCGAAAGTCTTCAACCCTCTCCAAATCTCAAAACACTGAGAATAAATGGTTACATGGGTGATAAATCTCCAAGTTGGCTACAACCACAGAAATTACCTCATGTGGAGACACTCAGATTTGCTGCCATCTCTAACCTGAAGGTCATATACATCTCCCTTCCTTCCCTCAAAAGGCTGGAACTTGTTGATACTGAAATTGAATCAATTTCCTCTGATGTATGTAGCAACAATACAATTGAGAGTATACCCGTCAGGGAACTGTTTATGTTGAATTGTGGGCAGATGAAAAGTCTCGAAAATTGGTTGGTGCCACATTTTCTGCCATACATCACATCAATACGTCTATTGTTATGCTCTAGTCTGAAGGTCCTTCCTGTTGACAAGTTTGTGGGCTTTGTCAGTCTTGAAGAATTGGAAATTAAACATTGTAGGCTTGAGTGCCCAAAAGAAATGATCTTACCTGCTTCCATCCGATATCTTTCTTTGGAAGACTGTGGCCAGCTTGATTCGTCAATTCCGAACTGCCTAAACAATCTCAGCTCTCTCACGCTCCTAAGGTTGGTCCATTGTAGCAACGTGGTATCCATTCCCTTGGCCTCAAGCAATCTAAAAACACTCAAGTGCGTGGTTCTTGAGGAGTGCCAGGAGCTGTCAAGTGTTGAGGGGGAGGTAACACTTGGACACAGATATGTGAAGATATCCAACTGCAACAATCTGGCAGAAGTAAGACAGCCATATAATAACTATGTTATTTATCCGGGGCAAAGAGAAATTTATGACCGTCTTCATCGTTATGGTAAGACTCTCTCTCTCTCTCTCTCTGTGCCCCACCCCGCGGGCAATACATGTTTGCTGGAGTAAGCCTGTGATTAAAATTGAGGCACTACACATTTGATTAATGTCGATCTTCTCTGCCATTAAAGCTTGCAGTAGCCTCCATCTTATTGATGAAATGGGAGCAAATTGTTTCAATATGTTGTTGAATAAAAAATGTACGCTCATATGTACCCTGTTGAGCAAAATCTTGTAATTAACAATGCATGCTAAGAGATATGGATTCCATTGTTGAAAGTGGAGCTTAATGGATTCCATTAATGGTGCTTGCTCCATTCTTCTGATTATATGTCTTCTCTTTCCATTTCAGGTTTGACACGGAAGCAACAAGGAGACCTCTTGTCTCCCTCTCTCTGTGCCCCACCCCCGCGGGCAATACATGTTTGCCGGAGTAAGCCTGTGATTAAAATTGAGGCACTACATTTGATTAATGACGAGTTTTCAAGACCATTTTTTTGGAAGTTTGGACTTCATAGATAGATCAAATTGCATGGCCATGGTGTCTCTCTTATTTTTTGAAACTTTATTTTGGATTTTGTATACAAATCCAATTGGAAATTTTCATTTAGTTTTTATTCCTAGTTTTATATATTTTGGGACTTTTAGTTTGGAATTGGTATGAAAATCAAATTTCTATTTTCAATTTTTATTCTGAATTTCAGTTTGCGCTTGAGATAAAGTTTTTCTTCTAATTTAAATTTTAACTATTTTCTTTCATTTGTTATTCTAAATTTTTTATTGTACTTGATATAGATCTTTTCTTTTAATCTAAATTTTGATTCCTAATATATGTTTGTACAAATCAAATTCTTAAATTTATTTTAATTTCTATTCTGATATTCATATAATTTGGAAATTATATTAGTATATTTGTCATCAAAAGTACTTCCGTGCCATTATTTTTGTAATTTTTACTAACATGTAATAAAAAAAAGAAATGCTCAAATGTGTGCATTGGAGATCGATTATATGTCTGAAATGACAAGTAAAAGGGAATGGAGGTAGTATCTACTAGAGCTATATTCCTCTAAAAAATACTAGAGCTATTAAACCTATACAACAAATACAATTTATGAATGTTGATAGAATGAATACAACTCTATTTCTAAATATATTGATACATGCATTATAGCATTTAGTCATCCGATTGTGGTGTGGTTCAAAGCTAATTAAAATTACTAGAGCTGCTTTATCACTTAGCAGTAGGTTAATATATTTTCCCAAGGAATAAGCTCTCCGCTTTCGCTGCAGAGAGCTCCACAGACAAGCAGCCACTGGACCACACAGAGATAATGGGAAGCGATACCATACAGCATCCGGATGCTTTTGTCGCGCAGAAACTACTTGGCGAGGATGGTAGTCCAGAGCCATCACAGAGCAGTGATGAACAGTGGATGCAGGATGAGCGCCTGGTGCTTCAAGGGAGCATATCCAGTATGCACGATCTTATTAAACTTGCTGAGTGGGGGGTTCACAAGGAAGCCGTTGCCAAGATCCTCCAGAAAGCCAAGGATGCAGTGTACTGTGCTGAAGATCTCTTAGATGAGCTCAATTACTACGAGCTCCAGAAGAAAGTTGAGGGCAATACAATCCGATCTCCATGCCGAGAGTTTTCTGACATCAAAATGAAGGAAATCCAAGGAAATCTTTATCATCTCATAAGCCAAATGGGGCAACTGGGCTTGCATGATGTGCGGCAGCATTTTATCGATGAATCAGCCCGTTTGGAAGCGAATATTTTTTCCGAGGAGCAAACAATCTTTGGGCGTCAGAAAGAGTTGATGGAGTTGATCGACTTGCTTGATTTGCATGAGAACAGACCAACCGGCAAGAAAGTCAGTGGTGCATCTACGATACCTGAACGCGATCGAGCAAGGCCAGACAATGTGTCTGTTTTGCCAATAGTAGGCAGTGGTGGTGTCGGGAAGACTACTCTGGCCCATCATATTTTTAATGAGAAGAGAGTTCGCGATCATTTTGACCTGCTAATCTGGATACGCGTCTCGGATGGGTTTGATGAGAAGAAGTTGATTAAGAGGTTAATATGGTCTGTTGCCGAGAGTGAGATGAAATCTGATGACTTAAGTTGTATCCAGAGAATTCTAACTAATGGCATCATTCAACACTCAAGGAGGTTCTTGCTCATACTTGATGATGTGCAGGAGGATGTATGCCGAGAAGATTGTCATGGATGGAAAACTTTTCTTGCCCGCTAAGATGTGCCAGACTGGGAAGTATGGTTTTGGTGACAACAAGGTCTCTGAAGGTCGCTGAGCATCTTGGTACAATGAAGCACATGGTATTGGAGGGCTTACCGGAAGAAACTCTTTGGAAGTTCTTTGGGATCCATGCATTTGGTTCTGATAATTCCGACAGTAATCCGGTGTTGGAGCACATTGGTAGAAGCATAGTTGCAAGGTTAAATGGTTCTCCTCTGGGTGCCAAAATTCTCGGACGCCTATTAAGCCTGAAACTTGATGCTGGATACTGGAAGAACATCTTGGAAAGTGAGTTGTGGAATTGCCTCAGGAGGAAATCAGCATCATCCCAGCCCTTCTGTTAAGCTACCAATATCTGCCCTTCCATTTGAAGCGTTGCTTCTCCTTCTGTTCTCTGTACCCTAAGGATTATGAGTTTGACGCAGAGACACTAGTGGACAGCTGGGTAGCAATGGGCTTAGTGAAGCCTTATGGAAACATGCTTGCAGTAGATATCGGCCATGTGTACTTCCTGCAGCTTGTGAACCGATCCCTCTTTCAGAAAGCTCCAAAGTCTTCCAGATATGTCATGCATGATTTGCTGTATGATATGGCACAACAAATTTCCAGGAATGAGTGCTTTTTGGTTAAGAGCAATTTTACTATCCTTGAGGGGGAAGAGGTACCAAATTTAAGCCGTTGATCACACTGATCGGACAGCTGAGATTTGGCAGTACCTAGTGGTACCGGACGCGAGGTACCAAGAGGTACAAGATACCAAGAGGTACCAAATTTTGAGCCGTTGATCACACTGATTGAACGGCTGGATCTAATTTGATACCTCTTGGTACCTTGTACCTCTTGGTACCTCCTCAAGGATAGGAAAACTGCTCTTTGGTTAAAGATAGATGCCACTTATTGAGAATTCCTCCCAATGTCCGTCATCTGTCAGTGCTTGGCAACAGCGGTCTCAGAAGCAGTGATTTAAAAAGCTTGCACAAGTACAAGACGCTGCGGTCAGTCGTGTGCATTGGCGTTGACTCCGATATTATTACCACTTCTGTTGTTAATACATGGTTTCGTCATCTCACTAACATCCGAACGCTGAGGTTCATATCGTGTCAGCTGAAGGAGCTACCTGAGAACGTGAGCAACCTAATACACCTTCGCTATCTTGACATTTCCGCTTGCAATTTCGACGAGCTTCCAGATTCTTTTTGGCGTCTTTAGAAGCTGGAAATCTTGGATGCTCAGAACTGCAAAATCCATGATGTTCCCAAGGATATCACCAAGTTGGTAAACCTCCAGAGAGTTAGACTGAAGGATAATCTTATCAGCCAGTTGGGATGTATACCGGAGGTAGGTAAGCTTGCCTTACTTCAAGAGATGCCTTACTATACTGTCGATGATAAACCTGGAAGGGGGATTCAAGAACTGAAGAACATGAACCACCTTCAAGGAAGATTGGAGATCAGCGGCCTTTGCAACGTGATAAGCAAGGAGCAAGCTGCTGAGGCCGCGCTAGACAAGAAGATTCACCTCCATACATTGATTCTATCGTGGCACGAGACGATCAGGCCTGAAAAGCATAACGGTATTCAGGAGATGGAAGTGCTTGAAGGACTACACCCAAGCTCCAACATCAAACATCTAGGAGTGAAGTTTTATATGGGGGATGGACTCCATCCAAGCTGGCTCCATGAAGACGAGTTGAGCAGCTTGGCATCGCTCTCGATCAACTCCTGTCCTAACGTTGTAACCCTTTTTGTCGAACCCTCCGAATTGGGCAGCACCAGCAGAAGCAGCTCTGCTGGGTTCCACTCACTCACTGAGCTGTCCATTACCTGGTGCAGACGGCTCAAAAGCCTTGACAATTTCCTACGGCCAGAATGTCTGCCAGCGATCAAGGCGATAAGGATCTCAAACTGCGAGGATCTAGTGTCACTACCAACCGAGATCCTCGGGGGTTTTGTTCATCTGGATGATCTGGAGGTGCTTCACTGCTGGAGTCTCAACTGGGAGCCAGGCTTGGTCTTGCCACCCTCCCTGAAAGTCCTCAGGCTGGAAGCGTGCGGGGAGTTCTCCGATCCGACGCTCAGCTGCCTGCGCAACCTCACCGCTCTCGCCACCTTGGATTGGCAGTTCTGCCCGAGGGTGGAATCCATCTCTGCGCAGATCTGGAGCGGCCTGCTATCTCTCAAGAACCTGAAGATCTTCTGCTGCCAGGGTCTGAGTTCGATTGGAGGAGGACCAGGGTCGATTGCGCGGGTAAAGAACGTGGATATCAGGCACTGCCCGCAGCTCAAGGAGCTGGAGCAACCGTTCCGTAGAGGCTGCTACAGCTAGCCAACTATGGTTCCTATGGACGGTATAGCTTTCTCTAATTAATGGAGGAGGTAATGTACTGCCATTCTTGTGTTGCCAAAAGCATTTGGATCAGCTGAGGTAATTCACTGTATATGTTCGGCAAATTGCAGAGTTTCAAGCAGGAGATGAAGCTGGCGGCGGCTCAGCTCAAATCGGGTGCGGCTCAGATGTAGGGACCCCTGCACATACCAATGCCCAGCTGCGCAGGCCCAAGGATATCAACTATCCTTGTGCACATATCAAGGAATTGGCTTATTTGCATGTACCGATCGAAACGCGTACTGCTGATTTACCCCCCCCCCCCCTAAGACCGAGATCTATCAGCGATTCCAAATCTGTCGCGTGACTGTTCAAATCTCTACTTTGATCTTCCTGAAGTTGACATTTGCTGAAGTGCTCATTTGTGTTAGAAGGAAAGACGACATTTGCCTTGGATTACCATGAAATCTGTTCATAATTTCTTTGCTCGGTGAACAAAGTATATTGTAACACCCCCATTTCTGGGAGTATTATGAAACCCTCGCAACTGTCCATGATTATTCAGTTGCGAGTACATCCATCGAGTGTATAACATTGCCAACACATGCTTAGAATAAAAATCAACTTTATTACAATATAAAGGTATAGAAGCCAAGTTTTACAGAAGGGCAAGAGGCCCTTAGATACCTTACAAACAAAAGAACGCCACAGGCACGCCTGAGCGGAGGACAACCCTAATTACACGTTTCCTCAACCTCGTAGAGCTCCATTTCTTTGCCTTCATTTGCTTCCTTTTTGTTGGCTATTTCTGTTAATATTTTTAGCAAGCATGAGTACAACAACCGTACTCAACAAGCCACACGGAGCTTAACAATAACTACATGCAAGGTATAACAAATAAAGGGAAACATGT
>JAYEVI010000235.1:0-230215 GCA_036346575.1 Dendrocalamus sinicus
TGAGGGCAAAATGGTGATTTGACTCAAGCAAATGGAGGTGGAGGCATATTTCCTCAAAAATCTGGTTTGACCCTTGCCTCATATGGATATGAGGAGAATGGGTGGAGGTGGTATGCCACTTCTTGTATTTCTTCTTTGGGGTGAGTGTTTGCCTTCAAAAGGAGAGGGAAGCAGCAGCATTCAGGTATTCCATCCAGTAGAGAGTGTTCAGGGAGAGCACAAGGGGTTTTCTGGAGAGAGTAGCCTGTGTGTGTATGGCTTGATTTCCAGGGTGTGGATCTTCAAGCATGTAGTCTTTTCTTTGTATCAACTGCGTATGGGGACGTAGAACTCTCTTTTGTAATCATTCATCTCCATTCCAATGAATACATTTGAGCTCTTGAGTGTTTTAGTTCGTTTCACATTTTTTGCTGCTCTCTGCCCATTTTCACCTTCTTGTTGATTGAGCTGTTTCTTTGAGCAAGGAGTTGCAAAATGGGTTACTCTGTGATGGGAAGATGCCTCAAGACCATTTGGTCAGATAGAATCCCAAGAGTTCAATGAAAAGATCAAAGATTCCTTTTTGCCTCATTTCCTCTGTTTGTGCAAAATTAGGGTTTCATGTCGGGGAACTTTGGTTCTTTTGATTTTCCTTCAAGAGGTGGCATGAGATTTGAGTTCTAAAGTCCTAAGTTCATTGCTAATCTGTTTGCAAAAGATCCTAAGCAAAGAATGAATAAGCCATGAGAAATCTGAAAATTACAATCTCCATCTACTCAATTTTCAGATTTGAGCATAAATCTTGATTCCTTGCTTTTGGAATGAATTCCTTTGTTTCCTGAGGTCTATATGTTTTTAGAACATGTTCTTGACCTTTTGGCTTGAGAAGAAAAGAAGAAAGATCACAATTTTCAAGTTTGAAAAGATTTCAGCGCTTGCTGAAAAAGTTTCAGGCTGCTGTGCCTGAGGACCGGTCTGACCGGAGTTATAAGGGTGGTCTGACCGGAGTTATAAGGGCGGTCTGACCGGAGTTATAAGGGCAGTCTGACCGGACTTATAAGGGCGATCTGACCGGAGTTATAAGGGCAGTCTGACCAGTGTTATAAGAGAGGTCTGACCTCCCTTTGAACTATGGTCAGACCGGCCCATCAAGAAAAAGTTGTTCGAGCTAATTTTATTCATTGCTTCTTTCTCGTGTGTGTTTAGCAAGGAGATTCATTCGTGAATACTTATGAGGGGTGATTTTTAAAAAGGCACCATTCACCCCCCTCTGTTGCCATATCCGATCCTACAGGAAGCCGCTGGGTCGATGCCCGTCATCTCCGACTTCATTCCGCGAGCAGGGATGCTTCGTGTTCTAAACTAGGCTACAGAGCGCGTCGGCAGTAGCTTGGATGTGCCGGCACTGGCATCGTGCGGGGGAGACCTTCTGGCGCTCGCGTTGGGCGCCTCGGAGATAAGGGTAAGTGGTTTACAGCCTGTGCTGCTGTTTGAGGTCCTTCTAACTCGCGCGGTCCTTCCGGACTCTTGCCTCAGCCAAGCCTTGGAGAGACTCACGTTCGCGGCGGAGCGCTACGGGCGAACTCCGTGCGGCGGGCGATGCTCACACCGCCAGGGCGAGCAAATCCGCCGGTGGAGGCGAAAGCGATAGCGGCTTCGGCGCAAGGATGCGTGGCGGTGGCGCGGCGCGCCATGGAGGAGGTCGGCGTGCGCGGAGGAGCGCGCGCTTTCTTCAGCAGATCTCCACGCTGGAGAAGGAGAGGCCAAACTCACCGCCTCGCTTGCAGAGAGGACCGAGGCCCTGGACTGTGCATCCATGGTGGCATGGAGGGCGATGGGGTCGTTGGAAGGGGCCCTCTGGGACCTTGTCATCAACGTACCAGAAGTTACACATGGTCCTGAAAATCGGCGAGGCGCTCGGGCGGATCGAAGAAAGCTCGGGCCTCGCTCTCGCGGTGCCAAGTCGCCGGCGATCACTGCGGCTTCATGGGTGCCTCCTTCGCCCTCACCTTGCTGTGCGGCGGGGTGTGGACACGTTAGCGGTGGCGGACTCTCGGTGGATCTCTTGGTGAGCCGGAGTGATGTTTGACACCATGCGCTTCACCCAGCCAGCCATACAGAATTTCTATGATCGAGTCTGGGGCTATGTCGGGGAAGATGCGGCCAAGATCGCGCTGCGGCGCACCCTGCGTAATGAGGGGGACCTCCTCCGTTGGCTCGAGGGAGTTCCTCGGTGCAGCGGAACGACGCAGGTCAAGAGTGATGGCGGGGTTGGGGGTGTTGCATCATGTACACCTTTTTGTATGGTTGCTCCGCGACCTGTTCTTTTATATGAATGAAGCAATGCCTGCCCAATATCTTCTCGTCGCTGCATGCCCCGGTTCTTGGCGGTTGTCCCGTAGGGTTCAGATTTCCGCGCTAGGTATTTGGCGCCTCCTGGTCGAAGTCAACACACGAGCACTCCGTCCCCGCTGCCACCTAGTTGAAGTAGACGAGCGAGCGCTCCGTCCCCTACCTTTCGAAGGGTTGGCAGCGGAGCTGGCGCCTAATCGAAGCAGACGCGTGAGCGCTCCATCCCCTACCTTTCCAAGGGGTGGCAGCGGAGCTGGCGCCTAATCGAAGCAGACGCTCGAGCACTCCGTCCCCTACCGTTCGAAGGGGTGGCAGCGGAGCTGGAGCCTAGTCGAAGTGGACGCGCGAGCACTCCGTCCCCTACCTTTCGAAGGGTGGCAGCGGAGCTGGCGCCTAATCAAAGTAGGCGCGCGAGCGCTCCGTCCCCTACCGTTCGAAGAGGTGGCAACGGAGCTGGCGCCTAGTCGAAGTCGACGCGCGAGCGCTCCATTCTCTACCTTTCGAAGGGGTGGCAGCGGAGCTGGCGCCTAGTCGAAGTAGGCGCACGAGCGCTCCGTCCCCTGCCGTTCGAAGGGGTGGCAGCGGAGCTGGCGCCTAGTTGAAGTAGACGCGCGAGCGCTCCGTCCCCTACCGTTCGAAGGGGTGGCAGCGGAGCTGGCCCCAGGTCGAAGTAGACGCGCGAGCGCTCCGTCCCCTACCGTTCGACGGGGTGGCCGCGGAGCTGGTGCCTAGTCGAAGTAGACGCGTGAGCGCTCCGTCCCCTACCGTTCGTCGGGGTGGCAGCAGAGCTGGCGCCTAATCGAAGTAGACGCTTATTAGGGCTTTGGCGCGTAGCAACTTTGACCATGTCTTATTTATACTCCAGGGAGTACGCGCAAGGGCAGTGCCTGCACGTGCGCTGGGATATCCGCGTCTTGTTTATACTCAGTAGAGTGCGCAGGGACAACATCCGCGTCCTATTTATACTCCGTAGAGTGCGCACGGAGGTAAGCCTCAGCGTTGCGTCTTGTTTATACTTCGTAGAGTGTGCCCGTAGGTGTCCCCCCGCTGCGTCTTATTTAGAGTCCGTAGACTGCGCGCGGAGGTGAGCCTCTGCGCGTTGCGGGCAGTGAAGGTGCGTGCTGAGGCGGACCTCAACGCTACGTCTTATTTATACTTTGTGGAGTGCGTGCGGAGGCGGACCTCAACGCTACGTCTTATTTATACTCCGTGGAGTGCGTGCGGAGGCAAATCTCGACGCTACGTCTTATTTAGAGTCCGTAGACTGCGCGCGGAGGCAAGCCTCTGCGCGTTGCGGGCGGTGAAGGTGCGTGCGGAGGCGGACCTCAACGCTACGTCTTATTTATACTTCGTGGAGTGCGTGCGGAGGCGGACCTCCACGCTACGTCTTGTTTTAGAGTCCGTAGACTGCGCGCGGAGGCAAGCCTCCGCGCATTGCGGGCGGTGAAGGTGCGTGCGGAGGCGGACCACAACGCTACATCTTATTTATACTCTGTGGAGTGCGTGCGGTGGTGGACCTCAACGCTACGTCTTATTTAGAGTCCGTAGACTGCGCGCGGAGGCAAGCCTCTGCGCGTTGCGGGTAGTGAAGGTGCGTGCGGAGGCGGACCTCAACGCTACGTCTTATTTATACTTCGTGGAGTGCGTGCAGAGGCGGACCTCCACGCTACGTCTTGTTTAGAGTCCGTAGACTGCGCGCGGAGGCAAGCCTCCGTGCGTTGCGGGCGGTGACGGGGCGTGCGGAGGTGGACCTCAACGCTACATCTTATTTAGAGTCCGTAGACTGCGCGCGGAGGCAAGCCTCCGCGCGTTGCGGGCGGTGAAGGTGCGTGCGGAGGCGGACCTCAACGCTACGTCTTATTTAGAGTCCGTAGACTGCGCACGGAGGTAAGCCTCCGCGTGTTGCGGGCGGTGAAGGTGCGTGCGGAGGCGGACCTCAACGCTACGTCTTATTTATACTCCGTGGAGTCCGCGCGGAGGCGTCCCCCCACGCGTCTTCGTTCATACTCATGAAGAGTGTGTGCGAAGGTAATCCTTCGCGCGCTTTTGCGGGAAACAAGACAATTTTATGCAAACGGTGAACTTCATTAAATTCCCGTTTGCGCGGGTGAGCGATTACAAGAGGTGAGGTACTGACCATTGACCATTCAAAGACGGAAATGGCTGCAGCTGTCGTTGCCCGGTGACGAGGTGGTTCACGGTGTGAGCCTCTAGTGCTGGAACGGCCTGCGCAGGATTTTGGCAGGGTGCTCCCCACAGCCGCCAAGGATCCTCGCATTTGCGCACGAGGCTTAGGCGTAGTACCGCCGCAGCCTGTCTGTGTTCCATGTGTGGTGAAACGTCTACCCTTCCAATGTGACAAGGCGGTATGCTCCCTTCTGAAGGGCCTCCGCAACAACGTATAGGCCTTCCCATTTGGATTCCAGCTTGCCTACCATCTCCGTGTGGAGTGTCATCTTGAGGATGAGGTCCCCCGGCTGGAATCCTCGCGGGTATTTGTAATGATCCCGAGCGCGCACCATCTGCCGCGCGTACTTGATGACGTGCTGGGTTGTGTTTGCCCGGTCTCCATCAAGGAGGTCCAGGGACAATTGGCGCTCTTCTTCCGGTGCCTGGACGAGGACCCTTCTCGAGCCGGCCTTTATCTCCTCGGGCGTTACCGCCTCATCGCCGAAGAGGAGCTTGAATGGTGTGAACCCCGTCGGGTGTGTCACCGTTGTGCGAAGGGACCAGAGGACGCTGTGGAGCTCACCCGGCCACTTGCCCTTTGGTAGCCCGACGAGGCGCTTCTTGACATGGCGGAGATGGCACGTTCGCCCGTTCCACGCGCCGTTGGGTGGGTGCCCCACCGAGGTGAACAGTGTGATGCCCATGCTATCACTGAATTCCTTGAGCAGGTGCGTCGAACTGCGGTGTTGTCGGCGGTGATCTCCCTGGGCACGCCGAAGCGGCATATGATGTTACGCGGAGGCGTAGGTAATCTTGGCCAGAGCTACCGCCTCCGGCCACCTGGAGAAGTATTCCAAAGCGACCGCTACGAACCGCAGGTCTCTTGGAGCCCTGGGAAGCGGTCCCATGACGTCGACGCCACATCGTGCCAGCGGCCATACTGGAGGTATGGGGTTGAGGCTCGTCGGGGGCCTGTGGATGGCTCGCCCCATCTATTGGCAGCCTTGACATCAGCGCACGAGATCCTAAGCGTCGGCGACAGCTGTTGGCCAGTAAAAACCTTGCCTAAACGCCTTGTCAACTACCGATCTCGGTGCAAGATGTGAGCCGCAGAATCCCGCATGAATTTCTGCAAGGAGCCGCTTTCCTTCTTCGCGCGAAAGGCACCGCAGAAAAGGCGCGCAGACTCCTTTTTTGTAAAGCACCCCGTCAAGCACCTGGAAGGACCTGGTGCGGTGCTGTAAACACCGGAGCTCGACGGGGTCGTCTGGCTCCACGATGCCCTGCAAAAAGCCAAAAATAGGTTCTCGCCAGTCGCCCTGCTGGGTGATCTGGTGGACGAGGGCTGCATCGCGGTTGTCCTGCACGATGGCGGCCGCTGGTAGGACTTCGTAAAATGACCCCCCTGGGAGTCAGGAGCTGCTGGCTGGCGGCCTTCGCAAGGACATCGGCTTGCTCGTTGTCCGCCCGAGGGATGGCTTTCACCGTGATGCCCAAAAAATGCCGCTCCTTCGCTCTGACGGCTGCTAGGTACTTGGCCAGCTCCGGGTCCTTGGCTTGGTATGACTTATCCACATGGCCCGCCACCAGTCGTGAGTCGGTGCGGACGAGGACGCGCCGCGCCCCGAGCGCTCTGAGCTTCGTGAGGCCAAAGAGTAACGCCTCGTACTCAGCCGTGTTGTTGGTGGCGGGAAATGCGAGGCGCGTCGAGTACAATAGGCGGTGCCCCTCAGGTGTAGTGACGACTGAGCCGACGCCCGCGCCCGCAACGCCATAGGCTCTGCCAGTGTTGAGCATCCACATCGGGTCTTCTGGCTGGTGAACAGGCTGAGCTGGAGGGGTCCACTCCGCGAGGAAATCCTCTAGAACCTGGGACTTGATCGCCGTTTGGGGAGCATACGTTAAGGAGAAAGGGGCAAGCTCTGCTGCCCATTTGCCAATTCGCCCTGTGGACTCCTTATTGTGCAACATCTCTACCAGGGGGAACGAGGATGGCACCGTTATCGGATGGGCCAGGAAGTAGTGCGGAGCTTTCTTGAGGCCATGACTAGCGCGTGGCGAGCTTTCGAGCTCCGTATACGCGTCTTGGCGCCTGAAGGGCCAGTCCCAAGTACGGGGCGTTGGAGCGCCCTCTTCTAGGACAAGGACGGCGCTGATTGCCGTCACCGAGGCGGTGAGGTAGAGTAGGAGGGGAGCCTCTGGTGCTGGGGCAATTAGAGTGGGAAGGCTTGCAAGGTGTTTCTTGAGGTCGTCGAAGGCCCTCGCGCAATCGTCATCCCAATGAAACCCGTCGCAACCGCGGAGAGTCTTGACAAATGGCAAGCCCCGCTCCGCTGCCCTAGACAGGAAGCGACTTAGAGCCGCCATGCGACCGGCCAGCCTCTGGACCTCCTCGTCGTCTTGGCGGTTCCACGCCAGGATGGTGTCAACCTTGTCGGGGTTCGCTGGATGCCTCGTTCGGACACGAGGAAGCCCAAGAGCTTGCCCGCCTGCACGCCAAAAACACACTTGTCCGCTTGAGCATGATGCCCGCTTTACGAGGTTGTCGAAGGTTTCTGGAGATCCCGACCGTGGAAGGCGAGCTGTTTGGTTTTGACTACCACGTCATCGGCGTAAGCCTCCACATTCCTCCCTAGCTGGGCAGCTAACGCCAGATGCGACGAGGCGGGTGAAGGTTGCACCCACATTCTTCAAGGCGAATGGCATCTGAAGCAGAAGGTCCCAACCGGCGTAATGAAGCTAGTTTTATCCTCGTCGTCTTTGGCCATGTAAATCTGATGAGGACATCCTTTCCATGCATACAACCATGCCGACTCCATATCAAACTGAAACTATGATACAAGGACCAATGACTAGAGCGCGAGCACGTCTGCTTAACCATCAGGTGAATGCGTTCCTAAGTTTGCATACAAATGTTTCAAAGAATGGAATACTACTTAATTCTTGTGATGATTTAATTGTCCTTAGGAACCATGGGGAAGAACCACATGAGCTCAAGTATAGAAGTGGAACCGTCAGCGCAAACCAAGTCCTGTTCACGAGTTTGACTCGGATTCGGCCTTGTTGACAGCGCCTACTTCAAACGGCCGTAACTTTTGATCCAGAAGGTTTCTCAGGGCCCATGAGTACTTGTTGGAAAGCTCTTGAAGTCTACTTTCAGATGGATCCGGCCTCACCTCCAAATTCCATCCGAGTCGACCAGAAACTGCAAAACAATTCACATCGCTTTTCCAGTCCGAGTCAAAGTGGGCCTTGGGCCTTGTAATTCGAGTCCTATTCGGCTTCCTTGTGTTTTGGCCGACCCTCCACCTTCCGTGACCCTTAAATAGGCAGCCGCACCTCTTCTAGGGTTTGGGTTTTGTTTAGACTAAGTTAGCTTTTGCTGCTTTGCCTTGTACTCGCGGCGTGTCGGCTAGACCGCCCGAATACTTGTCTTCGGAACCCCACCGTTTTCTGTTTTCGATTGAATCTTACATCGTTACTTGCAATTGAGTTGCTGTTCATCTTGTTCTTGCTTGTTCTTCGATTGCTTGCAGGAACAAGAACCCTCGTGGTTAGGTTGATCGTGCGCCGACAAGGTCACGAACAATCTCTGGAGTTGGTGTATCGATCGCTAAGGCGCAACGTCCCTGGATGGTTGTAGTCGGGTCGTCAACGTCATCTCTTTCCCCAATCGAATCTACCACTCTCATCGAAAGATCGGGACCCCTAGTGCTATCATTGCAGCTGACCATGCAGGTAGTGGGAAGGAGCAAGAAGAAGAGCACATTGGTGCTGAAGATGCCGAGCGCTATGAGAGCCTCATTGTGCAGCGTGTGTTGAGTGCACAAATGGAGAGGGCGGAGCAAAATCAGCGGCACATCCTTTTCCAAACAAAGTGCGTCGTGAAGGAACGCTCATGCCGAGTGATAATTGATGGAGAAGCTTCGATATGGTGGAGAAGCTTGCGTTGAACACCAAACCTCACCCACAACCTTACTACATTCAATGGTTCAATAACAGCGGCAAGGTGAAGGTAACACGAATGGTAAGAGTAAATTTTGCTATTGGTTCTTATCACGATGTTGTAGAATGCGATGTAGTACCTATGCAAGCATGCTCTATGCTGTTAGGTAGACCGTGGCAATATGATAAAGATTCACTGCATCATGGTAAGACAAACCAATATTCTTTTGTGCATCATGATAAGAAAATTGTGTTACATCCTATGTCTCCTGAAGCTATTTCAAAGATGAGATTGCTAGAGCTAGTAGAGAGAAACATCAGGAGCATAATAGGAGTGAAAATCAGATTGTTGCAAGCGAACTTGAGCAACATAAAAAGAAAAACTCTAAATCTGTTCATGAGATGAAAAATGAGATTAAATTGAAAGGTGCATGTTTTCTTCCTACTAAGACTGATGTGAATGAGCTAGATGCTAGTACTTCTATTTGCTATGCCTTACTTTGCAAACAAGCTTTATTTTCATTCGAGGAGGTACCTTCTTCTGTGCCTCCTACTGTCACTAATCTTTTGCAGGAGTACATGGATGTCTTTCCAAAGGACGTGCCACCAGGGCTACCACCAGTGCGAGGGATCGAGCACCAGATTGATTTGATTCCCGGGGCATCTTTGCCCAATCGTGCACCATACAGGACCAATCCGGAAGAAAATAAGGAGATTCAGCGTCAAGTTCAAGAATTGCTTGATAAAGGTTATGTGCGTGAGTCTCTTAGCCCTTGTGCTGTTCCGGTAATTTTAGTGCCTAAGAAAGATGGATCATGGCGTATGTGTGTGGACTGTAGAGCGATCAATAACATTACCATTAGATATCGTCACCCTATTCCTAGGTTAGATGATATGCTTGATGAATTAAGTGGCTCTATTGTTTTCTCTAAAGTTGATTTGCGTAGTGGGTACCACCAAATTCGCATGAAATTGGGAGATGAATGGAAAACAGCATTTAAGACTAAGTTCGGTTTGTATGAGTGGTTAGTGATGCCATTTGGTTTAACTAATGCACCTAGCACATTCATGAGATTAATGAGCGAGGTTTTGCGTGCTTTCATTGGTAAATTTGTAGTGGTCTATTTTGATGATATATTGATATATAGCAGCTCACTAGAGGAACACCTTTGCCATTTACGTGCTGTTTTTGATGCTTTACGTAATGCACGTTTATTTGGTAACGTTGAGAAGTGCACATTTTGCACGGATCGAGTCTCTTTTCTTGGCTATGTTGTTACTCCACAGGGCATTGAAGTTGATCAAGCCAAGGTTGAGGCAATACAGAGTTGGCCGACTCCTAAAACGGTCACGCAGGTGCGAAGTTTTCTAGGACATGCTGGATTCTATCATCGTTTTGTGAAGGATTTAAGCACCATCGCTGCACCATTGAATGAACTCACTAAAAAGGGGGTGCCGTTTACTTGCGGGAATGCACAGGAAGACGCCTTCAACACATTGAAAGATAAGTTAACACATGCACCATTACTCCAACTTCCAGATTTTAGTAAGACTTTTGAGCTAGAATGTGATGCTAGTGGAATTGGATTGGGTGGTGTGCTGTTGCAAGAAGGTAAACCTGTGGCATACTTTAGTGAAAAATTGAGTGGGCCTAGTTTGAACTATTCTACTAATGATAAGGAATTATATGCTCTAGTTCGAACTTTAGAGACATGGCAACATTATTTATGGCCCAAAGAATTTGTCATTCATTCTGATCATGAGTCATTAAAGCATATTAGAAGTCAAGCAAAATTGAACCGTAGGCATGCAAAGTGGGTTGAATTCATAGAGTCTTTTCCTTATGTCATAAAACACAAAAAGGAAAGGAGAATGTTATTGCTGATGCATTGTCTAGGAGATATACCATGCTCTCACAACTTGACTTCAAAATTTTTGGATTGGAAACAATTAAGGAGCATTATGTTCATGATGATGATTTTAAAGACGTGTTGCTGAATTGCCAAGAGGGAAAAACGTGGAATAAATTTGTTCTAAATGATGGATTTGTGTTTAGAGCTAACAAACTATGCATTCCAGCTAGCTCCGTTCGTTTGTTGTTGTTACAGGAAGCGCATAGAGGTGGGCTGATGGGGCATTTTGGAGCAAAGAAGACGGAAGACATACTTGCTAGTCATTTCTTTTGGCCAAAGATGAGACGTGATGTGGAACGTTTTGTTGCTCGCTGCACTACGTGTCAAAAGGCTAAGTCACGACTTAATCCTCATGGTTTGTACATGCCTCTACCTGTTCCTAGTGTGCCTTGGGAAGATATTTCTATGGACTTTGTTTTAGGACTGCCTACGACAAAGAAGGGGAGAGATATCATATTTGTTGTTGTGGATAGATTTTCTAAGATGGCACACTTCATACCATGTCATAAAAGTGATGATGCTACCAATATTGCTGATTTGTTCTTTCGTGAAGTTGTTCGTTTGCATGGTGTGCCAAATAAAATAGTTTCCGATCGTGACACTAAATTCCTTAGCCATTTTTGGAGAACTTTATGGGCTAAATTGGGGACTAAACTGTTATTTTCGACTACGTGTCATCCCCGAACTGATGGGCAAACTGAAGTTGTGAATAGAACTTTATCTACCATGCTTAGGGCTGTTTTGAAAAAGAACATTAAAATGTGGGAAGAATGTTGCCTCATATTGAATTTGCTTATAATCGTTCGCTGCATTCTACTACAAAGTTGTGCCCTTTTGAGATTGTCTATGGCTTTGTGCCTCGTGCTCCTATTGATTTGCTACCACTTCCATCTTCGGAGAAGTTAAATTTTGATGCTAAACAGCGTGCTGACTTGATGTTGAAATTGCATGAGACAACCAAAGAAAATATTGAACGCATGAATGCTAAATATAAACTTGCTGGTAGTAAAGGAAGGAGGCATTTAACTTTTCAACCAGGTGATTTAGTTTGGTTGCATTTGAGAAAAGAAAGATTTCCTGAATTGAGAAGGTCTAAGTTGATGCCTAGAGCTGATGGTCCTTTCAAAGTGTTGGGAAAGATTAATGACAATGCATATAAACTTGAGTTGCCTGCAGATTTTGGGGTTAGTCCCACCTTTAACATTGCAGATTTGAAGCCATACTTGGGAGAAGAAGATGAGCTTGAGTCGCGGACGACTCAAATGCAAGAAGGGGAGGATGATGAGGACATCCTTTCCATGCATACAACCATGCCGACTCCATATCAAACTGAAACTATGATACAATGACCAATGACTAGAGCGCCAGCACGTCAACTTAACCATCAGGTGAATACGTTCCTATGTTTGCATACAAATATTTCAAAGAATGGAATACTACTTAATTCTTGTGATGATTTAATTGTCCTTAGGAACCATGGGGAAGAACCACATGAGCTCAAGTATAGAAGTGGAACCATCAAGCGCAAACCAAGTCCTGTTCACGAGTTTGACTCGGATTCGGCCTTGTTGACAGCGCCTACTTTAAACGGCCGTAACTTTTGATCCAGAAGGTTTCTCGGCGCCCGTGAGTACTCGTTGGAAAGCCGTTGAAGTCTACTTTCAGATGGATCCGGCCTCACCACCAAATTCCATCCGAGTCGACCAGAAACTGCAAAACAATTCACGTCACTTTTCCAGTCCGAGTCAAAGTGGGCCTTGGGCCTTGTAATTCGAGTCCTATTTGGCTTCCTTGTGTTTTGGCCGACCCTGATGAGGCGATGGGGTCCCGATCTTCCGATAGGATGATAACTATCGATTTCGGTGGAGATGACTCTTGCGATCCGACTACAACCGTACGAGACGTCACTTGCGCCTTAGCAATCGCTGAACCAACCCCAAGATGTTATCAACCGTGCCAAGAACACGGTTGACCTGACCACGAAGGTCTATTCCTGCATGCAACCGAAGAACACGCAAGAACAAGGATAGTGAGCAACCTGAAACTTGCTAGATATAAAAGTCGCACAAGGATAGTTGAGGTTCTGTAACACGAATCTGTTGGTCTAGCCGACACAAGAGAACGTGGAGTTTGCACAAGGGGGTAAACTGATCTAAACAAAACCTAAGTCCTAGAAACGGAGGTGGCGGCTCCTATATAGTGAAAACAACCAGGGGAGGTGATGAGGCGATGGGGTCCCGATCTTCCGATAGGATGATAACTATCGATTTCGGTGGAGATGACTCTTGCGATCCGACTACAACCGTACGAGACGTCACTTGCGCCTTAGCAATCGCTGAACCAACCCCAAGATGTTATCAACCGTGCCAAGAACGCGGTTGACCTGACCACGAAGGTCTATTCCTGCATGCAACCGAAGAACACGCAAGAACAAGGATAGTGAGCAACCTGAAACTTGCTAGATATAAAAGTCGCACAAGGATAGTTGAGGTTCTGTAACACGAATCTGTTGGTCTAGCCGACACAAGAGAACGTGGAGTTTGCACAAGGGGCTAAACTGATCTAAACAAAACCTCAGTCTTAGAAACGGAGGCGGTGGCTCCTATATAGTGAAAACAACCAGGGAAGGCGTCCCAAAGGGTACACCCTAGGGTTACAAGGCCCATGGGCCCAAGTGGAGGTGGCGCAGCACCCTTTTGACTCGGCCTCAGAAACCTACGTGAATTATTTTGATGATTGCGGCCGGCTCGGATAGAATTTGAAGATGAGGTTGAATCCGTTGGAAAGTAGACTTCATAAGCTTTCCATGAAGTACAAGAACGTCCCAAACGGAGTCCGTATGAGGAAGTTATGCCCGTTTGAACTTGGTACCATCACAGCAGTCCGAGTCTGATTCCAAAACGTGTCCAACTCGAATTCGTGCTTGACTTGGTCCCAAAGTGACGTGGTGACCTCCATTATTCCTTCCATGCATGTCCAGGACTCCATGTCCCTCTCCTTCATCCTTTCCCAAGTTCCTAAGCATAATTAAATCACTTGCATTAGGTAGCGGTCTATTCTTACTAACATACGAAGGCTGAAGAAACGAATTCACCTTTAGTTCAATCTTGATATTGGGCGCTATTGCCGTATGTGTTTGTGGCGTGGTCACATCATCCTCCCCTTCTTGATAGAAAACCGTCCTCGGTTTTAGCATATGTGTAGCCTCACGTATTGCATGATCTTCATCATAAATGTCGGTACATAATAACAAACGCAAATAAGTCTCATTATGCAATATCATAAGTTCTTTGTCAAACAAAGTGAAACCTCTTTGAAACGAGCTCACCTTATAATTTAAGCGATGCGTAGGAACTCTTGTAATTAGGACAACAAGCATAGCAAATATGGTTGTATCCATAGGGGTCATGTCCTCATCAGGAGGCGTCCCAAAGGGTACACCCTAGGGTTACAAGGCCCATGGGCCCAAGTGGAGGTGGCGCAGCACCCTTTTGACTCAGACTCAGAAACCTACGTGAATTATTTTGATGATTGCGGCCGGCTCGGATGGAATTTGAAGATGAGGTTGGATCCATTGGAAAGTAGAGTTGATAAGCTTTCCATGAAGTACAAGAACGTTCCAAACGGAGTCCGTATGAGGAAGTTATGTCCGTTTAAACTTGCAGCATTGCAGCAGTCCGAATCCGATTCCAGTACGTGACCAACGTGGACTCTTTTGACGATTGCGGCCGGCTCGGATAGAATTTGAAGATGAGGTTGGATACGTTGGAAAGTAGACTTCATAAGATTTCCATGAAATACAAGAACGTCCCAAACGGAGTCCGTATGAGGAAGTTATGCCCGTTTGAACTTGGTACCATCGCAGCAGTCCGAGTCTGATTCCAAAACGTGTCCAACTCGAATTCGTGCTTGACTTGGTCCCAAAGTGACGTGGTGACCTCCATTATTCCTTCCATGCATGTCCAGGACTCCATGTCCCTTTCCTTCATCCTTTCCCAAGTTCCTAAACACAATTAAATCACTTGCATTAGGTAGCGGTCTATTCTTAGTAACATATGAAGGCTGAAGAAACGAATTCACCTTTAGTTCAATCTTGATATTGGGCGCTATTGTCGTATGTGTTTGTGGCGTGGTCACATCATCCTCCCTTCTTGATAGAAAACCGTCCTCGGTTTTAGCATATGTGTAGCTTCACGTATTGCATGATCTTCATCATAAATGTCGGTACATAGTAACAAACGCAACAAACTCTCATTATGTAATATCATAAGTTCTTTGTCAAACAAAGTGAAACCTCTTTGAAACGAGCTCACCTTATAATTTAAGCGATGCGTAGGAACTCTTGTAATTAGGACAACAAGTATAGCAAATATGGTTGTATCCATAGGGTCATGTCCTCATCATCCTCCCTTCTTGAAAACAAAGCCGTCCTCGGCTTTTGATAAACTGAAAGTATGGTAACAAAGAAGCCAAGGTGTATGCATGGTATATGTATATGTCATCCGTTTAACGGTTCTTCGTTGTTGCACAATTAATGCTATAACACAGCAGCAATCATAAAAGTTCATTGTATTATTAACCCAAAAGTAATCATATATGTCAATGACCAAATTAAAATTTCTCACACAGCAATTATTGCAACTAGATTTGCAAATGTAAGTGAAGCATTTATGCAATTGAAATATCTGAAGTTGTAAACTTGAAGTGGTGGCACATATGGGCAAAGCTACAACTTTTGGAATTAAGCATAGTTCATCCATATAATCATATCCCAATGGAGCAATAGCAAATTTATCCAGCAAGGGTTAAGAGATTTGTGTGTTCTTCCATAATTCATCATCTTTATTCAGATTGTCCATACTAGATGATGCAAAAAGAGATGAACACATAGGCATTGGATGCATACTAAATTTTACTCCCCTCTCATATTGAACAAGATTCAACACACAAGAATTGTTGTCTAAAACAGCAAGCTTCAATTCATCCATGTGATCACAAGTTATGCATATTCGATATACAAAAAATTGATTGTCTACACCATAATCTCCAATCAAATTAAACTTATACCCAGGGGTGTAGGCACTAAACAAGAATTTCGAACATGCAAGTTCAGAAACTTTCTCCATAGCACAATCCAAACTAACGGCCTCATTAAGCATGATATAGCACAATGCATCAGCAGGAGATATTCTATCAAATACTTCCTTATGTGTAATTAATTCAACATGTGCAAAATTATGAGTATTTAGATCAGCACATGATTTGTTCAAGTCAACACAAGGAATATCAAAAAATTGCACTACAGCAGGTATATACTCACAAGGTTGATCTATGTCTTGTTGTAGCACCAAATCAGTACCTTTGTCATTATCGTCCTCATCAGATACTGTAGGTACCTCAAACTTCTCCTCTAATGGCATAGGATGCACTAGATCATCCTTCACCTCTTCAAGTATCTCGGTAGTATCTGTAGATGGAGTAGAAACCAAAACAATATCAACATTTTCAGTTACCTCAGGTTGCACCTCGCTTGTGACCTTGGGTGCTGGAGGTACAAAACGATGTCGCAATTTCTTTTTCATCTCCTCCCATGTGTATATATAATGGAACTCGAGATTTGACCACCAATGTTGAACATCACCAATCAGCGCCGTCCTTGCCATGCTCATCTTCTCATAAGGATCAAGATCTTGTCTTTCAAAGTAGCTATCCATCATAGTAACCCACAAGAAGTAGTCCGACGACGTACTCTCAGCGGTGAGTGGCAAGATATATACTGTAATTGTTTCCCTCGAGTTCAAATCTGCCCGCGATGACATCATAATCTACCAATTTTCTCAAGCCTGTCATTGTTAGTAGAAAACAAGGAAACAAATCACAAGTAAATGTTCCTATCAACTACTAGGATATGGAGGCTCATATCAAGTCACACATCTCTCAAGCTCTTACCAAATTCTTACGAGTTCTTACCAAAGCAAACAGGTGGTTGGTTCGTGATAAATCTAACTCAAGTGATGAGTAAAGCGATTGCAAGGTACAGCGAGACCTGTTCGGTTAGTAGAAAAGTGGAGCTTGGATAGGCTATGTATTTTGTAGCAAAGGAAAACAATCAATTAATTTCAGAAATTGCACAGAATTGAATTATAGTTCGTATCTAGCACTTAGCCTATGTTGCTGATCAACCAAGGATGGAACAAGGCTACAATATGTGTATGGTAATGTATAGGAGTGGTAAATGCAAGATAATTCAATCGAATGCAATCTGGAATTGAAGAGCACAAGGATTGACCCAAAACTTGAAATCTGGAGATTTCTGTCCACTGGACAGCACGTCGGTATTTCGGCCGTAACTTTTTGTCAGTTGCCTTTTTTTCAATGATTCTTTTTTTCTCCGTTTTCTGACGGCTTTTTCTACAACTTTTGTTTTGGGACCAAGTTCTGGAAACCGACCGAAAAATTCGCAAAAAATTCACAAATGCCGGCTGTTGCAGATTCAATCTGGATTTTTAGGTGAACTTGCACCACAGATATCTCTTAACTGCCTTGCTGGAATGATGTGAAATTTTACAGATAGATGGACAATGAAGTTTTGAATCTAATGGCGGTGGTCTCACTCAAAACTAATCTCGGAATCAAAAGTTATGACGTTTTTGGTGGCGGCTGCAGAGAAAGGAAAAATCAGCCGAAATTAGAATTAGGGTTTGTGATAGGGGAATTTTTTTTTGTTTGGATTTTTTATGGAATCAAGGATATGACCAGCAACTAGACAAAGCTAAAACGGACATAAATTCAATTTAGCAAACCAAAACTAACAGATTGAAAGGCACAACGGGGTTTGGACAGCGGAAATTAACTCTTTTTGTGGGGCAATTTTTCTGGACTATGGGAAATAAAAATCAATCTACTAACTAGGGATACAAAGAATTCCTACCGGTCAACTGAAGCTCTGATACCAACTGATGAGGCGATGGGGTCCCGATCTTCCGATAGGATGATAACTATCGATTTCGGTGGAGATGACTCTTGCGATCCGACTACAACCGTACGAGACGTCACTTGCGCCTTAGCAATCGCTGAACCAACCCCAAGATGTTATCAACCGTGCCAAGAACACGGTTGACCTGACCACGAAGGTCTATTCCTGCATGCAACCGAAGAACACGCAAGAACAAGGATAGTGAGCAACCTGAAACTTGCTAGATATAAAAGTTGCACAAGGATAGTTGAGGTTCTGTAACACGAATCTGTTGGTCTAGCCGACACAAGAGAACGTGGAGTTTGCACAAGGGGGTAAACTGATCTAAACAAAACCTAAGTCCTAGAAACGGAGGCGGCGGCTCCTATATAGTGAAAACAACCAGGGGAGGCGTCCCAAAGGGTACACCCTAGGGTTACAAGGCCCATGGGCCCAAGTGGAGGTGGCGCAGCACCCTTTTGACTCGGACTCAGAAACCTACGTGAATTGTTTTGATGATTACGGCCGGCTCGGATGGAATTTGAAGATGAGATTGGATCCATTGGAAAGTAGAGTTGATAAGCTTTCCATGAAGTACAAGAACGTTCCAAACGGAGTCCGTATGAGGAAGTTATGTCCGTTTAAACTTGCACCATTGCAGCAGTCCGAATCCGATTCCAATACGTGACCAACGTGGACTCTTTTGACGATTACGGCCGGCTCGGATAGAATTTGAAGATGAGGTTGGATCCGTTGGAAAGTAGACTTCATAAGATTTCCATGAAGTACAAGAACGTCCCAAACGGAGTCCGTATGAGGAAGTTATGCCCGTTTGAACTTGGTACCATCGCAGCAGTCCGAGTCTGATTCCAAAACGTGTCCAACTCGAATTCGTGCTTGACTTGGTCCCAAAGTGACGTGGTGACCTCCATTATTCCTTCCATTCATGTCCAGGACTCCATGTCCCTTTCCTTCATTGATAGCACTAGGGGTCCCGATCTTTCGATGAGAGTGGTAGATTCGATTGGGGAAAGAGATGGCGTTGACGACCGACTACAACCATCCAGGGGCGTTGCGCCTTAGCGATCGATACACCAACTCCAGAGATTGTTCGTGACCTTGTCGGCGCACGATCAACCTAACCACGAGGGTTCTTCTTCCTGCAAGCAATCGAAGAACAAGCAAGAACAAGATGAACAGCAACTCAATTGCAAATAACGATGTAAGATTCAATCCAAAACAGAGAAGCGGTGGGGTTCGAAGACAAGTATTCGGGCGGTCTAGCCGACACGCGCGAGTACAAGGCAAAGCAGCAAAAGCTAACTTAGTCTAAACAAAACCCAAACCCTAGAAGAGGTGCGGCTGCCTATTTAAGGGTCACGGAAGGTGGAGGGTCGGCCAAAACACAAGGAAGCCGAATAGGACTCGAATTACAAGGCCCAAGGCCCACTTTGACTCGGACTGGAAAAGCGACGTGAATTGTTTTGCAGTTTCTGGTCGACTCGGATGGAATTTGGAGGTGAGGCCGGATCCATCTGAAAGTAGACTTCAAGAGCTTTCCAACAAGTACTCATGGGCCCCGAGAAACCTTCTGGATCAAAAGTTACGGCCGTTTGAAGTAGGCGCTGTCAACAAGGCCGAATCCGAGTCAAACTCGTGAACAGGACTTGGTTTGCGCTTGACGGTTCCACTTCTATACTTGAGCTCATGTGGTTCTTCCCCATGGTTCCTAAGGACAATTAAATCATCACAAGAATTAAGTAGTATTCCATTCTTTGAAACATTTGTATGCAAACTTAGGAACGCATTCACCTGATGGTTAAGCAGGCGTGCTCGCGCTCTAGTCATTGGTCCTTGTATCATAGTTTCAGTTTGATATGGAGTCGGCATGGTTGTATGCATGGAAAGGATGTCCTCATCATCCTCCCTTCTTGCATTTGAGTCGTCCGCGACTCAAGCTCATCTTCTTCTCCCAAGTATGGCTTCAAATCTGCAATGTTAAAGGTGGGACTAACCCCAAAATCTGCAGGCAACTCAAGTTTATATGCATTGTCATTAATCTTTTCCAACACTTTGAAAGGACCATCAGCTCTAGGCATCAACTTAGACCTCCTCAATTCAGGAAATCTTTCTTTTCTCAAATGCAACCAAACTAAATCACCCGGTTGAAAAGTTAAATGCCTCCTTCCTTTACTACCAGCAAGTTTATATTTAGCATTCATCGTTCAATATTTTCTTTGGTTGTCTCATGCAATTTCAACATCAAGTCAGCACGCTATTTAGCATCAAAATTTAACTTCTCCGAAGATGGAAGTGGTAGCAAATCAATAGGAGCACGAGGCACAAAGCCATAGACAATCTCAAAAGGGCACAACTTTGTAGTAGAATGCAGCGACGATTATAAGCAAATTCAATATGAGGCAAGCATTCTTCCCACACTTTAATGTTCTTTTTCAAAACAGCCCTAAGCATGGTAGATAAAGTTCTATTCACAACTTCAGTTTGCCCATCAGTTTGGGGATGACACGTAGTCGAAAGTAACAGCTTAGTCCCCAATTTAGCCCATAAAGTTCTCCAAAAATGGCTAAGGAATTTAGTGTCACGATCGGAAACTATTGTATTTGGCACACCATGCAAGCGAACAACTTCACGAAAGAACAAATCAGCAATATTGGAAGCATCATCACTTTTATGACATGGTATGAAGTGTGCCATCTTAGAAAATCTATCCACAACAACAAATATGCTATCCCTCCCTTCTTTGTCCTAGGCAGTCCTAAAACAAAGTCCATAGAAATATCTTCCCAAGGCACACTAGGAACAGGTAGAGGCATATACAAACCGTGAGGATTAAGTCGTGACTTAGCCTTTTGACACGTAGTGCAGCGAGCAACAAAGCGTTCCACATCACGTCTCATCTTTGGCCAAAAGAAATGACTACCAAGTATGTCTTCCGTCTTCTTCGCTCCAAATGCCCCATCAGCCCACCTCCATGCGCTTCTGTAACAACAACAAGCGAGCGGAGCTAGCTGGAATGCATAGTTTGTTAGCCTAAACACAAATCCATCATTTAGAACAAATTTATTCCACGTTTTTCCCTCTTGGCAATTCAGCAACACGTCTTTAAAATCATCATCATGAACATAATGCTCCTTAATTGTTTCCAATCCAAAAATTTTGAAGTCAAGTTGTGAGAGCATGGTATATCTCCTAGACAATGCATCAGCAATAACATTCTCCTTTCCCTTTTTGTGTTTTATGACATAAGGAAAAGACTCTATGAATTCAACCCACTTTGCATGCCTACGGTTCAATTTTGCTTGACTTCTAATATGCTTTAATGACTCATGATCAGAATGAATGACAAATTCTTTGGGCCATAAATAATGTTGCCATGTCTCTAAAGTTCGAACTAGAGCATATAATTCCTTATCATAAGTAGAATAGTTCAAACTAGGCCCACTCAATTTTTCACTAAAGTATGCCACAGGTTTACCTTCTTGCAACAGCACACCACCCAATCCAATTCCACTAGCATCACATTCTAGCTCAAAAGTCTTACTAAAATCTGGAAGTTGGAGTAATGGTGCATGTGTTAACTTATCTTTCAATGTGTTGAAGGCGTCTTCCTGTGCATTCCCCCAAGTAAACGGCACCCCCTTTTTAGTGAGCTCATTCAATGGTGCAGCGATGGTGCTGAAATCCTTCACAAAGCGATGATAGAATCCAGCAAGTCCTAGAAAACTTCGCACCTGCGTGACCGTTTTAGGAGTCGGCCAACTCTGTATTGCCTCAACCTTGGCTTGATCAACTTCTATGCCCTGTGGAGTAACAACATAGCCAAGAAAAGAGACTCGATCCGTGCAAAATGTGCACTTCTCAGCGTTACCAAATAAGCGTGCATTACGTAAAGCATCAAAAACAGCACGTAAATGGCAAAGGTGTTCCTCTAGTGATCTGCTATATATCAATATATCATCAAAATAGACCACTACAAATTTACCAATGAAAGCACGCAAAACCTCGTTCATTAATCTCATGAATGTGCTAGGTGCATTAGTTAAACCAAATGGCATTACTAACCACTCATACAAACCGAACTTAGTTTTAAATGCTGTTTTCCATTCATCTCCCAATTTCATGCGAATTTGGTGGTACCCACTACGCAAATCAAATTTAGAAGACAATAGAGCCACTTAATTCATCAAGCATATCATCTAACCTAGGAATAGGGTGACGATATCTAATGGTAATGTTATTGATCGCTCTACAGTCCACACACATACGCCATGATCCATCTTTCTTAGGCACTAAAATTACCGGAACAGCACAAGGGCTAAGAGACTCACGCACATAACCTTTATCAAGCAATTCTTGAACTTGACGCTGAATCTCCTTAGTTTCTTCCGGATTGGTCCTGTATGGCGCACGATTGGGCAAAGATGCCGGGAATCAAATCAATCTGGTGCTCAATCCCTCGCATGCTGGTGGTAGCCCTGGTGGCACGTCCTTTGGAAAGACATCCATGTACTCCTGCAAAGATTAGTGACAGCAGGAGGCACAGAAGAAGTACCTCCTCAAATGAAAATAAAGCTTGTTTGCAAAGTAAGGCATAGCAAATAGAAGTACTAGCATCCAGCTCATTCACATCAGACTTAGTAGCAAGAAAACATGCACCTTTCAATTTAATCTCAGTTTTATTCTCATGAACAGATTTAGAGTTTTTCTTTTTATGTTGCTCAAGTTCACTTGCAACAATCTGATTTTCACTCTATTATGCTCCTGATTTTTCTCTCTACTAGCTCTAGCAATCTCATCTTTGAAAATAGCTTCAGGAGACATAGGATGTAACACAATTTTCTTGTCATGATGCACAAAAGAATATTGGTTTGTCTTACCATGATGCAGTGAATCTTTATCATATTGCCACGGTCTACCTAACAGCATAGAGCATGCTTGCATAGGGACAACATCGCATTCTACAACATCGTGATAAGAACCAATAGCAAAATTTACTCTCACCATTCGTGTTAACTTCACCTTGCCGCTGTTATTGAACCATTGAATGTAGTAAGGGTGTGGGTGAGGTTTGGTGTTCAACATAGCTTCTCCACCATATCGGAGCTCACCAAGTTGTTGCAGCTCCTCCATCAATTATCACTCGGCATGAGCGTTCCTTCACGACGCACTTTGTTTGGAAAAGGATGTGCCGCTGATTTTGCTCCGCCCTCTCCATTTGTGCACTCAACACACGCTGCACAATGAGGCTCTCATAGCGCTCTGCATCTTCAGCACCAATGTGCTCTTCTTCTTGCTCCTTCCCACTACCTGCATGGTCAGCTGCAAGCATAGCATATGTATCCTCATCCAAATCACTAGCAGAAGAATACCCACCATCATCTCTCACAATCAGAACACGCTTGGTTGGGCACTCACTCCTCACATGGCCATACCCTTGCATTGATGACATTGGATATCCTTGTTCGTCCCGTAGATGCAGCGGACGAAGAGCTCTTTGCATGTGCTTGGGCTGCCCCTTTGTTGCTTCGGATGCCGAGATGCGAATTTGATGATGACAACCGTGGCTTGCTGTTGGAGGAAGAAGGTGCAGGGGTTGGCTTGATGGTGCGGCAGATGCGCGTTGAGACCAAATGTTTCACGACCTGCAGAAGCGTTAGTCCTAGTGCTCGCGTGCGTCGTCCTGTACTTCTCTTTCAGCTTTACAAGCAAGATGAAATAAGCGAGTGATAGAATTATATTCCTTGTAAGCTAAGATATCCTAAATTTCCCGATTCAAACCACCCATAAACCTAGCCATAGCGGCTTCCTCATTTCCTCTAAGTCACAACGCAGCATGCCTGTTTGCAATTCTTGAAAATATTCCTCTACGCTTTTACTACCTTGCCTCAATTGTTGCAACTTATGTAACAAATCACGTGCATAATATGAGGAACAAATCTAGCTCGCATGATTCTTTTAATGCATCCCAAGTTTGTGGTATGGTGAAAGGATTTTCTTAGAATATTCACTCCACCAAACAGACGCAAAATCAGTAAACTCACTAGTAGCAGCCCTAACCCTTTTGTTTTCAGGGAATGCATGACAAGCAAATTTCTGATCAACAGCCAATTCCCAAGTGATATAAGCATCAGGTTATATTTTCCATCAAAAAGTGGCATAGTGAACTTAATCTTACCAAGCGATTCATCATTGTCACGTACCTCAGCCCGGCGTGGTTGGCGTTGACGGTGGCGTCCTCATCATCATCAATCTCGGTGTCGGCCGCATAATCGTCTCCACCATTTTCGTCCACCCTGCTGCCCAAGACACCAATGTTGGCACGAGTGCGCTGAGTCGGTGCAGCGGGAGATGCGGCCCCTCTCATCAAGGCGTCTCAAAATCTCAGCAAGTGAGGTGTTGATGGTGCCAACGGAAGCCTCCAATGTTGCAAGCGTAGTGTTGGTGTCGATCTGCGCGGCCTCCAATTGGCCAAGGCGTTCGTTGGTGACCGTACATCCTCATCAAGTCCTTGATGTGTAGCTTCATTTGGCGCTCAAAGTGTTGTATGATGCCCCTAGTCCGAGGGGAATGTTGCGCTGCCCGCAGTCCTCGGTTCTCGACATTGTTAGAAGAACACAAGAAACAAACCAAGAAGATAAAAATAATAAAACTGCAGGTTATACCCTCACAACTCTTTGGGATGTGGTTAAATCAAGTCGCACACTCTCAACCTGTTCTGTCAAGCTCTTACAAGTTCTTACCACAGCGAGCGGGAGGTGATGGCAGCCGACAAGTCAAGACAATATCTCCGGAAATTGGGTGTATCGCTGCCTTGGTCGCTAGTCCTGTGAGGTGGTAGCCAAATCTGTGGAGCTATGGGTGGGCTGAGAGTGAACAAAGGATAACTAGAACCACATTAGTCAAAGCAAGTTGAATGATCGCTCAACGACGGCACCGTGCTGGTCCTAGGCTAGACCGTACTAGACGCGAGCCTAGAACACAAGCGAAGACACACCGTGCGAAAGAAACTAGATGGCGTTGCACACGGAGTTCTGGAGCTCGAAAAGGGTGCCGTCTTCACAGGGTACCTTAGAATCACGTGCAGAAGGGCTCTGTCAATTTTGAGCGAATTCTGAGAAACTTGATTTTCCTCGGTTTGCGGGCCCGTTTGAGGCCCTAAGCGACGTTTTTTGGGGTCAAAGCTGCCGCGTATGTGCCTGGTGGCTTACGCGGATCTGAAATCTCCAGTTTTCACTCTATCTTCCGATTTCCTTTCCAACGGATCAAGAATCGCCTCAATCGGAGGTCGTATGCAAAAGTTAATTGTTTCTCTCTCCTCTGTTTTTTTTCTTTTTTTCTTTTTTTTTTATGCATGGCTCTTCTAGATGCGGCTGCCTGTTCCTTCTTTTCTCTTTTTTTCACACACGATGTAGTTGAATCCGATTCGTGCCCTACTCCAATACCAATTAGGCGAAAACCGAGTCCTACTCCAAGTCCAATTAGGCGAAACCGAGTCCTACTCCAAGTCCAATTAGGGCAGAAACCGAGTCCTACTCCAAGACCAATTAGGGCAGCAACCGAGTCCTCCTCTTTTTTTTTTTTTGCCCTCCTATGACAGTTCGGATCTGCGCAGCGGTGAGTCCAAAACGTGAAGCAGAACTCAAACTCTAAAGGAACTAGACACTAAGACCAGCAAAGGACACGGCGATGCAAGCAAGACTCAACAAACAAGGACTATGCAGCAATAGATAAAGGCTCAAATTGTTTGGATTTTGGGGAATAGATCTGATCTGCTATTTTTTTGGTTTTTCGGATTTGTAGGTAAAAATTGCAAAGACTAGATAAGATCTCTCACCGATCAACTTTGAGCTCTGATACCAACCGATAGCACTAGGGTCCCGATCTTTCGATGAGAGTGGTAGATTCGATTGGGGAAAGAGATGGCGTTGACGACCGACTACAACCATCCAGGGCGTTGCGCCTTAGCGATCGATACACCAACTCCAGAGATTGTTCGTGACCTTGTCGGCGCACGATCAACCTAACCACGAGGTTCTTCTTCCTGCAAGCAATCGAAGAACAAGCAAGAACAAGATGAACAGCAACTCAATTGCAAATAACGATGTAAGATTCAATCCAAAACAGAGAAACGGTGGGGTTCGAAGACAAGTATTCGGGCGGTCTAGCCGACAGCGAGTACAAGGCAAAGCAGCAAAAGCTAACTTAGTCTAAACAAAACCCAAACCCTAGAAGAGGTGCAGCTGCCTATTTAAGGGTCACGGAAGGTGGAGGGTCGGCCAAAACACAAGGAAGCCGAATAGGACTCGAATTACAAGGCCCAAGGCCCACTTTGACTCGGACTGGAAAAGCGACGTGAATTGTTTTGCAGTTTCTGGTCGACTCGGATGGAATTTGGAGGTGAGGCCGGATCCATCTGAAAGTAGACTTCAAGAGCTTTCCAACAAGTACTCATGGGCCCCGAGAAACCTTCTGGATCAAAAGTTACGGCCGTTTGAAGTAGGCGTTGTCAACAAGGCCGAATCCGAGTCAAACTCGTGAACAGGACTTGGTTTGCGCTGACGGTTCCACTTCTATACTTGAGCTCATGTGGTTCTTCCCCATGGTTCCTAAGGACAATTAAATCATCACAAGAATTAAGTAGTATTCCATTCTTTGAAACATTTGTATGCAAACTTAGGAATGCATTCACCTGATGGTTAAGCAGACGTGCTCGCGCTCTAGTCATTGGTCCTTGTATCATAGTTTCAGTTTGATATGGAGTCGGCATGGTTGTATGCATGGAAAGGATGTCCTCATCATTCATGCTTTCCCAAGTTCCTAAACACAATTAAATCACTTGCATTAGGTAGCGGTCTATTCTTAGTAACATATGAAGGCTGAAGAAACGAATTCACCTTTAGTTCAATCTTGATATTGGGCGCTATTGTCGTATGTGTTTGTGGCGTGGTCACATCATCCTCCCCTTCTTGATAGAAAACCGTCCTCGGTTTTAGCATATGTGTAGCTTCACGTATTGCATGATCTTCATCATAAATGTCGGTACATAGTAACAAACGCAACAAACTCTCATTATGTAATATCATAAGTTCTTTGTCAAACAGCCGCACCCTCTTCTAGGGTTTGGGTTTTGTTTAGACTAAGTTAGCTTTTGCTGCTTTGCCTTGTACTCGCGCGTGTCGGCTAGACCGCCCGAATACTTGTCTTCGGAACCCCACCGTTTTCTGTTTTCGATTGAATTTTACATCGTTGCATGCAATTGAGTTGTTGTTCATCTTGTTCTTGATTGTTCTTCGATTGCTTGCAGGAACAAGAACCCTCGTGGTTAGATTGATCGTGCGCCGACAAGGTCACGAACAATCTCTGGAGTTGGTGTATCGATCGCTAAGCGCAGCGTCCTTGGATGGTTGTAGTCGGGTCGTCAACGTCATCTCCTTCCCCAATCGAATCTACCACTCTCATCGAAAGATCGGGACCCCTAGTGCTATCAGTCGGTGTAAAAACTTTCCTCCACAATGGGCTTGACGGCATCAACTCACACTATGCTGACGAAATCGAGGTACGGAATAAAACTGTTTCCCAAACACCCCAAACGGACTTTAGAAGTACCCAAGCTCATTTTGGCATACATTTCGAGTACATCTGAGTCGATGTGAAAATTTCCTCCACAACAGGTTTCGACGGATACAAGAATCTGGATGCGGACAAAATTAAGGCACGAAATGAAACTGAGTGCTGAACACCCCGAATGGGCTACATATGTGCCCTAGCTCATTTTGGCGTGCTTTTCGAATCCGGTCATTGGTATGAAACTTTCCTCCGCAACGTGTTCAAGAGGGTTCTGTAAACTCTGTGCGGACGAAATCGAGGCAAAAAATGAAGCTCACTTGAAAACACACTGAATGGACATCGTATGCGCCTAAGCTTATTTTGGCATTCATTTCGAATCTGGTTGAGTCGTTGTGAAACTTTTTGCCCAAGCGATATCTGATGGTATTAGTTAACTCCATGCGGATGAAATCGATGCATAAAACAAAACTAAGTGCCAAACAACCTGAATGGGCTTCATACGCGCCCCTGCTCGTTTCGGCATGCTTGTTGAATTCATCAAAGTCGATGTGAAACTTTTCTCCACAACGGCTTCCGATGTCTTCAGTTCACTCCACGTGGATGAAATCAACGCACAAAATAGTACAGACTGCCAAACACCCCGAATAGACTTCATATGTAGCCTAGCTCATTATGGTGAGGCAGTTCGAAACCGTCCTAGTCGGTGCGAAACATTCCTCCACAACAGGTTACAACGGGTACTACATACTCCGTGCAGACAAAATCAAGGCTCGAAACGAAACTGATAGCCAAACATTCTGAATAGACTTAACATGCACCCAACTCATTTTGGTGTGCATTTTGATTCCATCCTAGCATGTGTGGAACTTTCCTCCACGATGGGTTCTGACGTGCACTAGAAACTCGCTGCGGATGAAATCGCAGAATGAAGAGAAACTATGTGCCAAACGCCTCAAATTGACATCATATGCTTCCTAGCTCATTTTGGCAAGCTCTTCAGGACTGTCGAGTCGGTGTAAAAACTTTCCTCCACAATGGGCTCGACGGCATCAACTCACACTATGCTGACGAAATCGAGGTACGGAATAAAACTGTTTCCAAACACCCCGAACGGACTTTAGAAGTACCCAAGCTCATTTTGGCATGCATTTCGAGTCCATCTGAGTCGATGTGAAAAATTTCCTCCACAACAGGTTTCAACGGATACAAGAATCTGGATGCGGACAGAATTAAGGCACGAAATGAAACTGAGTGCCGAACACCCCGAATGGGGTACATATGTGCCCTAGCTCGTTTTGGCGTGCACTTCGAATCCGTTCATTGGTTTGAAACTTTCCTCCGCAACGTGTTCAAGAGGGTTCTGTAAACTCTATGCGGACGAAATCGAGGCACAGAATGAAGCTGACTTGAAAACACACCGAATGGACATCGTATGCGCCTAAGCTTACGATGGCATTCATTTCGAATCTGGTTGAGTCGTTGAGAAACTTTCTGCCCTAGCGATTTCAGATGGTATTGGTTAAATCGATGCGGATGAAATTGATGCATAAAATAAAAATAAGTGCCAAACAACCTGTATGGGCTTCATACGGGCCCCAGCTCGTTTCGGCGTGCTTGTTGAATTCGTCAAAGTCGATGAGAAACATTTCTCCACAACGGCTCCCGATGGCTTCAGTTCACTCGACGTGGATGAAATCAAGGCACGAAATAAAACTGACTGCCAAACACCCCGAATAGACTTCATATGTAGCCTGGCACATTTCGGTAAAGCAGTTCGAAACCGTCCTAGTCGGTGCGAAACGTTCCTCCACAACAGGTTACAACGGATACTACATACTCCGTGCAGACAAAATCAAGGCTCGAAACGAAACTGGCAGCCAAACATCCTGAATAGACTTAATACGCGCCCAACTCATTTTGGTGTGCATTTTGATTCCATCCCAGCATGTGTGGAACTTTCCTCCACGATGGGTTCTCACGTGCACTAGAAACTCGCTGCGGACGAAATCGCAGAATGAAAAGAAACTGTGTGCCAAACGCCTCAAACTGACATCATATGCCTCCTAGCGCATTTTGGCATGCTTTTCGGGACAGTCGAGTCGGTGTAAGAAGTTTCCGCCACAATAGGCTCGACGGCATCAACTCACACTACGCAGACGACATCGAGGTACGGATTAAAACTGTTTGCCAAACACCCCGAACAGACTTTACAAGTACCCTAGCTCATTTTGGCGTGCATTTCGAGTCCATATGAGTCGATGTGAAAATTTCCTCCACAACAGGTTTCGAGCGGATACAAGAATCTGGATGCGGACAGAATCAAGGCACGAAATGAAACCGAGTGCGAACACCGAATGGGCTACATATGTGCCCTAGCTCATTTTGGCGCGTTTTGAATCCGGTCATTGGTATGAAACTTTCCTCCGCAACGTGTTCAAGAGGGTTCTGCATACTCTGTGCGGACGAAATCGAGGCAAAAAATGAAGCTCACTTGAAAACACACTGAACGGACATCGTATGCGCCTAAGCTTATTTTGGCATTCATTTCGAATCTGGTTGAGTCGTTGTGAAGCTTTCTGCCCAAAGGATTTCCGATGGTATTAGTTAACTCCATGCGGATGAAATTGATGCATAAAATAAAACTAACTGCCAAACTACCTGAATGGGCTTCATACGCGCCCCTGCTCGTTTCGGCATGCTTGTTGAATTCGTCAAAGTCGATGTGAAACTTTTCTCCACAACGGCTTCCGATGTCTTCAGTTCACTCGACGTGGATGAAATCATGGGACAAAATAAAACTGACTGCCAAACACCCCGAACAAACTTCATACGTAGCTTAGCTCATTTTGGTAAAGCAGTTCGAAACCGTCCTAGTCGGTGCGAAACGTTCCCTCCACAACAGGTTACAACGGGTACAACATACTCCGTGCAGACAAAATCAAGGCTCGAAACGAAACTGATAGCCAAACATTCTGAATAGACTTAACATGCGCCCAACTCATTTTGGTGTGCATTTTGATTCCATCCTAGCATGTGTGGAACTTTCCTCCACGATGGGTTCTGACGTGCACTAGAAACTCGCTGCGGATGAAATCGCAGAATGAAAAGAAACTGTGTGCCAAACGCCACAAATTGACATCATATGCTTCCTAGCACATTTTGGCATGCTCTTCAGGACTGTCGAGTCGGTGTAAAAAGTTTCCTCCACGATGGGCTCGACGGCATCAACTCATACTATGCTGACGAAATCGAGGTACGGAATAAAACTGTTTCCCAAACACCCCGAACGGACTTTAGAAGTACCCAAGCTCATTTTGTCATGCATTTCGAGTCCATCTGAGTCGATGTGAAAATTTCCTCCACAACAGGTTTCGACGGATACAAGAATCTGGATGCGGACAAAATCAAGGCTCGAAACGAAACTGGCAGCCAAACATCCTGAATAGACTTAATAGGCGCCCAACTGATTTTGGTGTGCATTTTGATTCCATCCCAGCATGTGTGGAACTTTCCTCCACGATGGGTTCTGACGTGCACTAGAAACTCGCTGCGGACGAAATCGCAGAATGAAAAGAAACTGTGTGCCAAACGCCTCAAACTGACATCATATGCCTCCTAGCTCATTTTGGCATGCTTTTCGGGACTGTCGAGTCGGTGTAAGAAGTTTCCGCCACAATAGGCTCGACGGCATCAACTCACACTACGCAGACGACATCGAGGTACGGATTAAAACTGTTTGCCAAACACCCCGAACAGACTTTACAAGTACCCTAGCTCATTTTGGCGCGCATTTCGAGTCCATATGAGTCGATGTGAAAATTTCCTCCACAACAGGTTTCGACGGATACAAGAATCTGGATGCGGACAGAATCAAGGCACGAAATGAAACTGAGTGCCGAACACCCCGAATGGGCTACATATGTGCCCTAGCTCATTTTGGCGCGCGTTTTGAATCCGGTCATTGGTATGAAACTTTCCTCCGCAACGTGTTCAAGAGGGTTCTGCAAACTCTGTGCGGACGAAATCGAGGCAAAAAATGAAGCTCACTTGAAAACACACTGAATGGACATCGTATGCGCCTAAGCTTATTTTGGCATTCATTTCGAATCTGGTTGAGTCGTTGTGAAACTTTCTGCCCAAACGATTTCCGAAGGAATTAGTTAACTCCATGCGGATGAAATTGATGCATAAAATAAAACTAAGTGCCAAACAACCTGAATGGGCTTCGTACGCGCCCCTGCTCGTTTCGGCATGCTTGTTCAATTCGTCAAAGTCGATGTGAAACTTTTCTCCACAACGGCTTCCGATGGCTTCAGTTCACTCGACGTGTATGAAATCAAGGCACGAACTAAAACTGACTGCCAAACACCCCGAATAGACTTCATACGTAGCCTAGCTCATTTTGGTAAAGCAGTTCGAAACCGTCCTAGTCGGAGCGAAACGTTCCTCCACAAAAGGTTACAACGGGTACAACATACTCCGTGCAGACAAAATCAAGGCTCGAAACGATACTGATAGCCAACCACTCTGAATAGACTTAACACACGTCCAACTCATTTTGGTGTGCATTTTGATTCCATCCTAGCATGTGTGGAACTTTCCTCCACGATGGGTTCTGACGTGCACTAGAAACTCGCTGCGGATGAAATCGCAGAATGAAAAGAAACTGTGTGCCAAACGCCTCAAATTGACATCATATGCTTCCTAGCTCATTTTGGCATGCCCTTCAGGACTGTCGAGTCTGTGTAAAAACATTCCTCCACGATGGGCTCGACGGCATCAACTCACACTATGCTGACGAAATCGAGGTACGGAATAAAACAGTTTCCCAAACACCCCGAACGGACTTTAGAAGTACCCAAGCTCATTTTGGCATGCATTTCGAGTCCATCTGAGTCAATGTGAAAATTTCCTCCACAACAGGTTTCGACGGATACAAGAATCTGGATGCGGACAAAATCAAGGCACGAAATAAAACTGAGTGCCGAACACCCCGAATGGACTACATATGTGCCATAGCTCGTTTTGGCGTGCATTTCGAATCCGTTCATTGGTTTGAAACTTTCCTCCGCAACGTGTTCAAGAGGGTTCTGTAAACTCTGCGGACGAAATCGAGGCACAGAATGAAGCTGACTTGAAAACACACCGAATGGACATCGTATGCGCCTAAGCTTACGATGGCATTCATTTCAAATCTGGTTGAGTCGTTGTGAAACTTTCTGCCCTAGCGATTTCCGATGGTATTAGTTAACTCCATGCGGATGAAATTGATGCATAAAATAAAACTAAGTGCCAAACAACCTGAATGGGCTTCATTCGCGCCCCTGCTCGTTTCGGCATGCTTGTTGAATTCGTCAAAGTCGATGTGAAACTTTTCTCCACAACGGCTTCCGATGTCTTCAGTTCACTCGACGTGGATGAAATCGAGGCACGAAATAAAACTGACTGCCAAACACCCCGAACAAACTTCATACGTAGCTTAGCTCATTTTGGTAAAGCAGTTCGAAACCGTCCTAGTCGGTGCGAAATGTTCCCTCCACAACAGGTTACAACGGGTACAACATACTCCGTGCAGACAAAATCAAGGCTCGAAACGAAACTGATAGCCAACCATTCTGAATAGACTTAACACGCGCCCAACTCATTTTGGTGTGCATTTTGATTCCATCCTAGCATGTGTGGAACTTTCCTCCACGATGGGTTCTGACGTGCACTAGAAACTCGCTGCGGATGAAATCGCAGAATGAAAAGAAACTGTGTGCCAAACGCCTCAAATTGACATCATATGCTTCCTAGCTCATTTTGGCATGCCCTTCAGGACTGTCGAGTCTGTGTAAAAACATTCCTCCACGATGGGCTCGACGGCATCAACTCACACTATCTTGTGAAATCGAGTGCGGAATAAAACTGTTTCCCAAACACCCCGAACGGACTTTAGAAGTACCCAAGCTCATTTTGGCATGCATTTCGAGTCCATCTGAGTCGGTGTGAAAATTTCCTCCACAACAGGTTTCGACGGATACATGAATCTGGATGCGGACAAAATCAAGGCACGAAATGAAACTGAGTGCCGAACACCCCGAATGGGCTACATATGTGCCCTAGCTCGTTTTGGCGTGCATTTCGAATCCGTTCATTGGTTTCAAACTTTCCTCCGCAACGTGTTCAAGAGGGTTCTGTAAACTCTATGCGGACGAAATCGAGGCACAGAATGAAGCTGACTTGAAAACACACCGAATGGACATCGTACGCGCCTAAGCTTACGATGGCATTCATTTCGAATCTGGTTGAGTCGTTGTGAAACTTTCTGCCCTAGCGATTTCCGATGGTATTAGTTAAATCGATGCGGATGAAATTGATGCATAAAATAAAAATAAGTGCCAAACAACCTGAATGGGCTTCATACGGGCCCCAGCTCGTTTCGGCGTGCTTGTTGAATTCGTCAAAGCCGATGTGAAACATTTCTCCACAACCGCTTCCGATGGCTTCAGTTCACTCGACGTGGATGAAATCAAGGCACGAAATAAAACTGACAGCCAAACACCCCGAATAGACTTCATACGTAGCCTAGCTCATTTTGGTAAAGCAGTGCGAAACCGTCCTAGTCGGTGCGAAACGTTCCTCCACAACGGGTTTCAATGGATACTACATACTCCGTGCAGACAAAATCAAGGCTCGAAACGAAACTGGCAGCCAAACATCCTGAATAGACTTAATATGCGCCCAACTCATTTTGGTGTGCATTTTGATTCCATCCCAGCATGTGTGGAACTTTCCTCCACGATGGGTTCTGACGTGCACTAGAAACTCGCTGCGGACGAAATCGCAGAATGAAAAGAAACTGTGTGCCAAACGCCTCAAACTGACATCGTATGCCTCGTAGCTCATTTTGGCATGCTTTTCAGGACTGTCGAGTCGGTGTAAAAAGTTTCCGCCACAATAGGCTCGACGGCATCAACTCACACTATGCTGACAAAATCGAGGTACGGAACAAAACTGTTTCCTAAACACCCCGAAAGGACTTTAGAAGTACCCAAGCTCATTTTGGCACGCATTTCGAGTCCATCTGAGTCGATGTGAAAATTTCCTCCACAACAGGTTTCGACGGATACAAGAATCTGGATGTGGACAAAATCAAGGCACGAAATGAAACTGAGTGCCGAACACCCCGAATGGGCTACATATGTGCCCTAGCTCGTTTTGGCGTGCATTTCGAATCCGTTCATTGGTTTGAAACTTTCCTCCGCAACGTGTTCAAGAGGGTTCTGTAAACTCTGTGCGGACGAAATCGAGGCAAAAAATGAAGCTCACTTGAAAACACGAATGGATGGACATGCGGCGCTAAACTACGATGGCATTCATTTCGAATCTGGTTGAGTCGTTGTGAAACTTTCTGCCCTAGCAATTTCTGATGGTTTTAGTTCAATCGATGCGGATGAAATTGATGCATAAAATAAAAATAAGTGCCAAACAACCTGAATGGGCTTTGTACGCGCCCCTGCTCGTTTCGGCATGCTTGTTCAATTCGTCAAAGTCGATGTGAAACTTTTCTGCACAACGGCTTCCGATGCCTTCAGTTCACTCCACGTGGATGAAATCAACGCACGAAATAATACTGACTGCCAAACACCCCGAATAGACTTCATGTGTAGCCTAGCTCATTTTGGTAAAGCAGATCAAAACCGTCCTAGTCGGTGCGAAACGGTCCTCCACAACAGGTTACAACGGGTACAACATACTCCGTGCAGACAAAATCAAGGCTCGAAACGAAACTGATAGCCAAACAATCTGAATAGACTTAACATGCGCCCAACTCATATTGGTGTGCATTTTGATTCCATCCTAGCATGTGTGGAACTTTCCTCCACGATGGGTTCTGACGTGCACTAGAAACTCGCTGCGGATGAAATCGGAGAATGAAAAGAAACTGTGCGCCAAACGCCTCAAATTGACATCATCCGCTTCCTAACTCATTTTGGCATGCTCTTCAGGACTATCGAGTCGGTGTAAAAACTTTCCTCCACGATGGGCTCGACGGCATCAACTCACACTATGCTGACGAAATCGAGGTACGGAATAAAACTGTTTCCCAAACACCCCGAACGGACATTAGAAGTTCCCAAGCTCATTTTGGCGCGCATTTCGAGTCCATCTGAATCGATGTGAAAATTTCCTCCACAACAGGTTTCGACGGATACAAGAATCTGGATGCGGACAAAATCAAGGCACGAAATGAAACTGAGTGCCGAACACCCCGAATGGGCTACATATGTGCCCTAGTTTGTTTAGGCGTGCATTTCGAATCCGTTCATTGGTTTGAAACTTTCCTCCGCAACGTGTTCAAGACAGTTCTGTAAACTCTATGCGGACGAAATCGAGGCATAGAATGAAGCTGGCTTGAAAACACACCGAATGGACATCGTATGCGCCTAAGCTTACGATGGCATTCATTTCGAATCTGGTTGAGTCGTTGTGAAACTTTCTGCCCTAGCGATTTCCGATGGTATTAGTTAAATCGATGCGGATGAAATTGATGCATAAAATAAAAATAAGTGCCAAACAACCTGAATGGGCTTTGTACGCGCCCCTGCTCATTTCGGCATGCTTGTTGAATTCGTCAAAGTCGATGTGAAACTTTTCTGCACAACGGCTTCCGATGTCTTCAGTTCACTCCACGTGGATGAAATCAACGCACGAAATAATACTGACTGCCAAACACCCCGAATAGACTTCATATGTAGCCTAGCTCATTTTGGTAAAGCAGATCAAAACCGTCCTAGTCGGTGCGAAACGGTCCCCCACAACAGGTTACAACGGGTACAACATACTCCGTGCAGACAAAATCAAGGCTCGAAACGAAACTGATAGCCAAACATTCTGAATAGACTTAACATGCGCCCAACTCATATTGGTGTGCATTTTGATTCCATCCTAGCATGTGTGGAACTTTCCTCCACGATGGGTTCTGACGTGCACTAGAAACTCGCTGCGGATGTGATGAGGACATGACCCCTATGGATACAACCATATTTGCTATACTTGTTGTCCTAATTACAAGAGTTCCTACGCATCGCTTAAATTATAAGGTGAGCTCGTTTCAAAGAGGTTTCACTTTGTTTGACAAAGAACTTATGATATTACATAATGAGAGTTTGTTGCGTTTGTTACTATGTACCGACATTTATGATGAAGATCATGCAATACGTGAAGCTACACATATGCTAAAACCGAGGACGGTTTTCTATCAAGAAGGGGAGGATGATGTGACCACGCCACAAACACATACGACAATAGCGCCAAATATCAAGATTGAACTAAAGGTGAATTCGTTTCTTCAGCCTTCATATGTTACTAAGAATAGACCGCTACCTAATGCAAGTGATTTAATTGTGTTTAAGAACTTGGGAAAGGATGAAGGAAAGGGACATGGAGTCCTGGAGATGCATGAAAGGAATAATGGAGGTCACCACGTCACTTTGGGACCAAGTCAAGCACGAATTCGAGTTGGACACGTTTTGGAATCAGACTCGGACTGCTGCGATGGTACCAAGTTCAAACGGGCATAACTTCCTCATACGGACTCCGTTTGGGACGTTCTTGTACTTCATGGAAATCTTATGAAGTCTACTTTCCAACGGATCCAACCTTATCTTCAAATTCTATCCGAGCCGGCCGCAATCGTCAAAAGATTCCACGTTGGTCACGTACTGGAATCGGATTCGGACTGCTGCAATGGTGCAAGTTTAAACGGACATAACTTCCTCATACGGACTCCGTTTGGAACGTTCTTGTACTTCATGGAAAGCTTATCAAGTCTACTTTCCAATGGATCCAACCTCATCTTCAAATTCCATCTGAGCCGGCCGTAATCATCAAAACAATTCACGTAGGTTTCTGAGTCCGAGTCAAAAGGGTGCTGCGCCACCTCCACTTGGGCCCATGGGCCTTGTAACCCTAGGGTGTACCCTTTGGGACGCCTCCCCTGGTTGTTTTCACTATATTGGAGCCGCGCCTCCGTTTCTAAGACTTAGGTTTTGTTTAGATCAGTTTAGCCCCTTGTGCAAACTCCACGTTCTCTTGTGTCGGCTAGACCAACAGATTCGTGTTACAGAACCTCAACTATCCTTGTGCGACTTTTATATCTAGCAAGTTTCAGCTTGCTCACTATCCTTGTTCTTGCGTGTTCTTCGGTTGCATGCAGGAATAGACCTTCGTGGTCAGGTCAACCGTGTTCTTGGCACGGTTGATAACATCTTGGGGTTGGTTCAGCGATTGCTAAGGCGCAAGTGACGTCTCGTACGGTTATAGTCGGATCGCAAGAGTCATCTCCACCGAAATCGATAGTTATCATCCTATCGGAAGATCGGGACCCCATCGCCTCATCAGGATGAAATCGGAGAATGAAAAGAAACTGTGCGCCAAACGCCTCAAATTGACATCATCCGCTTCCTAACTCATTTTGGCATGCTCTTCAGGACTATCGAGTCGGTGTAAAAACTTTCCTCCATGATGGGCTCGACGGCATCAACTCACACTATGCTGACGAAATCGAGGTACGGAATAAAACTGTTTCCCAAACACCCCGAACGGACATTAGAAATACCCAAGCTCATTTTGGCGCGCATTTCGAGTCCATCTGAATCGATGTAAAAATTTCCTCCACAACAGGTTTCGACGGATACAAGAATCTGGATGCGGACAAAATCAAGGCACGAAATGAAACTGAGTGCCGAACACCCCGAATGGGCTACATATGTGCCCTAGTTCGTTTAGGCGTGCATTTCGAATCTGTTGATTGGTTTGAAACTTTCCTCCGCAACGTGTTCAAGACAGTTCTGTAAACTCTATGCGGACGAAATCGAGGCACAGAATGAAGCTGACTTGAAAACACACCGAATGGACATCGTATGTGCCTAAGCTTACGATGGCATTCATTTCGAATCTGGTTGAGTCGTTGTGAAACTTTCTGCCCTAGCGATTTCCTATGGTATTAGTTAAATCGATGCGGATGAAATTGATGCATAAAATAAAAATAAGTGCCAAACAACCTGAATGGGCTTTGTACGCGCCCCTGCTCGTTTCGGCACGCTTGTTGAATTCGTCAAAGTCGATGTGAAACTTTTCTGCACAACGGCTTCCGATGTCTTCAGTTCACTCCACGTGGATGAAATCAACGCACGAAATAATACTGACTGCCAAACACCCCGAATAGACTTCATATGTAGCCTAGTCATTTTGGTAAAGCAGATCAAACCCGTCCAAGTCGGTGCGAAACGTTCCTCCACAACCGGTTACAACGGGTACAACATACTCCGTGCAGACAAAATCAAGGCTCGAAATGAAACTGATAGCCAAACATTCTGAATAGACTTAACGTGCGCCCAACTCATATTTGTGTGCATTTTGATTCCATCCTAGCATGTGTGGAACTTTCCTCCACGATGGGTTCTGACGTGCACTAGAAACTCGCCGCGGACGAAATCGCAGAATGAAAAGAAACTGTGTGCCAAACGCCTCAAACTGACATCATATGCCTCCTACCTCATTTTGGCATGCTTTTCAGGACTGTCGAGTCGGTGTAAAAGGTTTCCGCCACAATAGGCTCGACGGCATCAACTCACACTATGCAGACGACATCGAGGTACGGATTAAAACTGTTTGCCAAACACCCCAAACAGACTTTACAAGTACCCTAGCTCATTTTGGCTTGCATTTCCAGTCCATATGAGTCGATGTGAAAATTTCCTCCACAACAGGTTTCGACAGATACAAGAATCTGGATGCGGACAGAATCAAGGCACGAAATGGCCGATGCGAACACCGAATGGGCTACATATGTCGCTAGCTCATTTTGGCGTGCATTTCGAATCCGGTCATTGGTATGAAACTTTCCTCCGCAACGTGTTCAAGAGGGTTCTGTAAACTCTGTGCAGACGAAATCGAGTCAAAAAATGAAGCTCACTTGAAAACACACTGAATGAACATCGTATGCGCCTAAGCTTATTTTGGCATTCATTTCGAATCTGGTTGAGTCGTTGTGAAACTTTCTGCCCAAACGATTTCCGATGGTATTAGTTAACTCCATGCGGATGAAATTGATGCATAAAATAAAACTAAGTGCCAAACAAGCTGAGTGGGCTTCATACGCGCCCCTGCTCGTTTCGGCATGCTTGTTGAAATCGTCAAAGTCAATGTGAAACTTTTCTCCACAGCGGCTTCCGTTGTGGATGAAATCAACTCCACGTGGATGAAATCAACGCAGGAAATAATACTGACTGCCAAACACCCCGAATAGACTTCATATGTAGCCTAGCTCATTTTGGTAAAGCAGATCAAAACCGTCCTAGTCGGTGTGAAACGTTCCTCCACAACAGGTTACAACGGGTACAACATACTCCGTGCAGACAAAATCAAGGCTCGAAACGAAACTGATAGCCAAACATTCTGAATAGACTTAACATGCGCCCAACTCATTTTGGTGTGCATTTTGATTCCATCCTAGCATGTGTGGAACTTTCCTCCACGATGGGTTCTCACGTGCACTAGAAACTCGCTGCGGATGAAATCGCAGAATGAAAAAAAACTGTGTGCCAAACGCCTCAAATTGACATCATATGCTTCCTAGCTCATTTTGGCATGCTCTTCAGGACTGTCCAGTCGGTGTAAAAAGTTTCCTCCACGATGGGCTCGACGGCATCAACTCACACTATGCTGACGAAATCGAGGTACGGAATAAAACTGTTTCCCAAACACCCCGAACGGACTTTAGAAGTACCCAAGCTCTTTTTGGCACGCATTTGAGTCCATCCGAGTCGATGTGAAAATTTCCTGCAAATGAGTTTGACGGATACAAGAATGCGGATGCGGACAAAATCAAGGCACGAAATGAAACTGAGTGCCGAACACCCCGAATGGGCTACATATGTGCCCTAGCTCGTTTTGGCGTGCATTTCGAACCCGTTCATTGGTTTGAAACTTTCCTCCGCAACGTGTTTAAGACAGTTCTGTAAACTCTATGCGGACGAAATCGAGGCACAGAATGAAGCTGACTTGAAAACACACCGAATGGACATCGTATGCGCCTAAGCTTACGATGGCATTCATTTCGAATCTGGTTGAGTCGTTGTGAAACTTTCTGCCCTACCGATTTCCGATGGTATTAGTTAAATCGATGCGGATGAAATTGATGCATAAAATAAAAAATAAGTGCCAAACAACCTGAACGGGCTTCATACGGGCCCCAGCTCGTTTCGGCGTGCTTGTTGAATTCGTCAAAGTCGATGTGAAACATTTCTCCACAACGGCTTCCGATGGCTTCAGTTCACTCGACGTGGATGAAATCAAGGCACGAAATAAAACTGACTGCCAAACACCCCGAATAGACTTCATACGTAGCCTAGCTCATTTTGGTAAAGCAGTTCGAAACCGTCCTAGTCGGTGCGAAACGTTCCACCACAACGGGTTTCAACGGATACTACATACTCCGTGTAGACAAAATCAAGGCTCGAAACGAAACTGGCAGCCAAACATCCTGAATAGACTTAATATGCGCCCAACTCATTTTGGTGTGCATTTTGATTCCATCCCAGCAAGTGTGGAACTTTCCTCCACAATGGGTTCTGACGTGCACTAGAAACTCACTGCGGATGAAATCGCAGAATGAAAAGAAACCGTCTGCCAAACGCCACAAATTGACATCATATGCTTCCTAGCTCATTTTGGCAAGCTTTTCAGAACTGTCGAGTCGGTGTAAAAACTTTCCACCACAATGGGCTCGACGGCATCAACTCACACTATGCAGACGAAATCGAGGTAAGGAATAAAACTGTTTGCCAAACACCCCGAGCGGACTTTACAAGTACCCTAGCTCATTTTGGCATGCATTTCGAGTCCATCTGAGTCGATGTGAAAATTTCCTCCACAATAGGTTTCGACGGATACAAAAATCTGGAAGCGGATAAAATCAAGGCACGAAATGAAACTGAGTGCCGAACACCCCGAATGGGCTACATATGTGCCCTAGCTCATTTTGGCGTGCATTTCGAATCCGTTCATTAGTATGAAACTTTACTCCACAACGTGTTCAAGAGGGTTCTGTAAACTCCATGTGGACGAAATCGAGGCACAAAATGAAGCTGAGTTCAAAAAACACTGAATGGACATCGTATGCGCCTAAGCTTATTTTGGCATTCATTTCGAATCTACTTGAGTCGTTGTGAAACTTTCTGCCCTAACGATTTTCGATGGAATCAGTTAAGTCCATGCGGATGAAATTGATGCATAAAATAAAACTAAGTGCCAAACAACCTGAATGGGCCTCATACGCGCCCCAGCTCGTTTCAGCATGCTTGTTGAATTCGTCAAAGTTGATGTGAAAATGTTCTCCACAACGGCTTCCAATGGCTTCAGTTCACTCCACGTGGATGAAATCAAGGCACGAAATAAAACTGATTGCCAAACACCCCGAATAGACATCATGTGTAGCCTAGCTCATTTTGATAAAGCAGTTCAAAACTGTTCTAGTCGGTGCGATACTTTCCTCCACAACAGGTTACAACGGGTACTACATACTCCATGCGCACAAATCAACGCTCGAAACGAAACTGATAGCCAAACATCCTTAACAGACATAATATGCGCCTAACTCATTTTGGTGTGCATTTTGATTCCATCCTAGCATGTCTGGAACTTTCCTCCACGCTGGGTTCTGACGTGCACTAGAAACTCCCTGCGGATGAAATCGCAGAATGAAAAGAATCTATGTGCCAAACGCCTTAAATTGACATCATATGCTTCCTAGCTCATTTTGGTATACTTTTCAGGACTGTCGAGTCGGTGTAAAAACTTTCTTTCACAATGGGCTCGACGGCATCAACTCACACTATGCAGACGAAATCGAGGTACAGAATAAAACTATTTGCCAAACACCCCGAGCGGACATTACAAGTACACTAGCTCATTTTGGCTTGCATTTTGAGTCCATCTGAGTCGATGTGAAAATTTCCTCCACAACAGGTTTCGACGGATACAAGAATCTGGAAGCGGACAAAATCAAGGCACGAAATGAAACTGAGTTCCGAACCCCGAATGGGCTACATATGTGCCCTAGCTCATTTTGGCGTGCATTTCGAATCCGTTCATTGGTATGAAACGTTCCTCCGCAACGTGTTCAAGAGGGTTCTATAAACTCTATGTGGACGAAATCGAGGCACAAAATAAAGCTGAGTTCAAAAAACACCGAATGGACATCGTGTGCGCCTAAGCTTATTTTGGCATTCATTTCGAATCTACTTGAGTCGTTGTGAAACTTTCTGGCCTAACGATTTCCGATGGTATCAGTTAACTCCATGCGGATGAAATTGATGCAAAAAATAAAACTAAGTGCCAAACAACCTGAATGGGCTTCTGTAACATCCTGAAAAATTCAAATTTTAAAATATAAAATTCTTAAATTATTTTGGGGGAGGATTTAAAGAAAATTAAGAATGCTTTGAAAAGTAAAACTAGTATAATTCCATAAAAGAAAATATGGAAGTAGAGGAAATCTGTAATTTTGAATTAAAAACCGAAAATACAATCCAATACAAATAACAATGTTTATATCCTCAACCTCAAATCACATCAACGACGGTAAAGCATTAGCAAATAAATCTTATTTGACTACTTTAAAACCTCAACCACTACCACTACCAAAGACAATAAAGCATATGTATATTTTAGTTCAATACATTATTATTTCTCAGATCCACAATTGCTATCAACAATTACTACAAGTGAAAAAAATCTCATGCCACAATCACAACCCTTACCATACACAAGGGACGAACCCCATTCCACGACCACATCCACAATCCTCATACCACAAATAGCTCACATGAGCCAATTCCACATCACAACTATGAAGTTGTATATTCCACATTACAACTATGAAGTTGAATATTCCACAAAGTAACTTCACCACAATATATTGCATATGTATGCAAATGATCTTTCCACAATGCAATGCATATGAATGCTTTCATGTTATGCTCCACATCACTCTTTCTCAACGGGATAAGAGGTGCATCGTATTACGGCAATATACGATGTTGTACCGGTATGGTCGCGGCTAAGTGCGGCGACATCCATATATGCAAATGTCATGATATGATATGAATGATACGATAATCATAAACCACATGAATTCCAACCTCAAAGGAGCATCAACATGCTCACAACATATCCACAACCACATATCCACCACATATTTGTTTTCATATTCCGCAATAGCACACTAAACAAATTTCTACATGATTACGAGCAAATTATCCAAACATATCAATTGATCAATAATTGCTACCATCACAACCACAAGCAATCACTAAGAATACTACCACTTAGACCACAATATACTCGTAAAGGTTTCTACCCCACAACTATAAAGATTCACCAACAACAATCCTGCATATCCACAATTAATCCAGCAAGATCATAAGCAATTGAATTCATAAAAAATACGTTAAGCAAGTAACAAAGACATAGCATCACCAATTAATAGAATTAATTAATGTGAAGGTAGAATAATTAACGAGTTAAACAGTAGCACATCCGGTACATTTACTTGCCTCAACCGTTGAAGCAAAGCAGTCACGTGCGCTCAGGAGCAAAACCACCTGTCCACAAGGTCTCTCTCAGCACCATGCTATAGCAAATAAAGCGTGACTTAAAGATTAAAGACGTCCTTTCCATGCATACAACCATGCCGACTCCACATCAAACCGAAACTATGATACAAGGACCAATGACTAGAGCGCGAGCACGTCAACTTAACCATTAGGTGAATGCGTTCCTAAGTTTGCATACAAATGTTTCAAAGAATGGAATACTACTTAATTCTTGTGATGATTTAATTGTCCTTAGGAACCATGGGGAAGAACCACATGAGCTCAAGTATAGAAGTGGAAACCGTCAAGCGCAAACCAAGTCCTGTTCATGAGTTTGACTCGGATTCGGCCTTGTTGACAGTGTCTACTTCAAACGGCCATAACTTTTGATCCAGAAGGTTTCTCGGGACCCGTGCGTACTCGTTGGAAAGCTCTTGGATCTACTTTCAGATGGATCCGGCCTCACCTCCAAATTCCATCCGAGTCGGTCAAAAACTGCAAATTCACGTCGCTTTTCCAGTCCGAGTCAAAGTGGGCCTTGTAATTCGAGTCCTATTCGGCTTCCATATGTTTTGGCCGACCCTCCACCTTCCGTATCCCTTAAATAGGCAGCTGCACTGTAACATCCTGATTTTCAGAGTCTTTTTGAAGCTTTTAAAATAAAATTCACCATTTGGATTTTTCTGGAATTAATTAAAGCTTAATTGGAATTTTTATTAATTAAAAAGATTTAATATGATTAAATTAAACATTAATATTTGCCCAAAATATTTTATTTGTGTTCCTTGTGTCACAAGGAATTTTTCTGTATTTTCTGGGATTTTTTGGAGTTTGTTTGAGCTCAATTTGAAATTTCCCAAAAAAAAGTAGGAGAGAGAAGGGGTACTGTTCACTCATCTTCTCTGCGCGGCCAGAGCGCTCGATCGATCCAGGTTCTGTACAGGTTCCTTCCTTTTCCCTCTCTCTTCATAACTTCCAATCCAGATATTATCTCAATGTCTTCCCAAAAGGAAAGTTGTGCCAAATTACACAAGGAATCCATCCCAACTGACCTCTTTCCGTTTCGTTCATCCGTTTGCCTTTTATCTCCAATTTTCTGAAACGGACTCTAAACCGAAATCCACGAATTGGAGTCGGTTTCTACCTCTTTCAAGCCTATAAATACGACCCCTTGGCTCCCCTAAATCCATTCCAAGCTATGCCAAGTCCCCTCAAACTCCAGGACGCCATCGGCACCGAGCCCCTCCGGTCCCGAATTTGCTCGTCGTGTCTCGAGCTATTCGGTGAGTTTCTCCGTGATTCTTTCGCGTCACATTGTGCTTTCATGTCCCATCTAACTTCTAGCCAAGTTAATTTGATTTTGGTGCAGCCAATCTCCCGGAATCGAGTCTTCCCCAATCTAGGTCAAGAGCGCTTCCCGACGTCGATTCGTCGCCTCCGGTAAGCTTTAGCCCTTGCCGTAATTTTTCGTAGCCTTGCCTCGCCACGTTCTACGCCGTGCTCACTTCCGTTTCCCCCGAAAGCCTCCACAAATTTTCACCTCCGAACCTCGTCATGGCCGTCAATGGCATCTCGTGTCCCCCATCTACCCGGTGATGTTTTCACCAATCCGTTCGCGTCACTTTGTGCCAAACCATCCCAGGTAGCTACCCTCCAAGTGGTTTTGTATTTCGTTCACCGAGCACCAAGATATTAAGTTTTTCCTTTTTCCTTCCCGACGTCGTTCAAACGTCGATTGCGCCGTCTCCAATGGGTTTCTGGCCGAGCCGATAATTTTTCTAGCTTCGCCAAGCCGCGTTCTAGCCCGTGCTCACCCTACCTCTCCACGTTCCATGCCCGGGTTTTATTCCTCCCTTCTACCCATGTCGTGGTAGCCGCCCGTGCCGTCAACGGTCTCCGTTTGGCGTGCCGTCAGTTCCTGTGTGTGCCTTGGGTCCCTAGCAACCCATTTTGCTAGTTAGATTCATCTCCCATGCCTCCTCTCGCCAGCGCTAGCCTCCTTCGCAAAAATTGCTCTCGGGTGAACAGTAATATCTGTGAATTTCCAGCATTTTCTCGCCCCGGCAAACTTTAGATCGCTCGTTCTCCTTCGTCCGAACTCCGATTGACCCGATTCTTTTTCCTAAATTCATCTAAAATTGAGCTCTTTCTTTTGGTCCAGGTTTGGAAGTTTTTAGAGTTCATTTGAATTTTATTTGATCTTGGTTTGTATTTTCGTTTCGTTTTCTCTCTCGTTAGATCACGTTTTCGAAGGAGCCGAAGCAGGGTTTGAAGATCAAGATCCGTCAACTGAGCAAGGCCAAGGCAAGTCGTGTTCTTTGATCATGTTGAACCCAGTTTGCAATCTATTATTTAATTATTTTGTTTTAAATTATCTTACATCGCTATTTTTATTCAAACCCTTGTATTGGTAGTTATCGTCCCAATTGGTTATTTTCCCTCCTTGATATTTTGGAATACCTTGATGCCATTGTTACCTTAGGTTGGGAATTTAATTAGTGATGCTATGTTATTTGTCACATTGGGTTGGTACGGTTAGAATGCTTAGCCTTGCTTATTTTGCGAAAGGGTTCATTATCACATGTGATTAATTAATTTGACTTAATGAGATATTGAATTGCGGTTGGTGCCACAATGAATCGTGGTTGGTGCCACTGTTATAAAATTTGTGCCGTGACGTTGGTTCGTCATTGGCGGTGGTTATACAAAATTGGTTTTCACTCGGGCGAATGATCGTGCAGTAAAGGGGGAAGTGTGGATTCACTTCGTGGGATGTGGAAGTCTCGCCTGGGTACACTTAAGGACTTAACTTTGTGCGCCATTGATCTGAGTGTTACGTGCAAACCACATGTCTGGTATGGGACAGACCTGGCTGATTAATTTGGGATGTTTCAATTTCAATCTCGTTGGGATGAACATGGTTGCTGATTTCCATGAGGCGCAAGGGGGGGGGGTGTGATGCGAAACCCTAGCGGGCGGGATTGGCTTGGAATTGAACATCGTAAAGGCATTGTGTGATTTCCTTAGCGCGAGGCTAATCACATCGTGTGGGTACAGTTGTGCAACCTCTGCAGAGTGTAAAACTATTCGAATAGCCGCGTCCTCGGTCATGGATAATGCTCGGTGATTTCACGAGGGTAGAGTTTTCATAAAACCTGGTTGGGTTAAGTTGGGAAGTGAATGGTTAGTTCACAGGTGTTCATTTCATGGATTTTGGTTCATGGTGGATTCCTTGGGTGAATGGTCAGTTCACTTGTGGTTGGTCTCAATTCCTTTGGTTACTTATTTACTATCCTTTACAAAGCTTGCTTTTCAATCTACTTATTGTATTTACTTTAAAGTGTTGCTTTCTGCAAAAATTAACCTTTCAGCCATCCATTGGTAAGCCTTGCATACTATATTGCATCTTTGTTACAAACGACTTGCTGAGTACTCTATGTACTCACGGCTTTATGCCCCTGTTGCTCAGTTGAGGAGGAGGAGTATCACCAGCAGGAGTTCCAGAAGGAGAGTACTTCAACGTCTTCGTGGATTAGGCTTCGTTCTCCACTCGATAGCCTGTGGGTGTGTCGATTGGCTGCTGCGCTTTCTTTTGGATTTCCGCTGCTAGTTTCTTTTAAGCCTTTCAGGCTATTAATTGTAAGCTTGGCCATAAGGTCGCACTCTGATAATTATTAATAATATTTGAGTCTTTTCTTAGTAAATCGTGATATGTTCGATAATTCAACTTTGTTTATACTGTGTGCACTAGCGTGATCCTGGACTAGTGCAGAATACACAAGAGAGTCCGGATTTACATATTCGGGTCTCTACATGCACCCTCTTCTAGGGTTTGGGTTTTGATAGACTAAGTTAGCTTTTGCTACTTCGCCTTGTACTCGCGCATGTCGGCTAGACCGCCAGAATACTTGTCTTCGGAACCCCACCGTCTTTCTATTTCAGATTGAATCCTACATCGTTTATTTGCAATTGAGTTGCTATTCATCTTGTTCTTGCCTGTTCTTCGATTGCTTGCAGGAACAATTACCCTCGTGGTTTGGTTGATTGTGCGCTGACAAGGTCACGAACAACCTCTGAAGTTGGTGTATCGATTGCTAAGGCGCAACGTCCTTGGATGGTTGTAGTCGGGTCGTCAACGTCATCCCCTTCCCCAATCGAATCTACCACTCTCATCGAAAGATCGGGACCGCTAGTGCTATCACCGAACCCGCACATACTCCTCTCTGCTCAACGATTCAACAATCTACCCACTGCAGCAACGCTGCTTAATATTTTCATATCTTTAAAAAAAATATTAATCCAATTACAGCAAACGATATATCTCTGGTTTCATCACTTGAATGCCTACATTTATCATGTACATCACACATTTTTATTTTGATCATAGCTAGGTGTAATTTAATGCACTAAACAGAGGAAATTCTCTGTTCTGTCAGACTGGACAGCAAGATTCAAATGCGGCCCAACAACAGTACAGGTGTCCAACAAATATAATTTTTATACAGAAGCTAGAATTATGAATTCTCTACAACTTTTTCAATTGCGTCCATGATCATAAAAATCATTTACTACCTCTAAATAACACTTGAACAGCAGTCTGTCCCAATCTACTCCTCTAACAGACAGCGGTATTCCCGACTCTGCTACGCCCAGATCCTGCGGCCAAAAATTCTGAACAAAATCCAGAAGATAGTATTCGAAGTTCTCTACAATTTTCCTCTTGGGAAGATCCGCAGGAAAAATCGTTTCATGGGTCAAAACCGTGCAAGCAGACACGCTGCGCGAATCAATCTACAGGCAGACAGCAGGTAATCTCTAATCGGGCAATCAATCTATTAATTCTCTTCAAATTCTGTGCCAAGAACCCTAATTACTCCATAAAATAGAGGGTTTGGGATCGAGAAAAATTACCTAGATGATCCCTTGGGATTACCCCTTTTTTTCCTCCTCTTCCTCTCCTCCTTCTCTTTTTCTTCCTTCTCTACCCTTTCTTCTCTTCCCTTTCTTTTTCTCCTTGGCACCAATGGTAGCAGCTGTGGGGGAAGATGGGGGCGCCAACCAGGGAGGGGAGGGGTGGCCAGGAGGGCGGGAAAGGGGGGACGGTGGCTGCCAAAGGGGGAGGGGAAAAGAGGGGGGCGCTAGGGTTAAGGGGAAGGGGTGGTGCGGCCACCCCCTTGGGCCTTGGCCCAGGTGGTGGGCGCACTCCCCAGGCAGCTCACTGTTGGTTTTTAATTTAATTTTTAATTTATTTTATTCATTTTACACTTTTCTACAATTTTTATTTTCCCTTTCTGCGATTTACCGAAAAACCGGCGACTCCGCGATTATTTTAAAAACTTACGCCGAATCGACGATCAGGGTATTACATTCTCCCCACCTAAAAAGGATTCGTCCTCGAATCAAACTCCTCAAGCCACAAATCAAGAGGACAATCAAGGAAAGATCAACCAAAGAATAGAGCATCCCAATGATAGAACATCCCAAGGGAACAACAACTACGGGTTCTCACCCGCGTTGAAGAACTCAGGTCCTTCTTCTACATTTGAACTTCAAGCTCTCACTTCACCTCTCGCTCGGACGGATACGTCAAGAGGGCATCCACATAACTGTGGCCCTCTTCCTCATGACCAACTCCGACGAGTCCACGACACGCGCCGGTCAACGCCGAGCTCCCGCAACTCTTCTGCCGGCTCTAAGCTCCAATTCCGGCGCCGAAGCTCCACGGTGAATCACCGCACCCCGAGTCGATTACTCATGCATGGAGCACCGCACGGCCACCACGAAGTCAACCCCACCTTCGGCCGAGCTCCTCCCCAGCTCATCTTCGCCGGCGCCGAGCGCCACCGCCGCCCAACCCCATCTCACGCCGCCAGCCGGTCTCGGGCCATCTCCAGTCCATTTGGCAGCACGGTAAGCCTCCCAATACCTTCCACGTACTCGTGCGCACGCCAAATTGTCCCCTCCACGCCGGCGCCGCCGCCCCGCTCCACCCTCGCCCCGGCCGCTCTCGGTGCCGCTGTCCTCTCCTGACACCACCCCGGGCGGCGACGCCTCCCCCGTTTGTCTCCCCACCTCCGGCAGGACCCATTTTTCCCGGTTGCCCAACCTCTCCGGCCACCGCCTGCCGCCGGCAAGACCAGCCCCGGGCGCTGCCGCCATGCTCTGTTTTAAGCCACTCCGGTTCCTTACCTCTATTAGCCAAACACCACCTCCTCTGTCAGCCGAGCGCTCCCGCCCACTTGGTTAGCCGAGCGAATGCGTTAGCCTCTTTGCCCTTGGTTCTGTGTTCGAGTCCGCCAGCCGCATGATATTACCCCATTTTTACATTTTCAATTTTTGTAATACAATTTAATTAGTAAAAATCAAGGAAATTTAGAGAATAAATTAAAGAAGCTAATAAAATTTAACTAGGATGAAAATGAGCTTATCTATGATGTGAAATTTGATTAGTTCATGTATACGATTAATTAATATGATTTGAATAGTTGTCTAAAAGACTAAATATTAATTAAAGACATTATGACATTGGCCAAATGTCCAAATTTAACAAAGATTGCCCTTGCATAAAAATTAAAATATATGTTTTAACATTTATCATCCGCCATTAAACAAAACCCCTTCATAGATTTGGTTAATAACTATACCAAAGCATGAACCCATATAACAAGCCATTATAGATTAATACATTTAAAGATAAAAATAAATAAAAAAATAAAGCTAAGCTTAAGAATAACTAAAGCATAGATAAAATGATAAGGGTGCCATAATTAAACCCTAATGTTAAGCTTAATAAATAATAATGTTGAGCATGGGATAACGAGCTAGGAACCATACCTAAATGAATACTAGTTCGAATTAAGTTATGCCAAGCAATAACCAAGGGCACATAAAATACTACATACCAAGCCTTGCCCATAGTTGTATATACAGCAAGCTGGGACCCGTACCAATAGACCCTAATTCAAATTAAACCTTAGCCTAGCGATAGAATGAGGTACATAAAATATCACACCACAGGCCTTGCCTTAGATCATCTGAATCACCCAATAACTGATAATAAATCTAAACTAAATTTATTCGGATTTATTTGGATCCTTTGAGTTATTTGCTTTTATTTGGATTCAGTCGTTTATCGCGTAATTAGAAATTGGAAGTCGTGAAGACTCATGGGATCAAGTGAGGTCAAGCTCGAAGTGAAGATAAACGCCAAAAACTGAAGAGAAAGCATCGTGTGAGCTCAAGACCGCGGCAAACCGCGCCAGGCAAGTCAATACTTTGATCATGTTGAATCTACATTTTCTGCAAATTACTTTGGTTTAAATAATCAAATTGCATGCTGTTATTTTATATACAAATACATGTTTAATTTAAGATTCTAGTTATATGCCCATTGTTTGCCTTGAATAATCTTACACCTCCTTTGGATTACTTGATTATGTGAACCTTGTCGCTCTAGCAAAATTATAATGGAAACTTTTCAAAATTAAGTCCGTAATTATATGCCATGCTTAGTACTGCTTAGATACTCAGGGGCACTGAAATGCCCCATGCATCATTATCATTTTCAATCATGAGAAACTGGTTTGGACAGTCATGATGGGAATGATTGGTATGTGTTAGTACGATTATTTTATGTTCTCAAAAACCCCAACTTGCTTAAATATCTAGGCAGGTTGGTTCGAGGGTGTGAGTGTGGTGCAGTGGAAGCACAAAGTGGGTAGTAGTAGACCGCCCAGATACCACTAAGGCCTGAATCTTGTCATGACCTCCTGTGTAAAACAGTACAACCACAAGTCTGTAAAGTACAACTTGGCTAAGTAAACTTATCGAAACCCCGGACTCATCTAACTGGTAGTGGATAGAAGTGGATACGCACGGGCAAGGGGACCCTAAGGGACACCGGTGTAGGGTGAAGTTTCCCAGCTGTTCTGACGTTGCGGGAAGTGGAGCCCGGCTGCGTTAGTAACTGAGGGGAACATCCCGCGCATCAATGGGACCCACCGCAAGTGGGCAGTTTCCCATAAGGTGAGATGACAGAAGGGACTAGATACTTTGAAAAGTCACTGTGATGGTCTGCTCAACCACATGACTAAGGAATCGTGTGGGGCAACGAGTTGATTGTCTCTTGTGGTGAAAGTGTACAACATCTGCAGAGTCAAAATTATTCGAATAGCCGTGCCCACGGTCAAGGGCGGACATGGGAACTTAACTAGATATAGTTCTATTTCAAAAACTTTGTGGGTGGGAATGGAAAAGTGGAAGGGCAGTGGAAAGCCCTGATTTGAGTTGTCCTGGGTGTCGTCCCAGTGGTAAGGTAAGTGGCTATAACGCTGAAGGTCTAGCATATGGTGCGGAGACCATGTAACGGTGGATGGAATCTGGATCACTATTATTATTGCATTCCCTTACACGTTATGTCTTCGGTCAAAACTGCTAGGTCTCAGGAAATTTTTACGTATTATATTTCAAATAATGGCACTTCTATCCTTGCAAAATAAAATACAAGGGGGAATAAATAGAGTCGTGAGTAAAGGAGATAGATGTTTGTAATGAATACATAAAGATATTGGTGGATTCATGTCGATCATAAAAAGGACACGATAGAGTGGATTCTGGGATAAATACATTGGTGGATCTTTTATGAATACATAGGCTAGGTTGATGATTTAAATGATTTTGGAGAATTAGGGAGTGCAAAGGTAATTGCTGGATTATAACACTGATAACTAGTATAAATTCTTGGAAGAAGTTGGCGATAAAGGGATTAATAGGCTTTGATCAATTGTTGGATGGATGAATTGAATTACTACGAATTTGGAGGTATGGTAATAAACTTGATCAATAATATTCTTGGTGGATGTATACTAGTGAATCGTAGGCTTGATTATTGATATTCTTGGTGGAGGTATAATACTGAAGTAGTTAGAGATAGATAATGGAAAATAAGGTTGGAATTGGAAGAGCAAATTATTGTTGTGGATCAATAACAAGAGGATTTTGATTGTTAGGAATGTAGTATACACAAAAGATATTGGTGGATTAACTAAGTGATATTAGATAAATGATGTCATTAGCTGTTTGGAGTCTTAGACAGCAGCCAGCAAAGAAAGTGTATTTTCAGTGGATTAAGTCAATTATGGCAATAGTTGTGTGGAGTTTAGGTAGCAACCATAACACTTTGATTAAATAATAATGCTACCAAAAACGATTTTTTGCAAATAAAATAACCCGAGCCTCTCCTTTGATAAGCCATGCATACTATTTATTTGCATTCTGTGTATTGGCTCGCGGAGCACGGTGGTTAGTGTGCTCACACTCGCTCTCATAACAAATCCAGAAGCAGGAATCAGATCACTACGCTTCAGCAACACTTTTGGTTATGATGGAGGAGAAGATGAAGTCGTCAAGGGCTAGGTCGCGAACCTCCAGTTGGCTGCCTGTGGGCATGTCCTGAAGGTCCACCTGTGTGCTTCGTTCTTCCACTGCTGCAATCTAATGATTTCGGCCTAATCGGCCCATGAGTAAGTGTTCTATTATATTTATGCTTCCGCATGATATGTACTTTCATATTCAGAACTGTAATCTGTGAGCACTATCTACTGATCCAGGGAATAGTGCGGTGGAATCACAGAGGAATCCGGATTGTAAAATCTGGTTCCTTACAGCTTCATACGCGCCCCAGCTCGTTTCAACATGCTTGTTAAATTCGTCAGAGTTGGTGTGAAACTTTTCTCCACAACGGCTTCCGATGGCTTCAGTTCACTCCACGTGGATGAAATCAAGGCACGAAATAAAACTGATTGCCAAACACCCCAAGTAGACTTCATACGTAGCCTACCTCATTTGGTAAAGTAGATCAAAACCGTCCTAGTCGGTGCGAAACATTCCTCCACAACAGGTTACAACGGGTACTACACACTCCGAGCAGACAAAATCAAGGCTCGAAACGAAACTGACAGCCAAACATCCTGAACAGACTTAATATGCGCCTAACTCATTTTGGTGTGCATATTGATTCCATCCTAGCATGTGTGGAACTTTCCTCCACGATGGGTTCTGACGTGCACTAGAAACTCACTGCGGATGAAATCGCAGAATGAAAAGAAACTGTGTGCCAAACGCCTCAAATTGACATCATACGCTTCCTAGCTCATTTTGGCATGCTTTTCAGAACTGTCGAGTCGGTGTAAAAACTTTCCACCACAATGGGCTCGACGGCATCAACTCACACTATGCAGACGAAATCGAGGCACGGAATAAAACTGTTTGCCAAACACCCCGAACGGACTTTACAAGTACCCTAGCTCATTTTGGCATGCATTTCTAGTCCATCTGAGTCGATGTTAAAATTTCCTCCATAACAGGTTTCGACGGATACAAGAATCTGGACGTGGACAAAATTAAGGCACGAAATGAAATTGAGTGCCGAACACCTCGAATGGCTACATATGTGCCCTAGCTCATTTGGCGTGCATTTCGAATTAGTTCATTGGTATGAAACTTTCCTCTGCAACGTGTTCAAGAGGGTTCTGTAAACTCTATGCGGATGAAATCGAGGCACAAAATGAAGCTGAGTTGAAAACACACTGAATGGACATCGTATGCACTAAGCTTATTTTGCATCATTTCGAATCTGGTTGAGTCGTTGTGAAACTTTCTGCCCTAACGATTTCCGATGGTATTAGTTAACTCCATGCGGATGAAATTGATGCATAAAATAAAACTAAGTGCCAAACAACCTGAATGGGCTTCATACGCGCCCCAGCTCGTTTCAGCATGCTTGTTGAATTTGTCAAAGTCGAAGTGAAACTTTTCTTCACAACGGCTTCCGATGGCTTCAGTTCACTCCACGTGGATGAAATCAAGGCACGAAATAAAACTGACTGCCAAACACCCCGAGTATACTTCATATGTAGCCTAGCTAATTTTGGTAAAGCAGTTCAAAATCGTCCTTGTCGTTGCGAAACATTCCTCCACAACAGGTTACAACGGGTACTACATACTTTGCGCAGACAAAATCAAGGCTCGAAACGAAACTAACAGCCAAACATCCTAAATAGACTTAATATACGCTTAACTCATTTTGGTGTGCATTTTGATTCCATCCTAGCATGTGTGGAACTTTCCTCCACGATGGATTCTTGATACGGGGAGGGGTCCCGATCTTCTCAGTGAGGAACCGTGGATAGTTGATGCGAAGTAGACGATGTCGCTAGTTGAACACTCGCGCCAATGCACGAACCCTCAACTCTTCGGAATACGCCCAAAACTCACTAGATATTTGTTCGTCGCGAGACCACAAACGACGAATGCCAAGTCCCCAATTCCCAATGGAACGACGGCTTGACCTTGAATTGCAGAACGTACAATGGATCGCCATTTTCTCTCTCAAAGTCCTCGCATGAACTCTGGTGTTGAAAGAACAAGCAATAGCTATGTTTCAATCTTATGCATAAAATTGGTCTCCCCCTAAAGGCTGCCAATACAAGGCTTATATAACCCCTTGGGATGTCCATATGGTCCGCAAACCAAGTACAACTCAACCCTATATGGTTTTGGATACGAACTCTGACAAAAAGGAAACTATATTTTTCACCCGTCATATTGTTTCGGTCATAACTTTTTATCCGTGATGAATTTGAAGGTGGGACCAGATCCATTGCATAGCCCTTTGAAATTATCTTTCCAACGAGTACAAGAACACCTGAATCGGACTCCGTTTGTGAAAGTTATGGCATTTTTAGTAACTGCCTGTCAGGCTGTCCCGAACCGAATCCGAATTGAATCCTGAGTTGAATCCGAGATTGAATTGTGTTGAGCACGTGGGAATTTGGTTTGAAAATCTTATCCAAAACTTGTAGTTTAAGTCCTTGGCTCCTCCCTTTTGCTCTCCCAAGTCTTCACATGAGTCATACCTAAGAATACATAAAATACTAGCATGAGGTAGTATTCCAAGTTCATCATCAATTAAAGGAAACGCTTGGCTCTTGCCCTCGTCATTGGGCCCTCTGGTTCTTGGTTATTCTCATGCATGCTTGTAGTGGAAGATGTATATGTAATGGGGATGTCCTCATCAGTATGTGCATGAACACCAATAGGAGAAGATGTATAAATGTTAGGGATGCCCTCATCATCCTCCCCCTCTTGAAAAGGCGTCGTTCACGACGCTGGATCGTCACCGCCAAAGAAAGGCGATAAATCAGCGACATTGAACGTAGAGCTCATGCCATAGTCATCGCCGGAAAGCTCTATCTTGTAGGCAGTGTTGTTGATCTTCGCAAGCACCTTGAAAGGCCCATCACCGCGTGGTAGTAACTTAGACTTGCGACGTTCTGAAAAATGATCCTTGCAGTAGTACTTGACCTTGCACTCTATCGCTTCTTTTGTCTTGAGATGCAATTTCTTCACATATTCAGCTCGTTTGGACGCCTCCATATGAGTATGGTGTTGACTAGGAAGCGGCGACAAATCAAGCGGCGTAAAGGGCTCTAAACCATAAACTACCTCAAATGGACACATCTACGTAGTGGAATGCACGGCCCGATTATAAGCGAATTCCACGTGCGGCAAACAATCCTCCCACTCGCGCAGATTTTTCTTGATCATGGTCCGGAGTAGCATCGAAAGTGTGTGGTTGACCACCTCTGTTTGACCATTAGTTTGGGGATGACTAGTTGTGCTGAATAACAACTTCATCCCCAGTTTACCCCAAAGCGTCTTACAGAAGTAGCTCACGAAGTTCACGTCGCGATCCGACACAATAGTACGTGGCACACCATGTAGCCTCACGATCTCCCTGAAAACCAAGTCAGCAATATGCGACGCATTGTCGCTCTTGTGGCACGGAATAAAGTGTGCCATCTTCGAAAAACGATCCACATCGACAAAAACAGAATCACTCCCCCTCTTAGTTCTAGGTAGTCTAAAACAAAATCCATACTAATATCCTCCCATGGGGCATTGGGAACAGGTAAAGGGGTATACAAACCGTGTGGATGCAACTTCGATTTCGCTTTGTGGCAAGTAATGCATCGCTGCACATACCTCTCCACATCTCGCCTCATCTTAGGCCAATAAAAGTGATCGCTCAGCGTAGACAATGTCTTCTCACGTCCAAAATGTCCCATCAATACACCTGCATGTGATTCCTACAGTAATAGCAAACGCACAGAGGATTCTGGAACGCATAATTTGTTAGTGCGAAACAAAAACCCATCATGGATGTAAAATTTATCCCAGCCTTTTCCCTCTTTGCAACGTGCATAAGGGACAGAAAAATCATGGTCGTGAGCATATAAATCACGCACACTTGCTAAACCAAGAACGTGCACTCCTAATTAAGTTAAAAGCACACTTTTCCTAGAAAGAGCATCAGCTACCACATTTTCCTTTCCCTTCTTATATTGCACAATGTAAGGAAACGACTCAATGAATTCGACCCATTCTGCATGTCTACGGTTCAGGTTTGCTTGGCCCTTTAAATACTTCAAAGCCTCATGATCAGAATGAATAATAAACTCTTTAGGCCATAAATAGTATTGCCAAGTTTCTAACGCACGCACTAATGCATAAAGCTCTTTGTCATAGACCGGATAATTCAATTGAGCACCATTCAGTTTCTCACTAAAATAAGCTACCGGTCTACCCTCTTGCATTAAAACACCGCCAATACCCAATCCACTAGCACCACACTCAATTTCAATATTTTTAGTGAAATCAGGTAAAACAAGCAACGGTGCTTTAGTCAAGCGTCTCTTAAGTTCAGCAAAAGCATTTTCATGCGGTACCCCCCACACAAATTCAACACCCTTTTTAGTAAGTTCATTCAAAGGGGCAGCGACGGTGCTAAAATCCTTCACGAAATGCCGATAAAAACCAGCGGGACCATGAAAGCTCCTAATCTGACTTACGTTCACAGGAGTTGGCCAATTTTTAATCGCTTCAATTTTAGACTCATCTACTTCAACTCCCTGTGCAGAAACAACATAGCCCAAAAAGATGACACGATCTTTGCAAAAAGTGCACTTCTCGAAGTTACCAAATAACCTATTCTCACGCAAAACGTGTAGAACTAGTCTAAGATGGTCTATGTGTTCAGATTCAGTGCGACTGTAAATCAGAATATCATCAAAGTACACAACCACAAATTTACCAATAAAATGCCTTAAAACATGATTCATTAAGCGCATGAATGTACTAGGTGCATTAGTTAAACCAAAAGGCATGACTAACCACTCGTACAACCCAAATTTGTTTTTAAAGGTTGTTTTCCACTCATCCCCTTCATGCATTCTAATTTGATGGTAACCACTGCACAAATCTATCTTAGAGAAAATAACAGCACCACTCAATTCGTAGCATATCATCTAAGCGAGGTATAGGATGACAATATCGAATTGTGATATTATTAATCGCTCGACAATCTACACACATACGCCATGAACCATCTTTCTTAGGAACTAAAATAACAGGAACAGCACAAGGGCTTTAGCTTTCACGGATATTGTTGGTGATATGCCCTAGAGGCAACATGGAGATGTTGAATATATCACGTACTATGTTTATGACACATTGCTTTGTTCATTGAAATAGACATTATCATTATTGATCAATGAGTATGTGACTTATTCATGAGACTCTTAATGCCAAAATGTTGCTATTTCTAAATGATCCCTGATCATATATCATATGAGGAACAAATATGATTCAAAGATCAGCATATGTATTGATTGATGATCATGTCTCATGGATCATGGTATGGTGATACCAAATCAATAATATGGACATGTGTTAGTGAACATATGTTGGATAGACCCGACATGAGACACTGCAGAGATTCCATGTGTCATCAGTTGGTCTCAAGTAGTGTTTATGTAGAATCCTTAGACTTGAGATCATCATGGTTCCCAACATGCGTAGTAGCCTATTTTGGGACTACTAACCACTACTCCGTAACTGGGTAGTTATAAAAGTAGTCTTCGGGTTTGCTATGAAACATGTAGTGGGATGTGAATGATCAAGATAGAATTTGCCCCTCCTTATGGGAGAGATATCTCTGGGCCCCTCGATGTAATGGATTATGAAAGTGCATGGCCATGCCAAGGTGATTGAGGAGTCAATCACGAGTTTATAATCCATCACGAAATCGAGAGAGTGATTGAGCTATTAAGAGGATGACAGGTCTCGCCTTGAGCTCAATCTATATCGTGAGACAAAGGGATTCGTACATGAGAACATTACAGGTTCAGCTAATATGATCTTTACGTATACTTTGGGGTTAATATATCTTGCTAGAGGCCGCTATTAACAGGGTGACCGGAAAGGCGTTTCCGGGTCGCGACCAAGTATACGTGAACCTACAGGGTCGCACACTTAACGGGTTGGAACACTAATTCGAATGTGATTCGAATGTGGGCTCAATTCGGATAGAGATCCGGATAGACTCCTATTGGGCCTCGGTCCACGAGGCCCAAGTGAGGAGGTCTATATATGGAGGCGAGGCTGAGGGCATGTACGGTAATCCCGAGCCAAACCCTAGCCGCCACCTCCCGAGCCAAACCCTAGCCGCTCGCGAGTGCTAGTACACTCGCGATCGGCATTCCAGCCCCGGACGTGTGGATACTGGTGGAAGCGCTGCTCGTTGCGGCGTTGATCAGCATCAACAACCTACAGATTGGATCTGCTCGTGGTGTGGTTGATCGCGTGGAGGAGACGATCTGTTCAGGACGATCGGCTACTTCCACTACTACCTCGACGCGCGTGGTTGGATCGGCTTCTCCAACTCTTCTTCCGCTGCGCTGCGCGTCTAGTGGTAACGATCCATGATCCCTCCTTAGCATGATGTCCTGGTGTGCGCGGTAGAAAAGTTTTGTTTTCTGCTATCGTAGCCTTCGCGCCATCCTTTAGATATACCATTTGGAGAGAAGCTCTTGTTCTTGTTTCTGAATTTCCTTTGTTTCCTCAGGATTGGTGCGGTACGGTGGTCGGTTCGGCAGTGACGCTCCTGGAATCAAGTCGATCTTATGTTCTATCCCGTGTATTGTTGGTAGCCCCGCTGGTACCTCTGGAAAGACGTCGCTGAAATCCTGCAAAACAGAAACAACACCACTAGGAAGAGAAGTTATGTCGTTAGTCGAAAGCAATGCATCTTTGTACAGCGGCACGACGTGCACCAAATTAGGATCCTCGCTGAATTCTCTCATCTCTGATTTGGTGGCCAACATCACTAAATTCTTCTCTTCCTCATGTTTCTTGTTACTACTCAGATGGTTCTCTCGCTCTTGTGCACTCTCAATGTGCATATCAATTTTCTGCATGGAGGAATTGACAATCTGTTGCGGTGTAAGCGGCTTCAAGATGACATGCATATTGTTCCATCGAAATGTGTAACGATTTGTAAGCCCATCGTGAACAGCGGAACGGTCATATTGCTATGGCCGTCCCAAGAGCAAGTGACACACCGTCATAGGCACAACATCGCAGTCCACAGTTTCGGTGTACTTCCCAATAGAAAACGTCACACGCACCATATAGTTCACCTTCACTTCCTCTTTGTCGCTCAACCATTGCACATGATAAGGACGCGGATGTGGCAAATACTTCAAACCCAACTTATGACACATATCCTTGCTAGCCAGATTGTGACAACTCCCGCCATCAATGATCACCTTGCACACCTTACCCTTATCAAGCTTTGCCCATGTCTGAAACAAATTGCACCGCTGTTCGAGTGATGGCAATGGCATCACACTAAGCACCTTGGGCGTGCAAACAATGTAATACTGCTCAGTGTTAGGAAATTCAGGATCACACTCACATTGTTCTATGTCATCAGTGTGCAAGACTGCATGTGCATTAGGCGACTCATCATCACTAGCTGAAACATAACCGCCATCTTGTGTGATAAGCATAGTTCTGACATTTGGGCAGTCCCTCTGAAAATGGCCAACGCCCTTGCACTTGTGGCAAATAATGTCATGTGAACGGCCTGTTGACCCCATAGACGAGGTCGCACTAGCAGCGCGCGCCATAGGTCGATGCACCGGTGATGGTGTACTCTCCAGCTTCATACTTGCGGAACTGTGCATCGCCGAATTGCTTGCAGCCGAAGTGCTCTTGTTTGGTTGGCTGTTGTTATATGGTTGTCCCGGACTAGCTAAAGAACGTGACCGGGCAACGAACCTTGCGTCCTCAATCACTTGTGATACGGGGTCGCCCGACCTTCTCGATGTAGGATCAAGATATTCACGTAGATTTGATGAACTGTAGTGATCTCTCGTTGCCAATGCAAGAGTTAGCACTCTTTAATTCGCCCAACCACACGTGCTGAACTTCACGACCACCGATGAAGTTCCATCGCGCTCCCAATTCCCAACGGAAAGGTTGAACGATCTTGATTTCAGCAAACTCCCAATTCCCTCAAGTTGGGTCGGCCATCAAAAAGAACAAGAATATTTTATTATCAAACGTGGTCTGAGCCTTAAAGGCTGCCAATACAAGTCTTATATAGCCCCTTGGGACGTCCATATGGTCCCCAAACCAAGTACAACTCAACCCTTGAAATTATCTTTCCAACGAGTACAAGAACACCTGAATCGGGCTCCGTTTGTGAAAGTTATGGCCTTTTTAGTAACTGCCTGTCAGGCTGTCCCGAACCGAATCCGAATTGAACTTTTTGAGCAACTCTGATACCATGGGCTTTGAGCTTTTTGTTCTTGGTAGCAAATATGATTAACCTCCTTGTGCTTCTCCATTGCTTTGGCCCCAGAACATCATAATATTCAAATTAATCATGTGCGTTCTTCAAGAAAAGCCATCCTCGGCTTTTGGTAGCCTGAAATTGTACTAAACAATACAACGTATATGCATGGTATATATATTTGTCATCAACACTTCTTTTGCTTAGCATATCAAGAACATATGAAGGTGTAGTAAATAAAAAGAAAAACACATATGCATGGTATGTGTATGAGTCAATTATTGTGTCATTCTCGTTGTTCCACACAAACCAGTTAATATAACAACAACCATAAGATGCATACATTGCAACATTGTCTTTCATATCATTCTCCCTCCCATGAGAAAAAGTCGTCCTCGACTTTGCTAAACACATGGACAAGTCATTAATGGGCCAAACTAAATTAAGTTGTTCAAATATGGGGGAGAAAATTTTTAGTTCCTTCCATGCTTCAACTGCGCTACTCTGATTATTTGTATATGATTGTGCATTACAGGATGAATAAGTAGGCTTAAGAAATCTTTTAAAACACGAAGCACTATTGTTAAAACTCATCTCATTGTGATCATGATAAGGCACAAAAGTTTGTTTATCCAAAATATGCAATTTCAATTCAGCAAGCTTGTCACATGTAATGCATATTCGGTAAACATAAAACTTATCATCTATACCATAATTTCCAATCAAATTGAACTTATATGTATATGCATAGGTACTAACTAGTGATTTTAAACACGGAATCTCAGCAACATTCTCAATCACACTAGAGGCTGCCCCCTTTGTTGCTTCGGATGCCCGAGATGCCGAATTTGATGATGACAACCGTGGCTTGCTGTTGGAGGAAGAAGGTGCAGGGGGTTGGCTTGATGGTGCGGCAGATGCACGTTGAGACCAAATGTTTCCACGACCTGCAGAAACGTTAGTCCTAGTGCTCGCGCGTCGTCCCTGTACTTCTCTTTCAGCTTTACAAGCAAGATGAAATAAGCGAGTGATAGAATTATATTCCTTGTAAGCTAAGATATCCTGAATTTCCGATTCAAACCACACATAAACCTAGCCATAGCGGCTTCCTCAGTTTCCTCTAAGTCACAACGCAGCATGCCTGTTTGCAATTCTTGAAAATATTCCTCACGCTTTACTACCTTGCCTCAATTGTTGCAACTTATGTAACAAATCACGTGCATAATATGAGGAACAAATCTAGCTCGCATGATTCTTTTTAATGCATCCCAAGTTTGTGGTATGGTGAAAGGATTTTTCTTAGAATATTCACTCCACCAAACAGACGCAAAATCAGTAAACTCACTAGTAGCAGCCCTAACCCTTTTGTTTTCAGGGAATGCATGACAAGCAAATTTCTGATCAACAGCCAATTCCCAAGTGATATAAGCATCAGGGTTATATTTTCCATCAAAAAGTGGCATAGTGAACTTAATCTTACCAAGCGATTCATCATTGTCACGTACCTCAGCCCGGCGTGGTTGGCGTTGGCGGTGGCGTCCTCATCATCATCAATCTCGTGTCGGCCGCATAATCGTCTCCACCATTTTCGCCCACCCTGCTGCCCAAGACACCAATGTTGGCACGAGTACGCTGAGTCGGTGCAGCGGAGATGCACGGCCCTCTCATCAAGACGTCTCAAAATCTCAGCAAGTGAGGTGTTGATGGTGCCAACGGAAGCCTCCAATGTTGCAAGCGTAGTGTTGGTGTCGATCTGCGCGGCCTCCAATTGGCCAAGGCGTTCGTTGGTGACCCGTACATCCTCATCAAGTCCTTCAGTGTGCAGCTTCATTTGGCGCTCAAAGTGTTGTATGATGCCCTAGTCCGAGGGGAATGTTGCGCTGCCCGCAGGTCCTCCGGTTCTCGACATTGTTAGAAGAACACAAGAAACAAACCAAGAAGATAAAAATAATAAAACTGCAGGTTATACCCTCACAACTACTGGGATGTGGTTAAATCAAGTCGCACACTCTCAACCTGTTCTGTCAAGCTCTTACAAGTTCTTACCACAGCGAGCAGGAGGTGATGGCAGCCGACAAGTCAAGACAATATCTCCTGGAAATTGGGTGTATCGCTGCCTTGGTCGCTAGTCCCTGTGAGGTGGTAGCCAAATCTGTGGAGCTATAGGTGGGCGGAGAGTGAACAAAGGATAACTAGAACCACATTAGTCAAAGCAAGTTGAATGATCGCTCAACGACGGCACCGTGCTGGTCCTAGGCTAGACCGTACTAGAGACGCGAGCCTAGAACACAAGCGAAGACACACCGTGCGAGAAAGAAACTAGATGGCGTTGCACACGGAGTTCTGGAGCTCGAAAAGGGTGCCGTCTTCACAGGGTACCTTAGAATCACGTGCAGAAGGGCTCTGTCAATTTTGAGCGAATTCTGAGAAACTTGATTTTTCCTCGGTTTGCGGGCCCGTTTTGAGGCCCTAAACGACGTTTTTTGGGGTCGAAGCTGCCGCGTATGTGCCTGATGGCATATGCGGCTCTGAAATCTCCAGTTTTTCCGGACTTCTTTTTCACTCTATCTTCCGATTTCCTTTCCAACGGATCAAGAATCGCCTCAATCGGAGGTCGTATGCAAAAGTTAATGTTTCTCTCTCCTCTTTTTTTTTCTTCTTTTTTTCTTCTTTTTATGCCGCAGCTCTTCTAGATGCGGCTGCCTGTTCCTTCTTTTCTCTTTTTTTCACACACGATGTAGTTGAATCCGAATTCGTGCCCTACTCCAATACCAATTAGGGCGAAACAGAGTCCTACTCCAAGTCCAATTAGGCAGAAACCGAGTCCTACTCCAAGTCCAATTAGGCAGAAACCGAGTCCTACTCCAAGACCAATTAGGCAGCAACCGAGTCCTCCTCTTTTTTTTTTTGCCCTCCTATGACAGTTCGGATATAAGCGCAGCGGTGAGTCCAAAACGTGAACAGAACTCAAACTCTAAAGGAACTAGACACTAAGACCAGCAAAGGACACGGCGATGCAACGAAGACTCAACAAACAAGGACTATGCAGCAATAGATAAAGGCTCAAATTGTTTCGGATTTTGGGAATAGATCTGATCTGCTATTTTTTTGGTTTTCTGGACTGTAGGTAAAAATTGCAAAGACTAGATAAGATCTCTCACCGATCAACCTTGAGCTCGATACCAACCGATAGCACTAGGGGTCCCGATCTTTCGATGAGAGTGGTAGATTCGATTGGGGAAAGAGATGGCGTTGGCGACCGACTACAACCATCCAGGGACGTTGCGCCTAGCGATCGATACACCAACTCCAGAGATTGTTCGTGACCTTGTCGCGCACGATCAACCTAACCACGAGGGTTCTTGTTCCTGCAAGCAATCGAAGAACAAGCAAGAACAAGATGAACAGCAACTCAATTGCAAGTAACGATGTAAGATTCAATCGAAACAGAAAACGGTGGGGTTCCGAAGACAAGTATTCGGGCGGTCTAGCCGACACGCGCGAGTACAAGGCAAAGCAGCAAAAGCTAACTTAGTCTAAACAAAACCCAAACCCTAGAAGAGGGTGCGGCTGCCTATTTAAGGGTCACGGAAGGTGGAGGGTCGGCCAAAACACAAGGAGGCCGAAAAGGACTCGAATTACAAGGCCCAAGGCCCACTTGGACTCGGACTGGAAAAGCGACGTGAATTGTTTTGCAGTTTCCGGTCGACTCGGATGGAATTTGGAAGTGAGGCCGGATCCATCTGAAAGTAGACTTCAAGAGCTTTCCAACGAGTACTCACGGGCCCCGAGAAACCTTCTGGATCAAAAGTTACGGCCGTTTGAAGTAGGCGCTGTCAACAAGGCCGAATCCGAGTCAAACTCGTGAACAGGACTTGGTTTGCGCTTGACGGTTCCACTTCTATACTTGATCGCATGTGGTTCTTCCCCATGGTTCCTAAGGACAATTAAATCATCACAAGAATTAAGTAGTATTCCATTCTTTGAAACATTTGTATGCAAACTTAGGAACGCATTCACCTGATGGTTAAATTGACGTGCTCGCGCTCTAGTCATTGGTCCTTGTATCATAGTTTCAGTTTGATATGGAGTCGGCATGGTTGTATGCATGGAAAGGATGTCCTCATCAATAGCTCTCTAGGATCATCAAACATGATATAGCACAAAGAATCACTAGGAGATATTCGAGTAAGCACTTCCTTATGAGTAATCAATTCCACATTATGTAAATTGAGCAAAGAAATTTCAGACATGGAATTTTCATTCGCACATATGAGTTCTCACAAGTACTCACCGTTTCACAATTAATTCCAGCGCTAATATTGTTATCTTTATTGTTCTCCTCAGTTGATATAGGTGTTGTAGGTATTAAATCATCATGATGTGACAACGGAACAGCAAGTACTTCATCTTCAACGTGGTTATCTCCTCATCTTTGACTTCCAATGATGCCGGTTGTTGAATGTTTAATTCCTTATCTTCAATTTCAACCTGCACAATGTGAGAAACAACACTAGAAGTAGACATTAATGTGTTAGTTTCAAAATCAACCTCACTTTGTCCCTCTTTCTTCTTTTTTGGTGTTTCTATCACACTCTCAATTGGGATGCTCTCAAATTCACATATGGTGGAATCACACAACTCACTCTTTGTAATACTCTCTTTCCCTTTGGATACGTGGCTCTCACTCTCACATGGGTTTTGAGGCATCTCAAGTGTTGTTTGTAGCAATGGGGCAGCACGTGCACTAGGAGTAAAACTTCCTCTAGATGGATTAGTTTTTAACGAATTGAAACGACATGTGGTTTTACCTCCTGTAGGTGCTGTACGGGGAGTGCAGGAAGATGATTTTGAAACCCTCATGTCCTCCTCGGTCTTATTGTGCAAAACGATAGGGGGGCCGTGCACACTTGTGTCATTAGCTGGTGCACTCCCACGTATATTGTGGTGTGTGAACATGGCACGCAGCTCCAGAAAGTTATTGTTGATGGTCGTACGCAATTGTGTGACCTCCTCCCCGAGGGTATTCAGTCCAGTCTGAACTTCCTTGAGCTTATCGCGCATGCCATTGTCACCATCATGAAGTTGTTTTTGTAGCATCTCGCGCAACCGAGTGTACTCGGTCCACGTAACCGGCGCCTCCGGATGAGGTGGATCCTCCTCGTGACCTGACATGGGAACAACTAACAAACAAGAAACGTGGTTATATCTGGGTTAGTAAAACAAAAGCTCTCTCTAAGCTTGCAACTCACTATCCTGAAAACAAGACAAGCTTACCGTTCCAAAGTGAATCAAGGACGGCAAATCGACAATTGTGACAGCGAACGACCTCAAGCCAGTAATGTATGAGTGTAACCAAGAGCAAGGGAGTACACCAACGGGTGTAGGTGGAGCTTGGACAAATGTATTTTGTAGCAAAGGAAAACAATCAATTAATTTCAGAAATTGCACAGAATTGAATTATAGTTTGTATCTAGCACTTAGCCTATGTTGCTGATCAACCAAGGATGGACGAAGGCTAAAATAAGTGTTTGGCAATATATGGGAGTGGTAAATACAAGATAATTTAATCGAATGCAATCTGCAATTGAAGAACACAGGGGTTGACCCAAAACTTGAAAACTGAGGATTTCTGTCTACTAGACAGCACGTCGGTATTTCGGCCATAACTTTTTGTCAGTTGCCTTTTTTCAATTATTTTTTTCTCAATTTCTTGACGGCTTTTTCTAAACTTTTGTTTTGGGGCCCAGTTCTGGAAACCGACCAAAAAATTCGCACAAAATTCACAAGTGCCGACTGTTGCAGATTCAATTTAGAAATTTGGGTCAACTTTCACCGCATATATCTCTTAACTGCCTTACTGGAATGACGTGAAATCTTACAGATAGATGGACAATGAAGTTTTGAATGTAATGGCAGTGGTCCCACTCAAAAATAATCTTGGACTCAAAAGTTATGGCGTTTGTGGTGGCGGCTGCAGAGAAAGGAAAAATCAGCCGAATTGGAATTAGGGTTTGGGGTGGGGAATTTTTTTTGTTTGGATTTTTAATGGAACAAAGATATGACCAGCAACTAGACAATGCTAAGACGGACACAAATTCAATTTAGCAAACCAAAACTAACAGATTGAAAGGCACAACGGGGTTTGGACAGCGGAAACTAACTCTTTTTGTGGGACAAATTTTTTTGGACTATAGGAAATAAAAACCAATCTACTAACTACGGGTAAAGAAGTTCTCAACGAGTAAACCTAGAATCTGATACCACATGATACGGGTTGGGGACCCGATCTTCTCAGTGAGGAACCGTGGATAGTTGATGCGAAGTAGACGATGTCGCTAGTTGAAGACTCGCGCCAATGCACGAACCCTCAACTCTTCGGAATACGCCCAAAACACACCGGATAATTGTTCGTCGCGAGACCACAAACGACGAACGCTAAGTCCCCAATTCCCAATGGAACGACGGCTTGACCTTGAATTGCAGAACAAACCATGGATCGCCTAGTTCTCTCTAAAAGTCCTCGCATGAACTCTGCTATTGAAAGAACAAGCAATAGCTATGTTTCAATCTTATGCATAAAATTGTTCTCCCTCTAAAGGCTGCCAATACAAGGCTTATATAGCCCCTTGGGACATCCATATGGTCCCCAAACCAAGTACAACTCAACCCTATATGGTTTTGGATATGAACTCTCACAAAAAGGAAACTATATTTTTCACCCGTCATATTGTTTTGGTCATAACTTTTTATGCGTAATGAATTTGAAGGTGTGATTAGATCCATTGTGTAGCCCTTGAAATTATCTTTCCAACAAGTACAAGAACACCTTAATCGGACTCCGTTTGTGAAAGTTATGGCCTTTTTAGTAATTGCCTGTCAGGCTGTCCCGAACCGAATCCGAATTGAACTTTGAGTTGAATCCGAGTTTGAATTGGGTTGAGCACGTGGGAAGTCCGAATTTGGCTTGAAATTCTTATCCAAAACTTGTAGTTTAAGTCCTTGGGCTTCTTCCCTTTTGCTCTCCCACTGCATGGGCTTCTTTCCTCCTTGATCAGCTGCATGGGCTGCTTGGCTTTCTCCTTTCCATTCCCATGGGTTTTGAGCTTTTTGTTCTTGGTAGAAAATATGATTAACCTCCTTGTGCTTCTCCATTGCTTTGGCCCTGGAATTATCATAATATTCAAATTAATCGTGTGCGTATCTGCATCACAATAGGTTTAAGTGAAGAATATAAACGCACACTCAACGATAAATGTGACTTAATGCAAACAAAGGAATGAGCTAGAAAGAGGCAATCTGAAATTGAGATTAATAACTAGCTCGTTTTGCACTAAGTACTAGGAGAGACACTAGGTAATTGCAATAGTTATGAATGTAAGGGCACCAGATTGCTCTATGAAAATAAGTACACAAGCTGAAAATATGAACTAGGGTGTTGCACAGAGTTTCAGCCAACACTTTCTATTTTTCACTTTTTCTTGATCAAATCGCAAGAAACTTTCATATTTTTTAACTATGCCATGGTTTACTCCTTTTTTTAAAGTTTGTCCGAACTAGTGTTGTGTTCCCTTTGCACAAATTCAAGAATTCAGCAAGTGTAAATAGTGCTCAAGAACAGCCCTAACAGCAATATCAAAAGCTAGTCTCAATTGATGAAAAGATATAAGTGAAGCTCAACTATAGTATTTCTTTCTTTTGGGCTAGTTAGGGTTTGTCACAAGCAGTGATTTTTTTTTGAAACCAAACCGCAGCTAACTCTCGGTTTTGAAGGAAGAGGATACTATCACAAACTCTCCCAAAAAGAGAATTCGGATTCAAAAGTAAATGCAATTTACTCTTTTTGGTTGCTAATTGAGGGATTCAATCAGCAATTTTCTAGGGTTTATATGGACACAAAGATCAAGCTACGCAAAGGAAACACACGGATCAGCACTAAAACAAAACTCTAATGGACGAAGACTTTACAAAACGCATAAGAAATAAACAGATTAAACTATGGTTTTGGTATTGCAATTTTCGGTTTGATGGACGAAAGGACAGAAAACGAATCTAACTACAGGTAAAATAGTTCTCATTGAGTAAACATAGAATCTGATACCACATGATACGGGGAGGGGTCCCGATCTTCTCAGTGAGGAACCGTGGATAGTTGATGCGAAGTAGACGATGTCGCTAGTTGAACACTCGCGCCAATGCACGAATCCTCAACTCTTCGGAATATGCTCAAAACACACCGGATAATTGTTTGTCGCGAGACCACAAACGATGAACACCAAGTCCCCAATTCCCAATGGAACGACGGCTTGACCTTGAATTGCAGAACGAACCATGCATCGCCTAGTTCTCTCTCAAAGCCCTCGCATGAACTCTGGTGTTGAAAGAACAAGCAATAGCTATATTTCAATCTTATGCATAAAATTGGTCTTCCCCTAAAGGCTGCCAATACAAGGCTTATATAGCCCCTTGGGACGTCCATATGGTCCCCAAACCAAGTACAACTCAACCCTATATGGTTTTAGATACGAACTCTCACAAAAAAGAAACTATATTTTTCACCCATCATATTGTTTGGTCATAACTTTTTATCTGTGATGAATTTAAAGGTGGGACTAGATCTATCGCATAGCCCTTGAAATTATCTTTTCAACGAGTACAAGAACACCTGAATTGGACTCCGTTTGTGAAAGTTATGACCTTTTTAGTAACTGCCTGTCAGGCTATCCCGAACCAAATCCGAATTGAATCCGAGTTTGAATTGGGTTGAGCACGTGGGAAGTCCGAATTTGGCTTGAAAATCTTATCCAAAACTTGTAGTTTAAGTCCTTTGGCTCCTCCCTTTTGCTCTCCCAAGTCTTCACATGAGTCATACGTAAGAATACATAAAATACTAGCATGAGCTTATATTCCAAGTTCATCATCAATTAAAGGAAACTCCTTAAGAAACAAAAGCACATGTTTGTTTAAACGCTTGGCTCTTGCCCTTGTCATTGGGCCCTATGGTTTTTGGATATTCTCATGCATGCTTGGAGTGGAAGATGTATCTGTAATGGGGATGTCCTCATCAGCACTTGTATTACTTGCAGCTTCACTTATGGCGTCCATCTCAGTATGTGCATGACCACAAATAGGATAAGATGTATAAGTGTTAGGGATGCTCTCATCATCCTCCCCCTCTTGAAAAGGCGTCGTCCTCGACGTTGGATCGTCACAACCAAAGAAAGGTGATAAATCAGCGACATTGAACGTAGAGCTTACGCCACAGTCATCACCGGAAAGCTCTATCTTGTAGGCATTGTCGTTGATCTTCGCAAGCACCTTGAAAGCCCCATCACCGCGCGGTAGTAACTTAGACTTGCGACGTTCTGGAAAACGATCCTTGCGGTAGTGTACCCAAACCAAATCACCTGGTTGAAAAACCATCTTCTTCCTTTTCTTGTTCGCCTTCTCAGCATAGTACTTGACCTTGCGCTCTATCGCTTCTTTTGTCTTGAGATGCAATTTCTTCACATATTCAGCTCGCTTGGACGGCTCCATATGAGTATGTTGTTGACTAGGAAGAGGCAACAAATCAAGTGGTGTAAAGGGCTTGAAACCACAAACTACCTCAAATGGACACATCTGCGTAGTGGAATGCACGGCCCCATTATAAGCGAATTCCACGTGCGGCAAACAATCCTCCCACTCGCGCAGATTCTTCTTGATCATGGTCCGAAGTAGCATCGAAAGTGTGTGGTTCACCACCTCTATTTGACCATCAGTTTGGGGATGACAAGTTGTGCTGAATAACAACTTCGTCCCCACTTTACCCCAAAGCGTCTTCCAGAAGTAGCTCATGAACTTCACGTCGCGATCCGACACAATAGTATGTGGCACGCCATGTAGCCTCACGATCTCCCTTAAAAACAAGTCAGCAATATGCGACGCATTTTCGCTCTTGTGGCACGAAATAAAGTGTGCCATCTTCGAAAAATGATCCACAACGACAAAAACAGAATCACTCCCCCTCTTAGTTCTAGGCAGTCCTAAAACAAAATCCATACTAATATCCTCCCATGGGGCATTGGGAACAGGTAAAGGGGTATACAAACCGTGTGGATGCAGCTTCGATTTCGTTTTCTGGCAAGTAATGCATCGCTGCACATACCTCTCCACATCTCGCCTCATCTTAGACCAATAAAAGTGATCGCTCAGCATAGACAACGTCTTCTCATGTCCAAAATGTCCTATCAATCCACCTGCATGTGATTCTTGCAGTAATAGCAAATGCACGGTGGATTCTGGAACGCATAATTTGTTAGTGCGAAACAAAAACCCATCATGGATGTGAAATTTATCCCAGCCTTTTCCCTCCTTTCAACGTGCATAAGGGCCAGAAAAATCATGGTCATAAGCATATAAATCACGCACACTCGCTAAACCAGGAACGTGCACTCCTAATTGAGTTAAAAGCACACTTTTCCTAGAATGAGAATCAGCTAACACATTTTCCTTTCTCTTCTTATATTTCACAATGTAAGGAAATGACTCAATGAATTCGACCCATTTAGCATGTCTACGGTTCAGGTTTGCTTGGCCCTTTAAATACTTCAAAGCCGCATGATCAGAATGAATAATAAACTCTTTAGGCCATAAATAGTGTTGCCAAGTTTCTAACGCACGCACTAACGCATAAGGCTCTTTGTCATAGACCGGATAATTCAGTTGAGCACCATTCAGTTTCTCACTAAAATAAGCTACCGGTCTACCCTCTTGCATTAAAACACCGCCAATACCCAATCCATTAGCGTCACACTCAATTTCATAATTTTTAATGAAATAAGGTAAAACAAGCAACGGTGCTTCAGTCAAGCGTCTCTTAAGTTCAGCAAAAGCATTTTCTTGCGCTACCCCCCACACAAATTCAACACCCTTTTTAGTAAGTTCATTAAAAGGGGCAGCGATGGTGCTAAAATCCTTCACGAAACGCCGATAAAAACCAGCGAGACCATGAAAGCTCCTAATCTGACGTACATTCACAGGAGTTGGCCAATTTTTAATCGCTTCAATTTTAGACTCATCTACTTCAACTCCCTGTGCAGAAACAACATAGCCCAAATAGATGACACGATCTTTGCAAAAAGTGCACTTCTCTAAGTTACCAAATAACCTATTCTCACGCAAAACGTGTAGAACTTGTCTAAGATGGTCTATGTGTTCAGATTTAGTGCAACTGTAAATCAGAATATCATCAAAGTACACAACCACAAATTTACCAATAAAATGCCTTAAAACATGATTCATTAAGCGCATGAATGTACTAGGTGCATTAGTTAAACCAAAAGGCATGACTAACCACTCGTACAACCCAAATTTCGTTTTAAAGACTGTTTTCCACTCGTCCCCTTCATGCATTCTAATTTCATGGTAACCACTGTGCAAATCTATCTTAGAGAAAATAACAGCACCACTCAATTCGTCTAGCATATCATCTAAGCGAGGTATAGAATGACGATATCGAATTGTGATATTATAAATCGCTTGACAATCTACGCACATACGCCATGAACCATCTTTCTTAGGAACAAAAATAACAGGAACAGCACAAGGGTTTAAGCTTTCACGGACATAACCTTTGGAAAGAAGCTCTTGTACTTGTTTCTGAATTTCCTTTGTTTCCACGGGATTGGTGCAGTACGGTGGTCAGCAAATGTGGAGTAGGGGTGCATGTGTTAACTTATCTTTCAATGTGGTGAAGGCGTTCTCCTGTGAGGCACCCCAAACAAATGGCATGCCCTTCTTGGTAAGCTCATTCAATGGTGCGGCGATGGTACTGAAATCCTTCACAAAGCGGCGGTAGAACCCAGCAAGTCCTAAAAAGCTCCGCACCTGTGTGACCGTGCTAGGAGTCGGCCAACTCTGTATTGCTTCAACCTTGGCTTGATCAATTTCAATTCCCTGTGGAGTAACAACATAGCCAAGAAACGCGACTCGATCAATGCAAAAGGTGCACTTCTCAAGTTTACCAAATAGGTGTGCACCACGTAAAGCATTAAAAACAGCACGTAAATGCTCAAGATGTTCCTCTAATGATTTGCTATATATCAATATATCATCAAAATAAACCACCACAAATCTACCAATGAAAGCACGCAAAACCTCATTCATTAATCTCGTGAAGGTACTAGGTGCATTAGTTAAACCAAAAGGCATTGCTAACCACTCATATAACTCGAACTTAGTTTTAAATGCCGTTTTCCATTCATCGCCTAATTTCATACGGATTTGATGATAGCCGCTACGCAAATCAATCTTGGAAAAGATAACAGAGCCACTCAATTCATCAAGCATATCATCTAACCTAGGAATAGGATGACGATACCTAATGGTGATATTATTGATTGCTCTACAACCCACACACATGCGCCATGATCCATCTTTCTTTGGTACTTAAATGACCGGAACAGCACAAGGGCTAAGAGATTCGCGCACATACCCTTTATCAAGCAACTCTTGAACTTGACGCTGAATTTCTTTAGTTTCTTCTGGATTGATCCTGTATGGTGCTCGGTTGGGCAATGTTGCACCGGGGATTAAATCAATTTGATGCTCAATCCCACAAAGTGGTGGCAGCCCCAGCGGTATGTCCTTTGGAAAGACATCTTCGTACTCCTGCAAAATGTTAGTGACAGCAGGTGGCAAAGAAGAAGGTATATCCTCAAATGAAAAACCTTCTTTGCAAATTAATGCATAGTAAAACAGAATTACTAGCATTCAGTTCAGTCATATCAGATTTGGTAGCAAGAAAACAAGCACCTTTCAATTTAATTTCTTTATTCTTGTCATGAAGAGATTTAGGTTCTTTCTTTTTATGTTGCTCAAGCTCTTTTGCAAGAATCTGATTTTCGCTCTCAATATTCTCCTCACTTTTTTCTCTTCTAGCTCTAGCAAGATCATTTTTAACAATTTGTTCAGGAGTCATAGGATGCAGCATAATTTTCTTTCCCTTGAACATGAGAGAGTTTTAATTATTCTTACCATGATGTACACAATCAGTATCGTATTGCCAAGGTCTTCCTAATAACAATGAACAAACTTGCATAGGAACAACATCGCAATCAACATAATCATGGTATGAACCCATAGAAAAATATACTCTCACCATCCGTGTTACCTTCAACTTACCATTGTTGTTGAACCATTGAATATGGTATGGGTGGGGATGAGGTTTAGTCGACAAAGCAAACTTCTCCGCCATATCCATACTCGAAAAATTGTTGCAACTCCCACCATCAATAATTATGCGAATCGTGCGTTCCTTGACAACGCCCTTGATTTACAACAAATTATGGCATTGATTTTGCTCAGCACACGACATTGAGCACTTAGTACGCGTTGCACTATAATGCTCAAATACTTGTCGGCATTTTTGGCGCCAACATGTTCCTCCTCATGGTCAGATTCATCATCATGTTCTGCAGGGTCATTTGCAAGCATAGCATATGTTTCATCATCAAAATCACTAGCAGAAGAATACCCACCATCGTCGCGTATAATCAATACACGCTTGCTTGGACAGTCCCGCATCATGTGTCCATAGTCTTTGCAACGATGGCATTCAACGTCCCTCGTTCGTCCTGTTGAAGCAACTAAAGAGGAGGTTTTTGCATAAAGTTGTGGTGCTGATTTGTGTGCTTCGGAAACTCGTGGCGCTGAATTTGACGTAGTAGGGCGCTGCTTGTTGTTGGAGGGTAATGGTGGGGGTGCCACAATGGATGAGGTAGAAGGTGTACGCGGCGTCCATGAATTTGTGCGACCTGCAGAAGAGTTATATTGCGTTCTCGTCTGGCGTCCCTGCAATTCTTGTTCAGCTTTGCAAGCAAGATGAAACAATCTAGTCATAGAGTTGTAGTCTTTGTAATCAAGAATATCCTGAATTTCATGATTCAACCCTCCCAAAAACCTAGCCATTGATGCCTCCTCATTCTCAACTAACCCACAGTGCAACATACCAATTTGTAATTCTTGATAGTATTCTTCCACAGACTTTGCATCTTGTTGTAAGCGTTGCAGTTTATTTAACAAACCACGAGCATAATATGAGGGAACAAATCGATGGCGCATAAGCAATTTTAAAGCCTCCCAAGTGTTAGGTATGTTATTGGGATGTTGACGGCAATGTTCTTTCCACCAAATAGAAGCAAAATCGGTAAATTCACTAGTAGTATCCCTAACTCGTCTATTCTCAGGAAAATCATGGAAAGTAAATTTTTGATCAACAGCTAGTTCCCAATCAAAATAACCATCAGGATCATATTTACCATTAAAAGAGGGCATAGTGAATTTAACCTTAGCAAAAGCATCATCGTTGTCACGTACCTCACGTCGTGGGGGTTCTCTTCACATACCTTGTCGGTTAAAATGCACATAGTCAAATTCATCTTGTCCCTCTACCGTCACAGCAGGGGGGAACAGTAGCCGAAGCATGGGCAATCTTCTCAAGGTGCGCCATAATATCTGCCAAAGAAGAGTTAGTGATACCTTGTGCTCTCTTCGTCGCAATCTGGGCGCTCTCGAGTTGAGCAAGTCGCTCATTTGTGACTCTGACATCCTCCTCAAGGCCCTTCGTACGACGATTCATCCCGCGAGTGAAATGTTGTATGATTCCCTTCGTACGAGGAGTATGAGATGTATCCTAATCTGTAAACTCTCCAGAACCTGCCATTGTTAGTAAAAACACAAGAATGTGTCCCTAACAGGTACTAGGGTATGGTGGTTCAAAAGTCGCTCGCTCTCAAACCTTCTATCGAATTCTTACCAATTCTTACCAAGCACACAGGGGTGATTGGCAACCAGCGATGACAATATATTTGTGAAGATGATGGAGCGATTGCCAGGTGAAGCTCAGCCTGTACGGTGTAGAAAAGGTGTAGCTGGGAAGGCTCAAGTTTGGTAGCAAGGAGTAGCAATAATCAATTCAGAAAATGCAAGCTGAAAAATCGTTCAATGCTGATTGGTGCTGGTCCTAGGCTAGACCGTACTAGAGACGCGAGCCTAAAACACAAACGAATACACCGCGCAGAAAGAAACTAGATGACGTTGCACACGGGGTTCAGGAGCTCAAAAAGGATGCCATCTGCACGGGGAACCTTGAATCACTTGTAAAAGGTTCCCGTCAAATTTGAGCAAATTCTGAGAAACTTGAATTTTTCTAGGTTTGCGGGCCCGTTTTGAGGCCCTAAACGACATTTTTTGGGGTCAAAGTTGCTGCGCGTGTGCCTAGAGGCTTACGCGGATCTAAAATCTCTAGATTTCCCAGACTTCTTTTTTTTTACTCTATCTTCTCGTTTCCTTTCCAACGGATCAAGAATCGCCTCAATCGGAGGTCGTATGCAAAAGTTACACTTGTTTTTTTTGTTCTCTCTTTTTTTTCTTTTTTTTTCTCACACACGACGCGGTTGAATCCGAAATCGTGTCTGCGCCGAGACCAACTAGGGCAAAGCCTCCTTAAAAATCGAGTCATACTCCGATTCCAACTAGGGCAAAGCCTCCCTGGAAGGCGAGTCCTCGTTTTCTACCATCGCTGTGGCAGTTCGAATCCGCAATGGTGAGAACAAAACGTGAACAGAACTCGAAACTCTAGAGGAACTAGACACTAAGACCAGCAAAGGACACGATGATGCAACTGAAAGTTCAACAATGCAATGTACTGAAAAGGAAAATTGCGAGGCTAAGACTGGTTTGGACAGGATGATCTACTGCTAATTTTTTTTGGTTTTGTGCACTCTAGGTAAGGAAAAATACAATCTAATCTATGGTAAACTGGAAATTCTCACCGAGCAACCTTGGGCTCTGATATCACTTGATGGAGACGAGGTGCCCGATCTTTCGATGAGATTGATAACTATCGATTTCGGTGGAGATGACCCTTACGATCCGACTACAACCGTACGACGATGCTTGCGCCTTAGCAATCGCTGAACCAACTCCGAGATGTTATTGATCTAGCTAGAAGCGCGATCAACCTGAACACGAAGTTCAATCCCTGCGAGCAATTGAAGAACTAGCAAGAATAAGATGTAGGCAATTTGGTATTATGAATAATATTGAAGCAAAGATGAAAACAAAGTTGGGATCCCGAAAAGCTGTCTTGACAGGTGGTCGTCCGACACAACTGAAGAACAGAAGTTTGCACAATAGCTAAACCTAAACTCAACGAAATCCAAGTCCTAGCAAGGGAGGCGGTGGCTCCTATATAGGGAGAACGACCAGGGGTGGCGTCCAAGTGCACGCCCTAGGGTTACAAGGCCCATGGGCCCAAGTGGTGGTGGCGCAACACCCTTTTTGACTCGGACTCAGAAACTAGCGTGGACTCTTTTGATGATTGCGGCCGGCTCAGATGGAATTTGAATATGAAGTTGAATCCGTTGGAAAGTAGACTTCATAAACTTTCCATGAAGTACAAGAACGTCTCAAACGGAGTTCGTATGAGAAAGTTATGCACGTTTGAACTTGGTACCATTGCAGCAGTCCGAATATGATTCCAGAACGTGTCCAACTTGAATTCGTGCTTGGCTTGGTCCCAAGTGACGTGGTGACCTCCATTATTCCTTCCATGCATGTCCATGACTCCATGTCCCTTTCCTTCATCCTTTCCCAAGTTCCTAAGCACAATTAAATCACTTGCATTAGGTAGCGGTCTATTCTCGGTAACATATGAACCTAGGAATGAGTTCACCTGGTAATTAAGTTGACGAGCACGAGCTCGAGTAAGTGGTCCTTGCAACACATGCTATGGATGAGTTGTATCCATAGAAGGGATGTCCTCATCACTATGCACCAAAAAAGCCACAAAAAATATTTTCCATAGCCCTTTGTTTCAATCTACTATTTTAGTGAGTTTGGTTAAATTTCAGTCCATTAGAGTCTTTGTTTAGTTGCTGATCATATCATCCTTTGCGTGTCCTTTGTGCCCTTTCATATATCTGAAAATCCCCACAAAAAGAAAGAGCGTAACTAATTCATCCTTTGTGTAAACTTTGATCCTATCAAGTTATAGCTGCTGGTTTTGTTTGATTTTCTATTGTAAAGTTGTGCAAGTGTCATATCTGATCTTCGTTGTTAGTATTGTAAAAAAAGGTGTCAAAAAAAAGAGAGCAAAAATTGCAAAAAAGAGAGAGAGAGTTGAGAAAAAGTTGTGAAAGAGAAAGTGAATGATCAGATTGTTTATGTGCATAAGTGCTGAAATTTTTCGTATCAAGTTGTGTAACCAATTTGCTATATTTTCTTTGGTACAAAATTTTGCTTGGGTTTGATTGCAACACTTGCATCCAGAGCATACTCCTTGTTTGCATCAAATCTGAATTTTCTTTACGCGTGTGTTTATCCGTTTACATCACTCATATCTTGTGGTCAGCACTAGGTATTGATCTTCTAGTTTGGATTGCTACTTAGCTTTTCAACAACTAGAATTCAGATTGTATTCCTTGTGCACCATTCTTCACCAAGCTCCACATACAAGACACCGTAACCGGGACGCTGATCTTGTATTCACCTAACCATCACTTTCTTGTTACCACCACACATTGCCCTTCTGTAATCTGCAGGGAATTCGTAAGAGCTTCGGTTGGTAAAAGAGGTGAGGTTGTGAGAGCCACTAAAATTTCATACTCCACATATATTTGTTGTTCGTGCTTCACTAACCTTGTAGGAAGATGTCCGGAGTTGATATAAAGGATTGTTTTACAATGGCACAATTTAATGAGATGAAGCAAAGCATGGAGGAGAAGCAAGACGAGATGTCACAAGACCTTCAAGCCATTATGGCTCAGCTGCGTAATCTTCATCATGCTCCTGATGGTGCAAGTAATCATGAAGATGAAATTGATGAAACCGATGAAGAAGCTGCTGCCCGACTTGCAAGACAACAACGGCAACGCCGAGAAAGAGCTGCTGCCCGTGCTAGGAGACCTGCTGCTCCAGGCCATGGAAATGAAGGTAGAGGTGCTGGTCATGGTAGAGGAAGAGGTCTTGGACAAGAGGGAAGTGATCATGAAGAATTTGAGGGAGAGGTTGAAGGAGAAGACCTCGAACAGCCCCAAAATGATGGCAATTATCGTCGCGGCAATCGTGAACGCAATCAGCCCAATGAGGAAAGATTTGGTAAGCTAAAATTCACCATGCCCAAGTTTGATGGAGGATCTGATCCTGAAGCGTATCTCACATGGGAGTTGAAGGTTGACAAGATTTTTCGCTTGCATAATTATTTTGAGCAAAAGACGATGGCAATGGCTGCTCTTGAGTTTGATGATTATGCTCTAATCTGGTGGGAGCAAGTTCTTAATGATAGAGAAGAAGCTGGTCAAGGTGATGTACAAACATGGGCTGAAATGAAGAGAGAAATGAGAGCAAGATTTGTCCCTAAGCATTACCGCCGTGATCTTTTTGACAAGCTGCAGAATTTGAAGCAAGGAAGTCTCTCTGTAGAGGAGTATTATAAAGAGATGGAGAAGGCAATGATCAGAGCTAATGTGTATGAAGATGAAGAGCAATCAATTGCACGTTTCATGTTTGGTTTACATCGTAATATTCAGCGCATTGTTGAATTTCAGCAGTACCGTACTCTCATCGAGTTGGTACATCAAGCAAGCAAAGCTGAGCATCAATTGCAGCAAGACATGAAGACCAACAGAGGAGGATCATTTAGTACATGAGGTACACCAAGTGGAAGCAAATTTACACCAAGAAGTAGTGCAAGCCGAAGTACAATTACCAACTCAAGTGGTAGTGCACGTACAAGTAATTATGGTGCTTCTAGTGGCAAAGAGCTGGCTGCTCCAAGTGAGATGAGCAAACCTAGAAATTCATCATCTACATCAGTAGGTTCTGTAGCCAAGAGTAGTGGAATTCAATGCTTCAAGTGTGGAGGTTGTGGTCATGTTATAAAAGAGTGCCCAAACAGTCGTACTATCATTGTTAATGACCATGGAGAGTATGAATCTGCTAGTGAGGAAGAACAAGTGATGTTAATGAGGAAAAAAATTGAGGATGTTCATGAAGAAGAAAACAATAAATATTGTGAGTTTGAAACAGGTGCTGCTCTTGCTGTAAATCAGATTTTGAGTGTGCAGCGGCACAATCTTTTCCAAACAAGAGCCAAGGTTGAAGGCAAGGTTTGCAAGGTAATCATTGTTGGTGCAAGCTGCCACAATCTTGCTAGCAAAGAATTGGTTGAAAAGCTTGGTTTAAAGCTACTGAAACATCTGCACCCATATCATGTGCAATGGTTAAACAACTCAGGTTCCATTAAGATTGCACAAAGAGTGAAAGTTCCTTTCCAGATTGGTGAATGTATTGACACGGTAGAGTGTGATGTGGCGCCCATGACAGTGTGTCATTTGCTGTTGGGAAGGCCATGGCAATATGATCGTTCATCTCTACATTGTGGTCGTACAAACAATTACACCATCAAGTGGAAAGGAAAGGAGTTGATACTCAAACCAATGACACCATAGCAAATCCTAGCTAAGCACATGCAAAAGAGCTCCGATGTGAAGATAGAGAGTGAGAAAGGAGGAGAGAAAAAGAATTTGAGTGTCCTCCACAAATCGGTGAGTGAGAGCCATAAGCCAAATGTGAGAGATCAAAAGAAAAGAGAGGGAGAGAATTTAGTTATGATAGCCACCAAATCTGAAATGAGAGATGTAAGGAAAAACCTTGACCAAGTACTCATTGTACTTATGTACAAGACACATTACTTTCAGCTAATGACTTGACATCTGTCCCTAGTGTTGTTGTACATGTTTTACAGGACTACAAAGATGTTTTTTCCAGAAGAAACGCCTGCTGGACTTCCTTCCTTACGTGGCATTGAACATCAAATTGATCTCATTCCTAGAGCTGCACTTCCGAACCGTCCACCATACCGCACCAACCCCGAAGAAACCAAGGAAATTCAGAGGCAAGTACAAGCACTTTTAGATAAAGGTTATGTGCGTGAAAGCTTAAGTCTTTGTGCTGTCCCTGTGATTTTGGTGCCATAGAAAGATGATTCTTGGAGGATGTGTGTAGATTGTAGAGCTATAAATAATATCACTGTTCGCTATCGTCATCCTATTCTTACGCTAGATGATATGCTTGATGAATTGAGTGGTTCTATGATATTTTTCAAAATTGATTTGAGAAGTGGTTACCATCAAATTAGAATGAAGGTTGGAGATGAGTGGAAAACTGCATTTAAAACAAAGTTTGGGCTGTATGAATGGTTAGTTATGCCTTTCGGTTTAACCAATGCTCCTAGTACATTAGATTAATGAACCATGTCTTGAGAGCATTTATTAGAAAATTTGTTATTGTTTACTTTGATGACATCTTGATTTACAGCAAGACTTTGGAGGAACATGTTGAGCATATTCGACAAGTTTTAGATGTGCTTAGAGAGGAGAAATTATTTGCTAACCTTAAGTAGTGCACATTTTGTACCGATCAGGTTGTGTTTCTTGACTTTGTTGTTTCAAGTCAGGGAATTCAGGTTGATGAATCAAAGGTGAAAGCAATCATGAATTGTAAGTCAGGTGAGAAGTTTTCATGGACTTGCTGGTTTTTACAGGAGATTTGTGAGAGATTTCAGCACCATAGCTACTCCCTTAAATAGATTGACAAAGAAAGGTGTTGCTTTCCAATGGGGTGAGCCACAAGATAAAGCTTTCCAAGAACTGAAGAAAAGGTTGTCTGAAGCCCCCTTGCTTGTGTTGCCAGATTTCACTAAAACCTTTGAGGTTGAATGTGATGCAAGTGGGATTGGAATTGGAGGTGTTCTCATGCAAGATGGACATCTCGTTGCATATTTTAGTGAGAAGTTGGGAGGAGCACAACTGAACTACTCATTGTATGACAAGGAGTTGTATGCTTTGGTAAGAGTACTTGAGACTTGGCAACATTACTTATGGCCAAAAGAATTTATTATTCATTCAGATCATGAGGCTTTGAAGTACTTGAAAAGCCAAGCTAAATTGAACCATCGACATGCCAAATGGGTTGAATTTCTTTAAACTTTTCCCTATTTTGTGAAATACAAGAAAGGTAAGGACAATATTGTTGTTGATGCTTTATCCCGTAAAAATATTTTGTTGAATCAACTTGAAGTAAAGGCGCCAGGACTTGAGAGCATAAAAGAATTATACCTTGCTGATCATGAATTTTCAGGACCATATGCAAAATGTACAGATGGAAAAGGATGGGGAAAATATCATGTACATGATGGATTCTTGTTTAGAACTAATAAATTATGTATCCCAACTTGTTCTGTTGGACTTTTGTTGTTACAAGAAGCACATGTAGGAGGATTGATGGGTCATTTTGGATGGAAAAAGACCTATAAGCTGCTGGCCGACCATTTCTATTGGCCAAAGATGACAAGAGATGTGGAAAGACTTGTTCAAAGATGTGTCACATGCCATAAATCTAAGTCAAAACTGAACCCTTATGGTTTATATACCCCATTGCCTGTGCCTAGTATTCCTTGGGAAGACATTAGCATAGATTTTGTTTTAGGATTACCTAGGACACAGAGGGAGAGGGATTCAATATTTGTTGTTGTTGATAGATTCTCAAAAATGGCACATTTTATACCCTGTCATAAAAGCGATGATGCTTCCCATATGGTCTCTTTGTTTTTCAGGGAAATTGTGAGATTACACGGGATGCCTAGGACAATTGTTTCAGACCGCGACCTAAAGTTTTTGAGCTACTTTTGGAAGACATTGTGGGCAAAACTTGGAACAAGGCTGCTGTTTTTCCACAACCTGCCACCCACAAACGGATGGACAAACGGAGGTGGTAAATAGAACACTTTCTACGCTGCTGCCAACCTTGATAAAGAAGAACTTGAAGGAGTGGGAAGAGTGTGATGGAGACGAGGTGCCCGATCTTTCGATGAGATTGATAACTATCGATTTCGGTGGAGATGACCCTCACATCCGACTACAACCGTACGACGACGCTTGCGCCTTAGCAATCGCTGAACCAACTCCGAGATGTTATTGATCTCGCTGGAAGCGCGATCAACCTGAACACGAAGTTCAATCCCTGCGAGCAATCGAAGAACTAGCAAGAATAAGATGTAGGCAATCTCATATGCAGATATGAATGAAGCACAAATTGTATTGCGAATAACAAAGTTGGGATTCCGAAGATGTCTTGATAGGTGGTCGTCCGACACAACTGAAGAATAAAAGTTTGCACAATGGCTAAACCTAAACTTAACGAAATCCAAGTCTTAGCAACGGAGGCGGCGGCTCCTTTATAGGGAGAACGACCAGGGGGGCGTCCAAGGGCACGCCCTAGGGTTACAAGGCCCATGCGCCCAAGTAGTGGTGGCGCAGCACCCTTTTTGACTCGGACTCATAAACCAATGTGGAGTCTTTTGATGATTACAGCCACCTCAGATGGAATTTGAAGATGAGGTTGGATCCGTTGGAAAATAGACTTCATAATATTTCCACGAAGTACAAGAACGTCCCAAACGGAGTCCGTATGAAAAAGTTATGCCCGTTTGAACTTGGTTCCATCGCAGCAGTCCGAATCTGATTCCAGAACGTGTCCAACTCGAATTCTCGTTTGGCTTGGCCCCAAAGTGACGTGATGAACTCCATTATTCCTTCCATGCATGTCCATGACTCCACGTCCCTCTCCTTCATCCTTTCCCAGGTTCCTAAGCACAATTAAATCACTAGCATTAGGTAGCGGTCTATTCTCAGTAATATATGAACCTAGGAATGAATTCACCTGGTAATTAAGTTGACGAGCACGAGCTCGAGTAAGTGGTCCTTGTAACACTTGCTGTGGATGAGTTGTATCCATGGAAGGGATGTCCTCATCATCCTCCCCTTCTTGCATTTGAGTCATCCTCGACTCAAACTCGTCCTCTTCTCCCAAGTAGGGCTTTAAATATGCAATGTTAAATGTGGGACTCACAGCAAAATCTGCAGGCAGTTCAAGCTTGTATGCATTATTGTTAATCCTTTCTAACACCTTGAAAGGACCATCAGCTCTTGGCATCAATTTCGATTTTCTCAATTCAGGGAACCTATCTTTTCTTAAATGCAGCCAAACAAGATCCCCAGCTTCAATACTTAAATGTTTCCTCCCCTGACTACCAGCAAGTTTATATTTAGCATTCATGCGCTCTATGTTCTCTTTAGTTGTCTCATGCATTTTTAAAATCAATTCAGCACGTTGTTTAGCATCAGGGTTCAATTTCTCCGAAGATGGAATGAGCATTAAATCAATAGGAGCACGAGGCACAAAACCATAAACAACTTCAAAAGGGCACATCTTTGTAGTAGAATGCAATGAACGATTGTAAGCAAACTCAACATGAGGCAAGCATTCTTCCCACATTTTTAAATTCTTTTTCAACACAGCCCTAAGCATGGTAGACAAAGTTCTATTCACAACCTCAGTTTGTCCATCAGTTTGGGGATGACAAGTAGTAGAAAATAACAGCTTAGTCCCCAATTTAGCCCATAAAGTTCTCCAAAAATGGCTAAGGAATTTAGTATCACGATCTGAAACTATAGTATTGGGCACACCATGCAAGCGAATAACTTCACGAAAGAATAAATCAGCAATATGGGTAGCATCATCGCTTTTATGACATGGTATAAAATGGGCCATCTTAGAAAATCTATCAACAACCACAAATATCTATCCCTCCCCTTCTTTGTCCTAGGCAATCCTAAAACAAAGTCTATCGAAATATCTTCCCACGGAACGCTAGGAACGGGTAAAGGCATATATAAACCATGAGGATTAAGTCGTGACTTGGCTCTTTGACATGTACTGCAGTGAGCAACGTAGCGCTCGACGTCCCGTCTCATCTTTGGCCAAAAGAAATGATCGGCAAGTATGTCCTCCGTTTTCTTCACACCAAAATGTCCCATCAACCCGCCTCCATGTGCCTCCTGTAACAACAGCAGACGAACGGAACTAGCAGGAATGCACAACTTGTTGGCTCTAAACACAAACCCATCATTAGTGATAAATTTATTCCACATTTTCCCTTCTTTACAATTCAACAGTATTTCCACAAAATCAGCATCGTGCACATATTGCTCTTTAATAGTCTCTAATCCAAAAATTTTGAAGTCAAGTTGTGATAGCATGGAATATCTCCTAGACAAAGCATCAGCAATAACATTCTCCTTTCCCTTCTTGTGTTTTATGACATAGGGAAAAGACTCAATAAATTCAACCCACTTTGCATGTCTACGGTTCAGATTACCTTGACTTCGAATATGCTTTAAAGATTTATGATCAGAATGTATAACAAATTCTTTGGGCCATAAATAACGTTGCCAAGTTTCTAAGGTTCGAAAGAGGGCATATAACTCCTTATCATAAGTAGAATAGTTCAAACTAGGCCCACTTAATTTCTCACTAAAGTATGCTATAGGTTTGCCTTCTTGTAAAAACACACCACCTAAACCAATTCCTCTTGCATCACATTCTAGTTCGAAAGTCTTATTGAAATCAGGGAGTTGGAGTAAAGGTGCATGTGTTAACTTATCTTTCAATGTGGTGAAGGCGTTCTCCTGTGCGGCACCCCAAACAAATGGCACGCCCTTCTTGGTAAGCTCATTCAATGGTGCGGCGATGGTGCTGAAATCCTTCACAAAGCGGCGGTAGAACCCGGCAAGTCCTAAAAAGCTCCGCACCCGTGTGACCGTGTTAGGAGTCGGCCAACTCTGTATCGCTTCAACCTTGGCTTAATCAACTTCAATTCCCTGTGGAGTAACAACATAGCCAAGAAATGCAACTCGATCGGTGCAAAAGGTGCACTTCTCAAGATTACCAAATAGGCGTGCATCACGTAAAGCATTAAAAACAGCACGTAAATGGTCAAGATGTTCTTGTAATGATTTGCATATATCAATATATCATCAAAATAAACCACCACAAATCTACCAATGAAAGCACGCAAAACCTCGTTCATTAATCTCATGAAGGTACTAGGTGCATTAGTTAAACCAAAAGGCATTACTAACTACTCGTATAACCCAAACTTAGTTTTAAATGTCGTTTTCCATTCATCGCCTAATTTCATGCGGATTTGATGATAGCCACTACGCAAATCAACCTTGGAAAAGACAACAGAGCCACTCAATTCATCAAGCATATCATCTAACCTAGGAATAGGATGACGATACCTAATGGTGATATTATTGATTGCTCTACAATCCACACACATGCGCCATGACCCATCTTTCTTTGGTACCAAAATGACCGGAACAGCACAAGGGCTAAGGGATTCGCGCACATACCCTTTATCAAGCAACTCTTGAACTTGGCGCTGAATTTCTTTAGTTTCTTCTGGATTGGTCCTGTATGGTGCGCGGTTGGGCAAAGATGCACCGGGAATTAAATCAATTTGATGCTCAATCCCACGAAGTGGTGGCAGCCCCGGTGGTATGTCCTTTGGAAAGACATCTTGGTACTCCTGCAAAATGTTAGTGACAGCAGGTGGCAAAGAAGGAGGGATATCCTCAAAGGAAAACAAAGCTTCTTTGCAAACTAATGCATAGCAAACAGAATCACTAGCATTCAGCTCAGTCATGTCAGATTTGGTAGCAAGGAAACAAGCACCTTTCAATTTAATTTCTTTATTCTTCGCATGAACAGATTTAGGTTCTTTCTTTTTATGTTGCTCAAGCTCTTTTGCTACAATCTGATTTTCGCTCTCAGCATTCTCTCGGCTTTTCTCTCTACTAGCTCTAGCAAGATCATCTTTAACAATTTGTTCATAAGTCATAGGATGCAGCACAATTTTTTTCCATTAAACATGAGAGAATATTGATTATTCCTACCATGATGCACACAATCATATCGTATTGCAAAGGTCTTCCTAATAAAGCTTGCATAGGAACAACGTCGCAATCAACATAATCATGGTATGAACCCATAGAAAAGTGTACTCTCACCATCCGTGTTACCTTTAACTTACCACTGTTGTTGAACCACTGAATATGGTATGGGTGGGTATGAGGTTTGGTTGGCAAAGCAAGCTTCTCCACCATATCCATACACGCCAAGTTGTTGCAACTTCCACCATCAATAATTATTCGTATCGAGCGTTCCTTGACAACACCCTTGATTTGGAACAAATTATGGCGCTGATTTTGCTCGGCACGAAACACTTGAGCACTTAGTACGCGTTGCACTATAATGCTCAAATACTTGTCGGCATCTTCGGCGCCAACATGTTCCTCCTCATGGTCAGACTCATCATCATGTCCTGCAGGGTCATTTGCAAGCATAGCATATGTTTCATCATCAAGATCACTAGCAGAAGAATACCCACCATCATCGTGTATAATCAATACATGCTTGCTTGGACAGTCCCGCATCATGTGTCCAAAGCCTTTGCATCGATGGCATTGAACGTCCCTCGTCCGTCCTGTCGAAGCAACCAAAGAGGAAGTTTTTGCAGAAAGTTGTGGTGCTGACTTGGGTGCTTCGGAAACTCGTGGCGCTGAATTTGACGTAGTAGGGCGCTGCTTGCTGTTGGAGGGTAATGGTGGGGGCACCAAAGTGGATGAGGAAGAAGGTGTACGTGCGGCGTCCATGAATTTGTGCGACCTGCAGAAAAGTTAGATCGCATTCTCGTCTGTGTCCCTGCAATTCTCGTTCAGCTTTTGCAAGCAAGATGAAACAATCTAGTCATAGAGTTGTAATCTTTGTAATCAAGAATGTCCTGAATTTCACGATTCAATCCTCCCAAAAACCTAGCCAATGATGCCTCCTCATTCTCAACTAAACCACAGTTGCAGTTTATTTAACAAAATCACGAGTATAATATGAGGGAACAAATCGATGGCGCATAAGCAATTTTAAGGCCTCCCAAGTGTTTGGTATGTTATTGGGATGTTGACGGCAATGTTCTTTCCACCAAATAGAAGCAAAATCGGTAAATTCACTAGTAGCAGCCCTAACTCGTCTATTCTCAGGAAAATCATGGCAAGTAAATTTTTGATCAACAGCTAGTTCCCAATCAAGATAACCATCAGGATCATATTTACCATTAAAAGAGGGCATAGTGAATTTAACCTTAGCAAAAGCATCATCGTGGTCACGTACCTCACGTCGTGGGGGATCTCTTCGCATACCCTGTCGGTTAAAACGCACATTGTCAACTTCATCTTGTCCCTCTACCGTCACAGCAGGGGGAACAACAGCCGAGGCTTGGGCAATCTCCTCAAGGCGTGCCATAATATCTGCCGAAGAATTGTTAGTGATACCTTGTGCTTTCTTCAACGCAGCAAGAGTTGTGTTTGTCTCAATCTGGGCGCCCTCGAGTTGAGCAAGTCGCTCATTTGTGACTCTGACATCCTCCTCAAGGCCCTCCGCACGACGATTCATTTCGCGTGTGAAACGTTGTATGATTCCCTTTGTACGAGGACTATGAGATGAGTTCTGATCTGAAAACTCTCCAGAACCTGCCATTGTTAGCAAAAACACAAGAATATGTCCCCAACAAGTACTAGGGTATGGCGCTCGCACTCAAGCCTTCTATCGAATTCTTACCAATTCTTACCAAGCACACAGGGCGATCTTTTATCCAGCGATGACAATATATCTGCGAAGATTGGATGGAGCGATTGCCAGGTGAAGCTCAGCCTGTACGGTGTAGAAAAGGTGTAGCTGGGAGGGCTCAAGTTTGGTAGCAAGGAGTAGCAATAATCAGTTCAGAAAATGCAAGCTGAAAAAATCGTTCAACGTCGGTTAATGCTGGTCCTAGGCTAGACCGTACTAGAGACGCGAGCCTAGAACACAAATAAGTACACCGCGTAGAACAGAAAGAAACTAGATGACGTTGCACACGGAGTTCAGGAGATCGAAAAAGGATGCCGTCTGCACGGGGAACCTTAGAATCACTTGTACAAGGTTCCTGTCAAATTTGAGCAAATTCTGAGAAACTTGATTTTTCCTCGGTTTGCGGGCCCGTTTTAAGGGCCTAAACGATGTTTTTTGGGTCGAAGCTGCCGCATATGTGCCTGGACGCTTACGCGGATCTAAAAACTCTAGATTTCCCAGACTTTCCAACGGATCAAGAATCGCCTCAATCGGAGGTCGTATGCAAAAGTTAGGTGTTTTTCTCTCCTCTTTTTTTTTGACCGCGGCTCTTTTAAATGCGGCAGCCTGTTCCTTCTCTTTTTTTTCTTCTTCCTTTTTTTACACATGACGCAGTGGAGACCTACTCCGAAACCAACTAGGCCGAAGCCTCCCTAGAAACTGAGTCCTCCTCCTTTCCTTCCCTCACCGTGGCAGTTCGGATCTAACTGCAGCGGTGAGACCAAAACATGAACAGAACTTGAAACACTAGAGGAACTAGACACTAAGACCAGAAAGGACACGATGATGCAACTGAAAGTTCAACAATGCAATGTACTGAAAAGAAAAATTGCGAGGCTAAGACTGGTTTGGACAGATTGATCTACAACCAATTTTTTTTTTGTTTTTGTGTACTCTAGGTAAGGAATAGCAACCTAATCTATGGTAAACTGGAAATTCTCACCGAGCAACCTGGCGCTCTGATACCACTTGATGGAGACGAGGTGCCCAATCTTTCGATGAGATTGATAACTATCGATTTCGGTGGAGATGACCCTCACGATCTGACTACAACCGTACGACGACGCTTGCGCATTAGCAATCGCTGAACCAACTCCGAGATGTTATTGATCTCGCTGGAAGCGCGATCAACCTGAACACGAAGTTCAATCCCTGCGAGCAATCGAAGAACTAGCAAGAATAAGATGTAGGCAATCTGATATTGCAGATATGAATGAAGCACAAATTGTATGGCGAATAACAAAGTTGGGATTCCGAAGATGTCTTGACAGGTGGTCGTTCGACACAACTGAACAACAAAAGTTTGCACAATGGCTAAACCTAAACTTAACGAAATCCAAGTCTTAGCAACGGAGGCGGCGGCTCCTTTATAGGGAGAACGACCAGGGGGGCGTCCAAGGGCACGCCCTAGGGTTACAACGCCCATGGGCCCAAGTAGTGGTGGCGTAGCACCCTTTTTGACTCGAACTCAGAAACCAACGTGGCGTTTTTTGATGATTGCGGCCGGCTCAGATGGAATTTGAAGATGAGGTTGGATCCGTTGAAAAATAGACTTCATTAGCTTTCCATGAAGTACAAGAACGTCCCAAACAGAGTCCGTATGAGAAAGTTATGCCTATTTGAACTTGGTTCCATCGCAGCAGTCCGAATGTGATTCCAGAACGTGTCCAACTCGAATTCTCGTTTGGCTTGGCCCCAAAGTGACGTGATGAACTCCATTATTCCTTCCATGCATGTCCATGACTCCACGTCCCTCTCCTTCATCCTTTCCCAGGTTCCTAAGCATAATTAAATCACTTGCATTAGGTAGCGGTCTATTCTCAGTAATATATGAACCTAGGAATGAATTCACCTGGTAATTAAGTTGACGAGCACGAGCTCGAGTATGTGGTCCTTTTAACACTTGCTGTGGATGAGTTGTATCCATGGAAGGGATGTCCTCATCAGAGTGCTTGCCACATGTGGAATTCGCATACAACAGGGTAGTACACTCTACAACTAATATGTGTCCATTTGAAGTTGTGTATGGTTTCAAACTGCTTGCTCCGATAGATTTGTTGCCATTACCATTGCAAAAAGGACAAACATGGAAGCATCCAAGCGTGCTGCATACGTGAAGAAAGTACATGAGAAGACCAAGGAAGCAATTGGAAAGAAGGCCAAGTACTATGCTGAATGGGCAAACAAACGTCGCAAGAAGGTGTTATTCGAAACTAGAGATTTGGTTTGGGTGCATCTTCGCAAAGAGTGTTTTCCCGAAAAGCGCAAGTCCAAGTTGATGCCACAAGGAGATGGTCCTTTCAGAGTGCTGGCTAAAATCAATAACAATGCATATCAAATTGAGCTTCCTGAAGACTATGGTGTTAGCACAACATTCAATGTTGCTGATTTGACACCATTCATTGGCTTAGAAGGATCAGAGTCGCGGACGACTCCATTTCAAGAGGGGGAGGATGATGAGGACATCCCAATCGATCAGCTGCCATCGCAAGTAAACCATAAGGTAACCCATGAACCGATTACACAAGCACATGGCAAAGCAACACCAAACAATGTAAGTCATGTAATGGAATAAAGACCGCTTACACGAAGCCGTGCCAAGAAGCTACAGCAACAGGTGACTTCACTCCTTGCTGAAATTCACTTCAATGTAACTGAAAACTTTATACTACCTAAATCCTATATACTATTGTTGCTCAGGTTCACACATGAGGCAATGGAGGATATTGAAGTGGAAAATGGTTACACCGAAGATGAGGAAGATTACACGGGGGATAACAAGGAGGCCGCACATGTTGAAGAAGCTTACACGAACAAGACTACAGCTTACACAGCAAGAGCTGCAACTTCATGTGGATGGACGTACCAACCTGTGAAGTTCTAGGTGGCATAATACATATGGTTAGAAAGCTTATCAAGTCTATTTTCCAAAGCAACAAACGGTGCATCAGTTGGACTTCCCAATAAAGCGTTACGAATGTTTTAGTGGAGACTGCACAGAAGCCCAACAGCCACGCGAAGCTCCACGGGAATTCATTTTGTGGAGACCTTTCAGCTAGCCTATCTTCAGAAACTTAAGAGCCATTTCACACTCAACTAGGAGAGTTGTTCCTAGTATAAATTCTCCTTGTATCTAAGCTATTGGGCAGACAATTGAGAATCAAATACAAACCCCTTTTGTTCAGCTGTGTGCTAACAAATTTAGAGAGTGATCTCTACCCCTTTACTCTTGTGATTTCCTTCGCGGAATTTACAGAAGAGGCCGCGTCATTGGCACCCAATCCGTGCTCATTGTCCATTGATTCTAGGTTGCGTAGGTTGGTTCCTTGAGAGTGTGGTTGGGCAAATCCTTGGTTCAGGCTACCGTATAGAGACGGTGGTTGGCTCCTTATGCGTATCGTCAGGTTGCACTATTTATCCGCTGCTTGCAGCAAGTTATCCTGGCTGTTCTTCAGCTAGTTATCTTGTTCATGATCCTACGCCGTGAAGATCAGGACCGAGTCTCATCAAAGCCTTTTGTAGAAAATTCATTATTTTCAATGGCTTCTCTCCATTTCTACTTCATATGGTCATTTCAGTCATTGCATTTCTCTTGTGACCATTTTGGAGCTCTGTTTGCAAAATTCTTCTTCTTTTTTTAAAATCATCTCCAATTTGCATTTTTGAGTATTGCCAATAGGTTCATCAGGTGGGACATTGATGGACCATGAGAGATGGTCCAGGTTTTTGTTTGGATGAACCATTACAATATTTGTGAAGTGATGAACTGGCTTTGCAAAGATAGCTCTCTGTTAGGATTGGATTTGGGATTTGAGTCATGGAATTAATTAGGTTGACCTAAGTCATTCGGTTAAGCTTGCATAATGTCTTTGCTAATATAGGTCAAGTTGTGTATAACTTGTGCCTGGAAATGAATTCTTTGCCTTTTGATGTGTAGGGTCGCTTGGAGTCAACTGTGGCCAACGGCGGTGATCGAGGCTAGGCTCATGGAGGAGTTGAGGCCCAAAACGATCAAGGATGCAGGGTGTGATGGTTAGCTCAAGCATGGCATGAGAAAAGCGGGAATGTTGAAGGCGAGTTTGAACAATAGGATGACGTCAAGTGGCTTGCACGGGTTAAAGTAAACTGTGGTTTGGTGGAACCGAGATGGCAGAGACTTGATGTGATGAGGACATCCTTTCCATGCATACAACCATGCCGACTCCATATCAAACTGAAACTATGATACAAGGACCAATGACTAGAGCGCGAGCACGTCTGCTTAACCATCAGGTGAATGCGTTCCTAAGTTTGCATACAAATGTTTCAAAGAATGGAATACTACTTAATTCTTGTGATGATTTAATTGTCCTTAGGAACCATGGGGAAGAACCACATGAGCTCAAGTATAGAAGTGGAACCGTCAAGCGCAAACCAAGTCCTGTTCACGAGTTTGACTCGGATTCGGCCTTGTTGACAACGCCTACTTCAAACGGCCGTAACTTTTGATCCAGAAGGTTTCTCGGGGCCCATGAGTACTTGTTGGAAAGCTCTTGAAGTCTACTTTCAGATGGATCCGGCCTCACCTCCAAATTCCATCCGAGTCGACCAGCAACTGCAAAACAATTCACGTCGCTTTTCCAGTCCGAGTCAAAGTGGGCCTTGGGCCTTGTAATTCGAGTCCTATTCGGCTTCCTTGTGTTTTGGCCGACCCTCCACCTTCCGTGACCCTTAAATAGGCAGCCGCACTCTTCTAGGGTTGGGTTTTGTTTAGACTAAGTTAGCTTTGCTGCTTTGCCTTGTACGCGCGTGTCGGCTAGACCGCCCGAATACTTGTCTTCGAACCCCACCGTTTCTCTGTTTTGGATTGAATCTTACATCGTTATTTGCAATTGAGTTGCTGTTCATCTTGTTCTTGCTTGTTCTTCGATTGCTTGCAGGAAGAAGAACCCTGTGGTTAGGTTGATCGTGCGCCGACAAGGTCACGAACAATCTCTGGAGTTGGTGTATCGATCGCTAAGGCGCAACGTCCCTGGATGGTTGTAGTCGGGTCGTCAACGTCATCTCTTTCCCCAATCGAATCTACCACTCTCATCGAAAGATCGGGACCCCTAGTGCTATCATGATGGCACATGACAAGCTAATGGTGTACCTACACATGGCAAGCATGGCGTTTATTTGCAAAGAAAGGTGATGACTGCGTCAACTAGGGGCATTTTGGTAATTTAACCAATATACTGGAAACCATCTTGGATCAAAACCACGATGCATGGGTGTTAGAGAGTGGTTTAGGTCATGATGGAGCTAATGGATCAAGGCTAAGGATTTAGCGCATACGCACTTATGCGCATTGAAGAGCGTGCACGGGTCCCTAGTGTAATAGTGGGTAGGATCAATTTGGAAGGGTAGGTGGCTGGTTGCTCACCTATAAAAGGGGTGGGGATGGAGGTATGTAGGGTTAACCATCCCACCCCTCTCTTATGGGCTTTCCTGTTTTAGGTTTAGGGTTTTCATAGTGGAGCACATGGTGTGCTCTTGGTCCTCCAAGATGGAGTGGCTGTAGACTCAATCATTAGAGTAATATATCAATCTTTGATCTACTACTTGTGTAGTTTTTGTCTGGTTGGTGTATCTTTTGTCAGGTTGAGTTGGTTCGGTTTTGGTTCAGTTCTTTCGTTGTTTCTTCTCTGTTTCTTCAGTTGTGTTCTTTCCCATCTTGATCTAAGAGGAAGTTCTTGCTTATCTTGTTGCTGATCTGACTTGTTTGGTGTTGTGGAATCATACTCAAAGCTATCTTAGCTATTCTATTCCCATGGGCATGGTATGATTGTCTTTTTGATCTCTTGGTTTCGACTTGTGAACACTTGGATATTTTTGCAAAAAGCTCTCAATTTGCTTGCTAAGTTTTCAATCGAAGATTAGAGCAGCCTCTTGAGACCTTAACCATATTGTGTATAAAATTTCATGGCCAGTTGATCTTTTAATCAAAAGTTATGTGGAGTTTGGATCTTGCGGTCGTGAGCTACTCTGTTCTCCCTTTGTTGCGCCACTTCTAGTTTCGACCATGGTCAACATTCCGACCACATTGCTTTACTTTTGAACCATGTTCAAGTTTCTGATCGCTGCACATTCTTCTATTTTTTGTTTTGTATCTGAACTGAAACAGTCACACTATTCACTGTCTGAAATCTCGATCACCATTACGATCACATTGGTTTTGACCATAGTCGAGTTTCAGATCGCATCGCACTGTCTTCGATCATGTTCAGCCTTTCAATTGCTTTGACCACCCATTGGCTTACGACCATGCTAGTTACAACTAATTTGATTATCTTGGTTGTCGGTCGGTTCCAACCACGTCGGTTGTTCAACCACCTATTGGTTTATGACCACGTTGGTTATGACCTTGTTGATCTTTTGGTTCTAATCTGGTTTTGACAACTTTGGTCATTCGACCACTTCATTGGCTTACAACCACGTTGGTTATGACCATATTAATCATTCTGGTTGCAGTTTGGTTCCGACCATGTTGGTTATTTGACCACCTTATTAGCTTACAACCACGTTGGTTACGACCACGTTGGTCATTGATGTTTGACCACGTTGTTTATGGCTACGATGGTTTTGACTACACCCATTTTGGATCACGTTGATTTTGGTCTCGGTGGTTATCGGCTACAACGATTTCCATTCTGTAGTCGATTTCTGACCACGTTGAACTTCTGACTACACTGATTTCCAACAAACAGCTAGTTTTCGACTACGATGATGTCTGTTCGGTAGTCGATTTCAGACCATGTTGTGCTTCTATCTAGTAGTCGGATTTACTACCATCTTGTCAGCTCTCCACCACGTTGTTGAACTTACGACCACGTTGTAAGGTTTCGACCACGTAGTTAGATTTCGATCAAGCTGCTTTTCCTGCTGTGTTCGACCTTGTCCATTTGGTTTTCAAGAGGTATTTCAACCCTAATCTTTATAGCTCTGTAGCTATTAGAGAAAAAGGGTTAAGTCAATATTTGCAGAGAATTTGAAGGCACCATTTGCCCCCTCTCTCTATTGCCTGTCCGGTCCTATAGAATTTGACAGTGTGGAGTGGTTGAAGGAATCTTAGGCTACCGTAGTCGAAGAAGACTTTGGTAGTCGAGGGATACAGAGGAAGACTAGAGTACCTCTATGCGGACTATGAGGAGGTCAGAGGTTGGTCGACAATGAAGAAGAAGCAGTGGAGGCGGCTTGGTGAAAAAGCTTGATGAACCATGTGGGGGTGACCACATGTGTATGATGAGTAATTGGCATTGATTATGCTAGTCGAGTTTGGTTTGGGTGGTTCAGAGTCGAGTCGTTGCGTGGTGCAACGGGCTCGGTCGGACTTCGGTCAGACTTGGTCGTATTGGTTTAGGATGCATATTCAGATGATTCGACAGGTTTGGACTTTGTCATGAGTAAGTATGATGTGCTTATGCTATTTACGCTTTCATGTATCGAGCGGTGTTATTTGATGTGTTTCTTGTCTGTGTGGCTGCAGGACGTCGAGTGGAGTCGTGGCGAGACACGGTGGACCGGACTAGGCGCAGGTGGCACTGAGGTCAGAACGGTCGGGATGTGTCGAAGACGATGTGGACTCGAGGTGGTTGCGAGGCGTGCGAGGCAAGGAGCGCGGAAGCTTCCCGGAAGGTGCAAGAGGGGCGAATCGGGAAATTCGCGAAGCTGCACAAGCGGGAGCGGGTGCCGTTGGATTTAGCAGGCGTAACGGGGCGGAGACCCGTTAGCCAAGGCTATAAATAGGATTGAGGGGCTGCATGCCCACTTAAACACTTCAAGGGTTGATTGAGTCTAAAGAGTCTTTAGAGGGTTGTTTAGCTTTTGGCTCTTTAGTTGTTGGGAGTGACAGAGTTTGTTAGGGTGCTCCCTCTGTCCTCTACGATGTCTTCTAGGTGGTAGAACAGAGAGTTCATCCCCTCCTCCAAGCATTCATGGTTGAGGTTTGAGAGGTTGGAGAGGGTTTGAGAGTCATGTAATCTTTCACCTTGTTCTAATGTCCATGCGTATCGTGACTCCTTGTATTTCCTTTTGATTCAATGAATGCAATCTCAAGTTTTATCTCCAGTGCTCTCTCTGTTCTCAGTTCTTCCTTCGATACTCTTTGGAATGGATGTTTGAGTTTCTTGATCTCTTGTTGGTTCTTGCTGTGGAGGTGCAAAATGGGTTGCTCAGTGATGGGATAGTTCCTCCAGATCATTTGATCAAGTTTCTCAAGAGCAAAACCTATTTTAATCTCAGTTTTAGATTTCAGCCTCCTCTATTCTTGTATTTCTCGCTCTACGGTTTGAGCAAGATTTTGTTTCCCCCAACGAAATGGCATGAAATTTGGCATGGAGAGTCCAGAGGCTATCAACTAGCTTCCCTCAAAATTTCATGGCCAGAGGATCAACGATTGAGGAGTAATTTGTTTTTTGGTGGAGGCTCTGTAAGGTTTCAGGTTTTAGCCCTCTTTGAATTTCTAGGGTTTGGTGTTATTTTCGTTTCCCTTCACGAGATGGCATGAAACTTGGCATGAGAGGTCCAGAGGCTATTACTAATCTATCCTCAAAGTTTCATAGCCAAATGATCAAAGATGAAATGGGAATTTGAGTTTTTGGACAACTCTCTGTACTTTTCAGGTTTTTGTCCAAACTCTGAATTTCTTGCTTCTAAGTTTGATTTCTTTGTTTCCTTTAGCCCTCATGCTATTTAGTTCAAGTTCTTGATCTTTTGGGCTAAGTAGACCAGCTGGATTTCATCTTTTTCTTCAGTTTGTGGGTGGTCTACAATTTCTACTGTTTGCTGTTTTCAGACTGCATTTTCAGCATTTCTTGCTGCAGTTTTCAGCCTCTTTTTGCTGCTGTTTTCAACCTCTTTCAGCTGCTGTTTTCAGCTGAAATTGCTGCTGTTTTCATCGTCTATTTGCTGCAGTTTTCAGCAGCCAAAATCAGCACTTGTAGTGCAGTTTTCAGCAGCCAAAATCAGTACTTTCAGTGCAGTTTTCAGCAGCCAAAATCAGCAATTTTAGTGCAGTTTTCAGCAGTCAAAAGACCATCAAGTAGCTACTGTTTGCAGTCTTTTTGCTCAGTTCTAGTTGCTCCTTCGTGATAGCTTTGTAGCTTTTGGAAAAGAATCGTTTCGTGAGTATTTTAGGGGGAGCAAATTTTAAAGTCGACATTCACCCGCTCTGTCGCCATTTCGGTCCAACAAAGCTCATTAGAGCTTGACTTAAGATCGACATAGGAAAAACTCAGTGCGAACAGTCTCGTGTGCACGAATGCAAGAATTGTGGGGCGTAAGAGTGTGAACAGGAGATACTCAGAAAGATATTTACATACTCAAAAAATAGGAATGGCTGAGAGGTGGCTCTCCAGATTTACGGCCGGTGTAGTGGTGCACGATCATGACTGATAATGAGGTTTGAAGTGGGGAAACAGTCAGAAGAAGTGGGGAATGAAGAGGGCTTTCAATGGCATCAATTGCTTCGGCTAACAAGAAATAACGACTGGCTATTAAGAGCTTGGAGGGCATCAATGGTGGCGGATGGAGATAGAAGAGTGGGAGGAAGGAGATGACAGGTGGTCCCACCGGTCAATGAGAGAAGAGAAGAGCGAGATAGAGATGGGACAAGCGTGTACGCAATGCATGGTGGAGGAAATCTTGGGCGTTGTGCAGAGAAGGGTTAGAAATTCCACATAAAGTCTAAAATTTCCAAAACAATTCACAGAAATTTCTAGAGCTGTTTGAGACTTGGGAAAAATATTTGAAACATAAATTTAGTCTTTAAATTTTTTGCAAAAATATTTTTTAACTTTAAAATTGTTTTTTAATTCGAGAAAATCACAAAAATCAAGACAAAAGCTAAATGCTCTAAAATAATTAATTATAAACAATATTTCCATGCTTTTTACTTAAATTACTTTTAACAACAAGCCTTTTCAAAAGCTAAAAACATGCAAATAAAAACTTTAAAATTTAGGCACCAAATAACACTGATTTTTACTTTAAATAAAATTTTCTCACTAATAAATTTTAAAATGAATAGCTATACTATTACAATCTTTCTAGCTATCACAATTAAGAGAAAGGAAAGTACATTGTAGACTAGTATTTGAGTGTTTTAATTTGTAGTTGAATGATTACTTGCTTTGATTATTCCCATGACATTGTTTAATTTATACTGCTCTATGCTTATGACATGATGAAGAAGATGAGAATTGTGGTAGGATGATGAATACTCATTTCGTTTAAATGAACGAAACGAATTCAAGAGAAATTATGATTATTATATTGCATGTTGATTTATTCATGTTACACCGTGTGAGCTAAGAGCCCGTATGAAAAGGATAGAGTGATCACTATATGAAAAAGAATAGGGTCAGGCATGTGATAAAGAGTAGAATTAAAACCATGTTTAAAAAAGGACAGGACAACCGTAACATCCCATATTTGGGAAGATTTGTGCTAATGCGAGAATATCAAAGTCTATTTTTCCAAATTCAAAGATTTTCTAATCTAAATTTACTGTTGCCATTCAAAAAAAATAGAAGGGAAAAAGAAAACAAAAAGAAGAGGAAAAAAAGAAAGAAAAGAAGAATCCCTTTTCTTCTCCAACCCGTTCACCCCCCGTCGCTCCTACTTCTCCCTCTTCCTGTCGCCAATCATTTCCCCTTCTCCCTCTTCTTCCTCTCTCCTCCCCTTGCAGCTAGTAACTGGAGAGGACGACGACCGCCTTGTCTTCAACAATGGCAACGTCGCCTTTTGTGCCCTACCATGGTAGCACCTCGAGCCTGCCTCCCTCATGCGTGTGCGGCGTCGTCGTGGTCTAGCGCCCTGGCCTCGGTCAACTCACCATCTCTCCTTGCTCGATCGGAGGACGACACTGCCACCTCGTCTGCCATGCATCGTCTCTCGCCGGAGCCTGCAATCTCGCCGGAGCTTGGTGCTCAGCAACGATCGGCGAGGGGCAGAGGAGGGAGAGGAGGCGATGGGGGTTCGATTCCCACCTAGCGTCGGACTTGGGGAAGACCGGAGGGTGGTCGACGGTGGGAGAGGAGCGGCAGTGGCGGACGGCGACGGCACGGCGGCGCTGCGGTGGCTTTGGGGCTCGGCCGAGGTGGGGGAAGGGAGAGCGGAGGGAGGAGATGCAAGAGAAGGGCGCTAGGGGGGTTTATATGGGAGAGGGGCGGCGCGGCTCCCCGGACTTCCCGAGAAAAATCGGTTCGGCTAGTGCGAACACGAGAGGGGAGGGTCCATTAATGGGCGGCATGGGTGCGGTGACAAATGGGAAAATCGAGGCGGCGTCTAGGGAGGCGGTGCCTGTGATTGGCGGATCCAGGAAAATTTTTTGGAGGGGCTGAAGTACCTTCAGCTCGACCTCAGCCCCTTCTACATTATACATCCATGGCTAAAAATTTAGGGGCTCAGGGGCTCCAAGGGTCCGTAGCAGCAGGGGCTCGAGCCCCCGCCCCACCGCTGGATCCGCCCCTGCTTGTGAACCAGTTCCAGGTATACCCATGCCCCTTCAGGTCCTGTAGCTATTGAACTGTGCTTCTCTCGTATGACTGCTTGTAAGGTCTTAAAAAGAGGTCTGTTACATTTGATTTCACATGCCTATGAGATAGTGGATCTAAAAAATAATATATATGAATGAGCTGCTATCTTGAATAGATAACTGCACAATCTACTGCTAATGCTTTTAGTTAATTAATTAATTATCCACAGGTTAAGGATGTTAGATGGAACTCTAAACTGGGAGGCCTTGGAATGGAAATGTGCCTGGTCAATTATTTTGCCGATCAAATTAATAAGCAGCTCGGTAATGGAGTTGACATCCGTCAGTTTCCCAAGGCAATGGATAAGTTGTAGAAGCAAGTTAAGCGCATCAAAGAAAGTGCAATACCACTGCTCTAATTTCAGTTGATTCTCTATACAACGACCTTGATTTCAGATGTATCCTTGCTCTATCTTACACAGTATATATGCATAACCTATGGTCATGAAATATGGATGACAATGTATAAATCTTAAGACAGATGAAAATGTACCCAACATTGTCAAATACTCAAATTTGCTGTTCAATCTAACGTATTGACTTAAATCAATCCCCAACAAATGATTTTTTCAAAGGAAATGCTTATTTCAGTCCAGCAAGTTCTAGCCTAGAAACAAACAGCATGGATGGCAGACCCTGTTGCCTCTTTTGTCAAATGACTTGACCTCGTAGCATTGATGTTGATGTTTTTGTTACATTTGAAATTTTGAAGTTTTTGCCCAGCTCATGCGTTTAGCTTTTATTTGTTTCCTCCCCAGTATTTTATGAACTTTTAGTCTTAAATAATGAGTAGAGATCAGGACAGCTTACCTGTTGAGCTAATGCATTCTGTTTGTTACAGGAGCATCATAACGGTGATAAATTTGAAGAGCTTTGTGAAGATTTATGGTAGCAAGCTTAACTCCAGTCAAACAAGTGCTCATACATTCTGGCATGAAGATTGATGATATCTATGCTGTAGAGCTAATAGGAGGAGCTACTTGGGTACCAAAATTGCAGGTGATTAAATTTACTTATCATTTTAGTCTTCTACTTGACTTTGCATTGAGATAATCTAAACACTGCTTCTACTATTTCAATAGTTGTTGATCTATTTCATGCACATTTGAGACTATAGTCACGCATAACATGTAGAAAGAGTTCAGATTAGGTGGTTGATTTTTTGGTTATGTTAGTGATGAAACATGTGAAAGGCAGACTGAGTATCTTGGAGATTACCTTGAAGGGGAAGTTATGCGCTATGTTGATGTAGCGCTTCTCTGCATACAAAGTAGTCTTCTTCAAATAACTGGTCGGCTGGTCCAAAATGATCTTTTTACTTCTACTGCTTTCCATATATCCCGTGGTAGTACTCCTTCAAATAATAATTGCTCCAACATTATTTTCACTTTCCACTTTCTAAGAGTCTGGTGTTCCCGTCGGTAACTGATGTAGAACCTGCTACTTCCACGCATTTTATTCTTGAAGGAGTGTTTAGTATTTGATCATGAGGTATTAAAAAATGCAGCTTTTTATGGTCATCTTCGTTTCAGAAAGGTAGTGTGCATTGCATTTGATCTTGTGTGAGACCTGGCATTTAAATAAACAGAATTTTGTGTTTAACTGACCCATGTTCTAAGTTTCACCACCACTTGCACAGCAGGCTAATTTCCTAACTCTTCTTTCCCCCTCTGACCTCTGTAGATGCCCCTCATCACATATTGAATGGTATAAATATGGTGAGCTGCATTATCTACACCATCAATTACGTGCTACCACTCTTAAACCTGCATTTCTAATCATACGGACATTCAACTAGCCTGATTGTTGTTTCGTAGCAATGTACGAACATTCAATAACGTAAGCAATTCACTAAATCTTTTTGTATCTTTATATGTAATATACAATGGATTTATGATGTTTAACTATTTGTTTTTCATCTTGTAGAGTGTGCTTGTTTTCTCCTTGCTTGACAAGTTAGAGATGATAAGTCTTTCAGAAGGATGGTGCATTAGTTTCATTTTAAAATTCCCGTTAATTTTTATGTTTATTGCATGATGTCCTATTTATTAATTGGTTTGTTATTCTTCAAGACGGTCTGACATTTATTTATGTATTAAGAATACTGTGGAAAATATTGTTTAGTACCATTTTTGTACATATTGTTGTATGTGGTGTTTGTTCTATCATGCTTCACTAATATGATGCTTGATTTATTTACGAGTATGAACATGTATGTTTTGCTTGATACATGATGACGTAAGATAAAATTGATGTTTATTATTCAGTTTGAGATCATATTTGATAGTATGTATCACTTTTATTTGGTTTTCCATTGCAACGCACAGGCACCTTACTGGTAAAGTCTAAAAATTATAGAAAAAAATCATAAAAATTCCTAGAGCTATTTTAGACTTAGGAAAAATATTTCTAATTTAAATTTGGCCTTTAAGTTTTTACTAAAATATCTTTTTGGCTTTTAAAATTGATTTTAAATCCAAAAATTCTGAAAAATTACTATAAATTCAGGAGAGCTCAAGAAAAGCAAAATAAACTCTTTTTGACTTTTATAAAATGCTTAAAGTAAAATTTCTTACTCTAGGCTTTGAAATAAAATCCACATAAATCAAAATAAATTTCAGAAAAAGCAATAAAAGGCAATTGAAATTTTGGGATGCTACACCTTTCCTGTCTAATCGGCTTTTCTCCTCCTACAGGCCGCCGGCAAGCCTCTACTTCACCGACTCCGGCGCCCAACCTCTTCGGTGAACCGCCAAGCCTCAGACCAATTGCCGGCACCTGAAGCACTGCCCAACCAGCACGAAGCTGACCCCCACCTCGGTGAGCTCCCTTTCCCTCCTCTGCTCACCTCTCCTCCAAGGCCATCCTCGCCGCTAGCTTCTTCAACTCCATCCGGACCATCGCTCAAGCTCTAGGTGAGTTTGTAACTGTCCATGGTAGCTCCCAAGCCGATAAATCGGATGCTTTTGGCTCGAGTCATCTACGTTTCTTTAATGGGTTGAATGAGGATGTGCAAGATAGGGTGGAGATGGTCCATTACTACAACATCCAAGACTTGGTGCATCAAGCTGAATGTGCTGAACAACAATTGAAGCGTAAACAAGCCAACGGTGGACATGCCAACACTCAAGCAAACCCATGGAGACGTCCATCACAGCAAGGCGATGATGTTGGTTCACACTCCAAGGTGGCGGCATCAAGCCGTTCAAATGGGGCTCTTTCAAAGGAGGCAAGCAACAGAGATAAATAAGCAACCAAATCTGATTCTAGCACGTTCTCCGCCGCTAGAAGAAGCCAAATTGAGTGCTTCAAGTGTAACGGCAACGGTCACATGATGAGGAAAATGCAAGGAAGGTGTTACTCACACATGAGGATATGCCATGGAGGGCGAAAGTGAGGAATCTGAACATGACAATGAGAAATTCAATGATTCTCTGCAAGAAGTTGTGTATTGTGATCCTGAGGTTGGTCCAACTTTGATGACTCATAAGGTGGATGGTGACAATAAGTTGATTGTTGAGAAAGGGCAGCGACGTGGTGTTTTTCAAACCCAATGCATGATCAACGGCAAACGGTGCAAGCTTATAATCGATGATGGAAGCTATAACAATGTAATGAGCAAGGACGTGGTTGATGCACTCTCATTAACCACATGGCATCATCCTAAGCCATACTATATGCCATGGCTTCACAATGTTGGTAAGCTGAAAGTTACTCATAAAGTTCGCGTGCCGTTTTCAATTGATGGATATGAAGACAAGGTGGAGTGTGACGTCGTGACTATGCACATGTGCCACATCATGTTGGGGCGTCTGTGGCAGTTTGATCGCAATGTTACACACCAAGGGAAAGCCAATCGCTTCACTTTTATACATAAAGGTGTATTTCAATCTTTGCTGCCCAAGAGAGATGAGGAGATTATTTGACATTGCCATCAAGAGCAGGGAGCTTGTGAAGATTACCACGAAACCGAGGATGATTTCGCTTGAAGGGGGAGGGAATGATGTGGCCAAGATTGTGAATGCTACATTGATTTGTGCTTCATTCTTGTAATCTGAAGTTACAAGACTTAATAGTGCTGAATTGCGCAAGGAGAAAGAAACAATCGGTTATGGGAGAGAGAAGAATATCCTAGTTCGTGCAGATGCTTATGTGATTCCTCCTTTGCGCAATGTAAACAAGACAACAATGCATGGAATTAGAGGTGTGGATGGAGAAGAAGGAAAGTTAGTTTGGCTAAACAGGAAGACACAAGATCAATCAAGTTCTCAATATTGCAGTTCTGTCCATAATGTTTATGAAGTTCTCAACTCCAATTTTGAGGTTTTAAATGCACACAAAATACATATTTCGAAAGCTAATGAAGTGTAATTTCCAATGAATCAAACGGCGCTTGATTTGGAGCTTCCTACAGAAAGTTATGGCAACTTCATTGGCTGCTGCACGAGCTGTCCGGAAAGACGCACGAGACCTGCCAAACATAAAGTGTTCGAGTATTGCAATGCAAGTAAGGGTAAAATCTGACCATACCATGGTTTTCCAAAGGTTAAGAAGGATTCCTTTTCAGGTTCCAAACGGATTTGGAAGCCCCTTGAACAAGAAAAGAAAACATATACAGATTTGAATTTAGTACGGATTCGGTTCAGGTCAGACAAGAAGTCTAACACCTAAACGCCCATAACTTTCACAAACGGAGTCCGATTTGGGTGTTCTTAGACACGTTGGAAAGTATCTCCGCCAGGGGGAACGAGGATGGCACCGTTATCGGATGGGCCAGGTAGTGCCGGAGCTTTCTTGAGGCCATGACCAGCACGTAGGTGAGCTTTTTGAGCTCCGTATACCGCGTCTTGGCGCCCTGAAGGGCTTCGGAGACAAAGTACATGGGGCGTTGGAGAGCGCCTTCTTCGAGGACAAGGACGGCGCTGACCGCCATCGCCGAGGCATCGAGGTAGAGTAAGAGGGGAGCCTCTGATGCTGGGGCAACTAGAGTAGGAAGGCTTGCAAGGTGTTTCTTGAGGTCGACGAAGGCCCTCGCGCAATCGTCATCCCAATGAAACCCATCGCAACTGCGGAGGGTCTTGCAAAATGGCAAGCCCCGCTCCGCTGCCCTAGACAGGAAGTGACTTAGAGCCGCCATGCGGCCGGCCAGCCTCTGGACCTCCCTTGTCGTCTTGGGCAGTTCCATGCCAAGGATGGCATCAACCTTGTTGGGATTCGCCTGGATGCCTCGTCCAGACACGAGGAAGCCCAAGAGCTTGCCTGCCTACACGCCGAAAACACACTTGTCCAGGTTGAGCTTGATGCCCGCCTTTCTGAGGTTGACGAAGGTTTCCTGGAGATCCCGACCGTGAAAGGCGAGTTGTTTGGTTTTGACTACCACGTCGTCGACGTAAGCCTCCACGTTCCTCCCAAGCGGGGCAGCTAACGCCAGTGCGATGAGGCGGGTGAAGGTTGCACCCGCGTTCTTCAAGCCAAAGGGCATCTTGATGAAGCAGAAGGTCCCAACTGACGTAATGCAGCTGGTTTTATCCTCGTCGTCCATGGCCATGTAAATCTGAAGGTAGCCAGAGTAGGCGTCTAGGAAGTTCATGAGCTCACACCCCGCGGTGGCGTCAACTAGTTGATCTATGCGCGGCAAAGGGTAGTCGTCCTTTGGGCTTGCCTTGTTGAGAGCGGTGAAGTCGATGCACATACGCCTGGCGCCACTAGCTTTCTTAACCAGCACCGGGTTAGCGAGCCAGTCCAGGTGTTGGACTTCGCGAATAACTCTAGCGTGGAGAAGCTTCGCTACCTCCACCTTGGCCGCCTGCTGTCGGTCCATGGACATACGGCGAAGCTTCTGCTTGACCGGCTTAGCATCAGGGCGGACCGCCAGGTTGTGTTCGATGAGGGCGTGGTCCACACCCTTGATATCCTCCGGAGACCACGCGAAGACATCGACGTTACTCCGAAGAACTTGGAGTAAGTCTTGCTCCACCTCTGGAGGGAGGCCTTCGCCGATGGACACGAACTGCCCTTCCGCTTGGAGAGGTACCCTTTTGACCCTGCCCTCCGGGTGAGGCTTAGGTGTCCATCCTGCAGCGGATGGCGTGTCCGCCTTGAATGTGCGGATGGCGGATGTGCGGACTCCTAGCGCCGGCTTCAACACGCCTAGCGAGGTCCTTGTCACTGACGATGGTGATGACACCCTGTGGCCTCGGGAGCTTCATACACAAAAAGGCATGGTGCGGGACCGCCTCAAAGGAGTTAATGGAGGGCCGGCCCAGTATGGCATTGTATGAGTGCGGGATGTCCACGACAACAAAGACGATGTCCTCGCTTCTAGCGTTGCCGGCCTAGGACAAGGAGACTCGGAGTCATACCTGACCCAAGGCCTTCAGTGGTTGGCCCCCAAAACCCTGGAGAGGGGTCTCCGATGCTCTCAAGCGACTTCGAGGCATTTCCATGCGATCAAAGGCCTCTGCGAACAAGATGTTTGCGGAACTTCCTCCACCGATGAGGGTGCACCTGACATCATGGCCTGCGATGTCGGCTTGCGATGACCAAGGGATCTTGATGGGGGAACTTGATGAGGACATGACCCCTATGGATACAACCATATTTGCTATGCTTGTTGTCCTAATTACAAGAGTTCCTACGCATCGCTTAAATTATAAGGTGAGCTCGTTTCAAAGAGGTTTCACTTTGTTTGACAAAGAACTTATGATATTGCATAATGAGACTTTGTTGCGTTTGTTATTATGTACCGACATTTATGATGAAGATCATGCAATACGTGAAGCTACACATATGCTAAAACCGAGGACGGTTTTCTATCAAGAAGGGGAGGATGATGTGACCACGCCACAAACACATACGACAATAGCGCCCAATATCAAGATTGAACTAAAGGTGAATTCGTTTCTTCAGCCTTCGTATGTTAGTAAGAATAGACCGCTACCTAATGCAAGTGATTTAATTGTGCTTAGGAACTTGGGAAAGGATGAAGGAAAGGGACATGGAGTCCTGGACATGCATGGAAGGAATAATGGAGGTCACCACGTGGCTAAACTGATCTAAACAAAACCTAAGTCCTAGAAACGGAGGCGGCGGCTCCTATATAGTGAAAACAACCAGGGGAGGCGTCCCAAAGGGTACACCCTAGGGTTACAAGGCCCATGGGCCCAAGTGGAGGTGGCGCAGCACCCTTTTGACTCGGACTCAGAAACCTACGTGAATTATTTTGATGATTACGGCCGGCTCGGATGGAATTTGAAGATGAGATTGGATCCATTGGAAAGTAGACTTGATAAGCTTTCCATGAAGTACAAGAACGTCCCAAACGGAGTCCGTATGAGAAAGTTATGTCCGTTTAAACTTGCACCATTGCAGCAGTCCGAATCCGATTCCAGTACGTGACCAACGTGGACTCTTTTGACGATTACGGCCGGCTCGGACAGAATTTTAAGATGAGGTTGAATCCGTTGGAAAGTAGACTTCATAAGCTTTCCATGAAGTACAAGAACGTCCCAAACGGAGTCCGTATGAGGAAGTTATCCCCGTTTGAACTTGGTACCATCACAGCAGTCCGAGTCTGATTCCAAAACGTGTCCAACTCGAATTCGTGCTTGACTTGGTCCCAAAGTGACGTGGTGACCTCCATTATTCCTTCCATGCATGTCCAGGACTCCATGTCCCTTTCCTTCATCCTTTCCCAAGTTCCTAAGCACAATTAAATCACTTGCATTAGGTAGCGGTCTATTCTTACTAACATACGAAGGCTGAAGAAACGAATTCACCTTTAGTTCAATCTTGATATTGGGCGCTATTGTCGTATGTGTTTGTGGCGTGGTCACATCAGAACTCCACGCTCTGGGCATCGGTCGGCGTGACGGTGATGCTGCAGTGCGGCATCCTCGGGGGTGGTTGCACCGAGGAGGTTATCGACGAGGAGCCTCTGGAGATGGTGCTGGGTCCCTCCCGGGGCCCAGCTCCCGGGGGGCTTCCTCGTGGCTGCTGCCCATGGGCTACGGTGGAGGTCGATGCTTCCAAGGCTCGAACTTGGGCAGTCGCTCGTCGCAGCGCCATAAGTTCGGTGCATGCCCGCGTGAAGTGGTCACCGTAGCCATGCACCTCGCACCATCTGCCGTAGTCCAGGATTTCCTGCTCCGCACGCGGTGTATCATCGCGTCTTCCTCTGGGTCCCCCTCCCGAGCGCGGAGCGAGCGTAGGTGATACGGGGATGGGGTCCCGATCTTCTCAGTGAGGAACTGTAGATTGTTGATGCGAAGTAGACGATGTCGCTAGTTGAACACTCGCGCCAATGCACGAACCCTCAACTCTTCGGAATACGCCCAAAACACACCGGATAATTGTTCGTCGCGAGACCACAAGCGACGAACGCCAAGTCCCCAATTCCAATGGAACGACGGCTTGACCTTGAATTGCAGAACGAACAATGGATCGCCTAGTTCTCTCTCAAAGTCCTCGCATGAACTCTGGTGTTGAAAGAACAAGCAATAGCTATGTTTCAATCTTATGCAAAAACTTGGTTCCCTTTACAATGGGGGTCTACCCCTCAATATATAGTCTCAACCTAAGACCATTCAACACTAAAATCTCCATGTGGTACTATTCATCCGCAAGACTGTAGCGCAACTGTTCACGGGCCGTACTGTAGCGTACTGTTCACGGGCCGTACTGTAGAGGTGCTGTTCACAGGACGAACTGCAGTGTTACTATTCACGGGCCGTACTGTAGCGGTACTGTTCACAGGCGAACTGTAGCGATACTATTCACGGGCCGTACTGTAGCGGGGTACTATTCATGGTCTGGATGCTGTTCATGGAGGGATCGTTGCTCATGCCGTGGACTTGTGCTTTCTTGGGTGACGGCCACATATTCTTGATCTCCATCCATCACTGACTCTTCAAACCTGAGCACAAGTAAATCATTGTTTTTAGGTAGTATAAAATTCTCATTAAAATTAATGACATATTCATTAAGGAGCAGGTTCACCTGAGATTGTAGTTTCTTAGCTCGTGCTCTTGTTATTGGTCCTGTTATTGAAGTCTCATTACTCGCTTTGGCATTACTAGCGATGTCCTCATCAGTATGTGCATGACCACCAATAGGAGAAGATGTATAAGTGTTAGGGATGCCCTCATCATCCTCCCCTTCTTGAAAAGGCGTCGTCCTCGACGCTGGGTCATCACCACCGAAGAAAGGTGATAAATCAGCGACATTGAACGTAGAGCTCACACCATAGTCATCGCCGGAAAGCTCGATCTTGTAGGCATTGTCGTTGATCTTTGCAAGAACCTTGAAAGGTCCATCACCTCGCGGCAGCAATTTAGACTTGCGGCGTTCTGGAAAACGATCCTTGCGGTAGTGTACCCAAACCAAATCGCCTGCTTGAAAAACCATCTTCTTCCTTTTCTTGTTCGCCTTCTCAGCATAGTACTTGACCTTGCGCTCTATCTCTTCTTTTGTCTTGAGATGCAATTTCTTCACATATTCAGCTCGCTTGGACGCCTCCATATGAGTATGGTGTTGACTGGGAAGCGGCAACAAATCAAGCGGCGTAAAGGGCTTGAAACCATAAACTACCTCAAATGGACACATCTGCGTAGTGGAATGCACGGCCCGATTATAAGCGAATTCCACGCGGCAAACAATCCTCCCACTCGCGTAGATTCTTCTTGATCATGGTCCGAGTAGCATCGAAGTGTGCGGTTCACCACCTCTGTTTGACCATCTGTTTGGGGATGACAAGTTGTGCTGAATAACAACTTCCCCCGTTTACCCAAAGCGCCTTCCGAAGTAGCTCATGAACTTCACGCCGCGATCGACACAATAGTACGGGCACGCCATGTAGTCTCACGATCTCCTGAAAAACAAGTCAGCAATATGCGACGCATTGTCGCTCTTGTGGCACGGAATAAAGTGTGCCATCTTCGAAAAACGATCCACAACGACAAAAACAGAATCACTCCCCCTCTTAGTTCTAGGCAGTCCTAAAACAAAATCCATACTAATATCCTCCCATGGGGCATTGGGAACAGGTAATGGGGTATATAAACGTGTGGATTCAACTGGTTTCGCTTTGTGACAAGTAATGCATCGCTGCACATACCTCTCCACATCTCGCCTCATCTTAGGCCAAAAAAAGTGATCGCTCAGCATAGACAACGTCTTCTCACGTCCAAAATGTCCCATCAATCCACCTGCATGTGATTCCTGCAGTAATAGCAAACGCACGGAGGATTCTGGAACGCATAATTTGTTAGTGCGAAACAAAAACCCATCATGGATGTGAAATTTATCCCAGCCTTTTCCTCTGTGCAATGTGCAAAAGGAACGGAAAATCATGGTCATGAGCATATAAATCACGCAAACTCGTTAAACCAGGACTTGCACTCCTAATTGAGTTAAAAGCACACTTTTCCTAGAAAGAGCATCAGCTACCACATTTTCCTTTCCTTTCTTATACTTCACAATGTAAGGAAATGAATCAATGAATTCGACCCATTTGGCATGTCTACGGTTCAGGTTTGCTTGGCCCTTTAAATACTTCAATGCCTCATGATCAGTATGAATAATAAACTCTTTAGGCCATAAATAGTGTTGCCAAGTTTCTAATGCACGCACTAACGCATAAAGCTCTTTGTCATAGACCGGATAATTCAATTGAGCACCATTCAATTTCTCACTAAAATAAGCTACCGGTCTACCCTCTTGCAATAAAACACCGCCAATACCCAATCCACTAGCATCACATTCAATTGCAAAATTTTTAGTGAAATCAGGTAAAACAAGCAACGGTGCTTCAGTCAAGCGTCTCTTAAGTTCAGTAAAAGCATTTTCTTGCGCTACCCCCCACACAAATTCAACACCCTTTTTAGTAAGTTCATTCAAAGGGGCAGCGACGGTGCTAAAATCCTTCACAAAACGTCGATAAAACCAGCGAGACCATGAAAGCTCCTAACCTGACTTACGCTCACAGGAGTTGGCCAATTTTTAATTGCTTCAATTTTAGACTCATCTACTTCAACCCCCTGTGCAGAAACAACATAGCCCAAAAAGATGACACGATCTTTACAAAAAGTGCACTTCTCTAAGTTACCAAATAACCTATTCTCACGCAAAACTTCAAGAACTTGTCTAAGATGGTCTATGTGTTCAGATTCAGTGCGACTGTAAATCAGAATATCATCAAAGTACACAACCACAAATTTACCAATGAAATGCCTTAAAACATGATTCATCAAGCGCATGAATGTACTGGGTGCATTAGTCAAACCAAAAGGCATGACTAACCACTCGTACAACCCAAATTTCGTTTTAAAGGCTGTTTTCCACTCATCCCCTTCATGCATTCTAATTTGATGGTAACCACTGCGCAAATCTATCTTAGAGAAAATAACAGCACCACTCAATTCGTCTAGCATATCATCTAAGCGAGGTATAGGATGACGATATCGAATTGTGATATTATTAATCGCTCGACAATCTACGCACATACGCCATGAACCATCTTTCTTAGGAACTAAAATAACAGGAACAGCACAAGGGCTTAAGCTTTCACGCACATACCCTTTGAGAGAAGCTCTTGTACTTGTTTCTGAATTTCCTTTGTTTCCTTGGGATTGGTGCGTACGGTGGTCGGTTCGTAATGATGCTCCTGGAATGAAGTCGATCTTATGTTCTATCCCGCGGATTGGTGGTAGCCCAGCTGGTACCTCCTCCGAAAGACGTCGCTGAAATCCTGCAAAACAGAAACAACACCACTTGGAAGAGAAGTGAAGTCGTTAGTCGAAAGCAATGCGTCTTTGTACAGCAGCACCACGTGCACCAAATTAGGGTCCTCGCTGAATTCTCTCATCTCTGATTTGGTGGCTAACATCACTAAATTTTTTTCTCCCTCACGTTTCTTGTTACGACTCAGATGGTTCTCTCGCTCTTGTGCACTCTCAACGTGCATCTCAATTTTCTGCATGGAGGAATTGACAATTTGTTGCGGTGTAAGTGGCTTCAAGATGACATCCATATTGTGCTATCGAAATGTGTAGCGATTTGTACGCCCATCGTGAACAGCGGAACGGTCATATTGCCATGGCCGTCCCAAGAGCAAGTGACAAACCGTCATAGGCACAACATCACAGTCCACAGTATCGGTGTACTTCCCAATAGAAAACGTCACGCGCACCATATAGTTCACCTTCACTTCCTCTTTGTCGCTCAACCATTGCACATGATAAGGACGCGGATGCGGCAAATACTTCAAACCCAACTTATGACACATATCCTTGCTAGCCAGATTGTGACAACTCCCGCCATCAATGATCACTTTGCACACCTTACCCTTATCAAGCTTTGCCCAAGTCTGAAACAAATTGCACCGCTGTTCGAGTGATGGCGATGGCATCACACTAAGCACCTTGGGCGTGCAAACAATGGAATACTGCTCAGTGTTAGGAAACTCAGGATCGCACTCACATTGTTCTATGTCATCAGTGTGCAGGACTGCTTGTGCATCAGGCGACTCATCATCATCAGTAGCTGACACATAACCGCCATCCTCTGTGATAAGCATAGTTCTGACATTTGGGCAGTCCCTCTGAAAATGGCCAACACCCTTGCACTTGTGGCAAATAATGTCACGTGAACGGCCTGTCGACCCCATAGACGAGGTCGCACTAGCAGCGGGTGCCATAGGTCGACGCACCGGTGATGGTGTACTCTCCAGCTTCTTACTTGCAGAATTGCGCATCGCCGAATTGCTTGCAGCCGAAGTGCTCTTGTTTGGTTGGCTGTTGTTATATGTCTGTCCCGGACTAGTTGAAGAACGTGACCGGGCAGCGAACCGTGCGTCGTCAATCACTTGTCGCTCGGCTTCGCGTGCTTGGTGCAGCAACTCAATCATATCATTATAGGGATGGTGATTGACAATGCGCTTGACAGCATGATTCATACCAGCTAGAAATCTTGCCATGGTCTGTTCTTCATTCTCGTGGACATCTGCATGTATCATGATAGTCTCCATTTCCTTATGATTTTCATCAATTGATTTCATACCTTGTCGCAGCCCTGTCAACTTCTCAAATAGTGATCGCTTGTAGTGGCGAGGTACAAAGCGTGCCCGCAAATGCTGCTTCATCTGCTCCCAGGTGATAATCGGCAACTCATGGCGCTCCATGCGCTTACGGATGAATTGCTCCCACCAATGTGTGGCATAATCATCCAAGCCATTGGATGCAAGCAACAACTTCTTCTCATTGGAATAGTTGTTCATCCGAAACAACTTATCAACTTTCAGCTCCCAAGTGAGGTATTGTTCCACATCTGTACCACCTGAAAATATAGGAAGATTAAATTTGGGCTTAGCGACAAAATCCTCGGCGTCGTCGTGGCGAGGACGCTGCACGTTGTTGCGGTGGTGGCGCTGTCGGTCATCGTAGTCGTCGACGGGGAAATCGTTATCCCAGCGCTCGTCCGCATCAGCGCAGCTACGAGGTGCACGATGCACACCTCCTCCGTGGGCACCCTGTGGTGCACCTCCTCCCTGGCCGCCGTTGCCTCGGCCAGGCCCATGTGCCTGAGGGCGTGCCGCGGCTGCCATCCCGACGTTTGGCGGCATTGCCATGCGATGCGCCTGTCGCTGACGTCGCTCCTCATCCAGACGAATAGCACGCTCCTCATCGGTCTCATTGTGCAAAATGACAGGAGGGCCGTGCACACTTGTGTCATCAGCTGGTGCACCCCCACGTAAAGTGTGGTGTGTGAACATGGCACGTAGCTCCAGAAAATTATTGTTGATGGTCGTACGCAATTGTGTGACCTCCTCCCCGAGGGTGTTCAGTCCAGTCTGAACTTCCCCGAGCTCATCGCGCACGCCATTGTCACCATCATGAAGTTGTTTTTGTAGCATCTCACGCAACCGAGTGTACTCGGTCCATGTGACCGGCGCCTCCGGATTAGGTGGATTCTCCTCGTGACCTGCCATGGGAACGACTCACAAACAAGAAACGACGTTATATCTGGGTTAGTAAAACAAAAGCTCTCTCTATGCTTGCAACTCACTGTCCTGAAAACAAGACAAGCTTACCGTTCCAAAGTGAAACAAGGACGGCAAATCGACACTTGTGACAGCGAACGACCTCAACCCGGTAATGTATGAGCGTAACCAAGAGCAAGGGAGTACACAGACGGGTGTAGGTGGAGCTTGGACAGGTATGTGGATATCCTAAGCAATCTGATATTCAAGGTATTGTAAAGCTAAGTAATGATCCAAGCTAGAGTAATTTGCCTATGTGCTGATCCAATTGGTTTAAGCGAAGTGTAAGAACGCACACGCAACGATAAATGGGACTTAATGCAAACAAAGGAATGAGCTAGGGAGAATCAATCGAAAACAGAGATGAAACTAGCTCGTTTTGCACCAAGTACTAAGAGAGACGCTAGCCAATTGCAACTGAATATACGAGGGCACAAGATTGCTCAAAGAAAGATTGAAAACACAATCTGGTACGTTGCACACGGAGTTTGGAAGCTCGAAAAGTTGCTGCGCGTGTGCCTGGCGGCTTACGCGAATCTAAAATCTCCAGATTTCTCCGACTTCTCGTTTTTTTTTTTTTTGGTCTATCTTCTCGTTTCCTTTCCAACGGAGCAAGAAACGCCTCAAACGGAGGTCGTATGCAAAAGTGACGTGCTTCTCTCTCTTGTTTTTTTTACTCCGCGGCTGTTGCTAACTGCGGCTGCCTTTTCCTTCTTTTCTCTCTACTTTGCTCCCCGCGGAAGTGTACAATTCTCACAACCAGCAAGGTGTAATCAAGATGAATGAGCAGCCCTAAATGCAATGTCGATACCTAGTCTCAAGATAAAAGGATATAAGATGGAGGCTTTGTTCGTTTTGGTTGCTAATTGAGGGAATCAACCAGCAATTTTGTAGAGTTTATGTGAACACAACGATTAAGCAACGCAAAAGGAAATACACGGATCAGCACTAAAACAAAACTCTAATGGACGAAAACTTAACAAAACGCACAAGAAATAACAGATTAAACTACGGTTTTGGTATTGCAATTTTCGGTTTAATAGACGATAGGACAGAAAATGAATCTAGCTATGGGTAAAGAAATTCTCACCGAGTAAACCTAGAATCTGATACAACATGATACGGGGATGGGGTCCCGATCTTCTCAGTGAGGAACTGTAGATTGTTGATGCGAAGTAGACGATGTCGCTAGTTGAACACTCGCGCCAATGCACGAACCCTCAACTCTTCGGAATACGCCCAAAACACACCGGATAATTGTTCGTCGCGAGACCAAGTTTACTAACGCCAAGTCCCAATTCCCAATGGAACGACGGCTTGACCTTGAATTGCAGAACGAACAATGGATCGCCTAGTTCTCTCTCAAAGTCCTCGCATGAACTCTGGTGTTGAAAGAACAAGCAATAGCTATGTTTCAATCTTATGCAAAAACTTGGTTCCCTTTACAATGGGGTCTACCTCAATATATAGTCTCAACCTAAGACCATTCAACACTAAAATCTCCATGTGGTACTATTCATCCGCAAGTACTGTAGCGCTACTGTTCACGGGCCGTACTGCAGCGTACTGTTCATGGGCCGTACTGTAGAGGTACTGTTCACAGGCCGAACTGTAGCGGTACTATTCACGGGCCGTACTGTAGCGGTACTGTTCACAGGCCGAACTGTAGCGGTACTATTCACGGGCCGTACTGTAGCGGGGTACTATTCATGGTCTGGATGCTGTTCATGGAGGGATCGTTGCTCATGCCGTGGACTTGTGCTTTCTTGGGTGACGGCCACATATTCTTGATCTCCATCCATCACTGACTCTTCAAACCTGAGCACAAGTAAATCATTGTTTTTAGGTAGTATAAAATTCTCATTAAAATTAATGACATATTCATTAAGGAGCAGGTTCACCTGAGATTGTAGTTTCTTAGCTCGTGCTCTTGTTATTGGTCCTGTTATTGAAGTCTCATTACTCGCTTTGGCATTACTAGCGATGTCCTCATCAGTATGTGCATGACCACCAATAGGAGAAGATGTATAAGTGTTAGGGATGCCCTCATCAGTAGGTTCCTGGGGAACACCTTGTGTGGCGAGGACGTGGCGAGCCTTTTGGGGCCTTCGCTGGTTACGCTGGGCTTGCGCCTACCGCTTGACGAGTTCCCACGCGCCCCGTCGTCAACGCGTTCAGGAGCGTCTCCCACAGACGCTTGCTTGCGTTTGTTCGCGAGTCATCCTTCGCGTTTCCTGTTTGTGACAACTCCCCCGCTTGAGCGGTGTCGGAGTCGTCTCCTTTGCATCTTCGAGCATCTTCCTATGCCCGGGCGTACTCTTCTATTTTGTTGAAGAGCTTCGCCACTGACTTGACTGGCTTTGGCGCGTTGTACTCGGCAAGCGGCCCCTGGCGAAGACCCTTTATCGTTGCATTGATGATGGTTGTTTCATTGACATCCTTGACCTGGCAGTGTACCTTAGCGAAGCATTAGAAGTAATCACGGAGCTTCTCCGAGGGCTTTTGCTTGACGGCGAAGAGCTGATCTGCTTCGACGCGCTCGATGTAGTTTCCTTGGAAGCTGTTGTTGGTTGCTAGCCTATGAGGGTGGCGCACAACTCCTGATGAGGCGATGGAGTCCCGATCTTCCGATAGGATGAATAACTATCGATTTTGGCGGAGGTGACCCTTGCGATTCGACTACAACCGTACGACGACGCTTGCGCCTTAGCAATCGCTGAACCAACCCCAAAGTGTTATCAACCGTGCCAAGAACGCGGTTGACCTGACCACGAAGGTCTATTCCTGCATGCAATCGAAGAACACGCAAGAACAAGATAACAAGCAATCTGCAATTGCAAATATTTAAATTGAGATCAAAAGGTGGGATTCCGAAGGTAGTCTTGACAGGTGGTCGTCCGAGACAACTGAAGAACAGAAGTTTGCATAATAGCTAAACCTAAACTCAACAAAATCCTCATCATCCTCCCCTTCTTGAAAACAAAGCCGTCCTCGGCTTTTGATAAACTGAAAGTATGGTAACAAAGAAGCCAAGGTGTATGCGTGGTATATGTATATGTCATCCGTTTTAACAGTTCTTCGTTGTTGCACAATTAATGTTATAACACAGCAGCAATCATAAAAGCTCATTGTATTATTAACCCAGAAGTAATCATATATGTTAATGAACAAATCAAAATTTCTCACACAGTAATTATCGCAACTTGTTTTTCAAATGTAAGTGAAGCATTTATGCAATTCAAATCTTTGAAGTTGTAAACTTGCTGTGGTGGCACATATAGGCAAAGCTACAACTTTTGGAATCAAACAAAGTTTATCCATATAATCAGATTTCAATTGAGCAATAGCAAATTCATCAAGTAAGGGTGAAAATATTTGCAAGTTCTTCCATACATCAATTTCATTATTCAGATTGCCAATGTTAGATGGTTCAATAAGAGAAGAACGCAGAGGCATTGAATGATCACTAAATTTTATTTTTCTTTCATAATGAACAAGATTGAGCATACAAGAGTTGTTGTTCAAAACAACAAGCTGCAATTCATCCATGTGGTCACAAGTTATGCATATTCGATATACAAGAAATTGATTTTCTACACCATAATCTCCAATCAAATTAAACTTATACCCAGGGGTGTAGGCACTAAACAAGAATTTTGAACATGTAAGTTCAGAAACTTTCTCCAAAGCATGTGACAATTTCATAGGAAGATCCAACATGATGTAACACAATGAATTGGCAGGAGAAATTCTAGTTAAAACTTCTTTATGTCTAACCAAAGCAACATGATCATTGTATGTGATCAATTCATCACATGAATCACTCAAAACAGCAGGCAATTCAATTATTTTTTGACAAGGTGCACTAAACTCATTCTCAATACTCAAATCAATGTAGTGTGAATTCTCTACTTGAAATATGGGCGTGTCAGAATTATTTTCCACTAAGTTTTGCTCTAAAATAGCATGAACAGTGCATAATTGTTGTTCTTCACAAGCATACTCACCGTGAGTGATGATAGCACCATGATCTTTATCTTTTTGGCTCCCCTCAGATGATGTAGGTACATCCATCTCCTCATCTTTGTTCTTAACCAATGGAATCGATGGTTCAATCAGCTCATGCTCCTCTTCAACATGGTTCTCAACTGCCTGCAAGTTGTTAGTTACAGAAAAAGGCACAAACATGGGTTTGTTCTCACATTTCTTATCATCACGCACTCTCAATTTCTCCTCAATCTGACGTTCAACATTACAAGCAAGTATAAACAAATGAGGGAGAGAATTATATTCTTTGTGAATGAGAAGGTCCTGAATTTCTTTATTAAGCCCATGCAAGAATCTATTCTTTGTAGCTTCAGCATGTTCCTCTAAACCACAACGCAACATACCAATTTGTAATTCCTGATAGTATTCTTCCACAGACTTTGTACCTTGTTGTAAGCGTTGCAGTTTATTTAACAAATCACGAGCAAAATATGAGGGAACAAATCGATGGCGCATAAGCAATTTTAAAGCCTCCCAAGTGTTAGGTATGTTATTGGGATGTTGACAGCAATGTTCTTTCCACCAAATAGAAGCAAAATCGGTAAATTCACTAGTAGCAGCCCTAACTCGTCTATTCTCAGGACAATCATGGCAAGTAAATTTTTGATCAACAACTAGTTCCCAATTAAGATAACCATCAGGATCATATTTACCATTAAAAGATGGTAAAGTGATTTTAGTTTTACCGGACGCACTATCACGATTGTGTACCTCCCGTGGTGAAGAAGCTTGTCTCAAGCGTGCATATTCCTCGCGAATTTTTTTGATCTCCCAGCCAATTTCTCGAAGAAGATGTGGATCTATCTTGTAATCATTCCGTGAACCTGCCATGGTTAGTAGCACACAAGGAAACAAATCACAAGTATATGCTCCTATCAACTACTAGAATATGGAGGCTTAATTCAAGTAATGCATCTCTCAAGCTTTTACCAAATTCTTACAAGTTCTTACCAAAGCAAACAGGTGGTGCAACCGGTGGCTGGTTCGTGATAAATCTAACTCAAGTGATGAGTAAAGCGATTGCAAGGTACAGGGAGACCTGTTCGGTTTGTAGAAAAGTGGAGCTTGGATAGGCTATGTATTTTGTAGCAAAGGAACACAATCAATTAATTTCAGAAATTGCACAGAATTGAATTATAGTTCGTATCTAGCACTTAGCCTATGTTGCTGATCAACCAAGGATGGAAGAAGGATAAAATATGTGTATGGCAATGTATAGGAGTGGTAAATACAAGATAATTCAAATGAATGCAATATAGAATTGAAGAGCACAAGGATTGACCCAAAACTTGAAAACTGGAGATTTCTGTCCACTGGACAGCACGTCGGTATTTCGGCCGTAACTTTTTGTCAGTTACCTTTTTTTCAATTATTCTTTTTTTCTCTGTTTCCTGACGGCTTTTTCTGCAACTCTTGTTTTGGGGTCAACTTCTGGAAACCGTCTGAAAAATTCGCACAAAATTCACAAGTGCCGATTGTTGTAGATTCAATCTGGAATTTTAGGTCAAATTGCACCGCAGATATCTCTTAACTGCCTTGCTGGAATGACGTGAAATTTTACAGATAGATGGACAATGAAGTTTTGAATCTAATGACAGTGGTCTCACTCAAAAAAAAATCTCGGAATCAAAAGTTATGGCGTTTTTGGTGGCGGCTGCAGAGAAAGGAAAGATCAGCCGAAATTGGAATTAGGGTTTGGGGTGGGGAATTTCTTTTGTTTGGATTTTTTATTGGAACAAAGATATGACCAGCAACTAGACAAAGCTAAAACGGACACAAATTCAATTTAGTAAACCAAAACTAACAGATTGAAAGGCACAACGGGGTTTGGACAGCGGAAATTAACTCTTTTTGTGGGGCAACTTTTCTGGACTATAGAAAATAAAAATCAATCTACTAACTAGGGATACAAGAAATTCCTACCGGTCAACTGAAGCTCTGATACCAACTGATAAGACGATGGAGTCCCGATCTTCCGATAGGATGAATAACTATCGATTTTGGCGGAGGTGACCCTTGCGATCCGACTACAACCGTACGACGACGCTTGCGCCTTAGCAATCGCTGAACCAACCCCAAAGTGTTATCAACCGTGCCAAGAATGCGGTTGACCTGACCACGAAGGTCTATTCCTGCATGCAATCGAAGAACACGCAAGAACAAGATAACAAGCAATCTGCAATTGCAAATATATAAATTGAGATCAAAAGGTGGGATTCCGAAGGTAGTCTTGACAGGTGGTCGCCCGACACAACTGAAGAACAGAAGTTTGCATAATAGCTAAACCTAAACTCAACAAAATCCTCATCAACTCCCTTGACAATAGCCCAACTTCTCCTGTGGCTCAAGTATTCATTTTCAGTCCGTTTGAAGCTTCGACATCGTCATCACCTCAAAATTGAACCAAAACAAATACTAAAGCCCAAAACACCCTTAATATGTCTTACTATAGATAGAAACCAGCCCATGACACATGGGACTTGGCCAAAAACTCAAATGAACTTAGAATTGAAGATTGGATACAATCGAGCTTCCAAAGCATAGTCTTGTCTGATCTTCAATTCAGGGCTTTTAAACTTGATTCACTGGTGGCTTTTCACATCAATATAAGTGAAGTGTCATCATCTCCTCCTTTTGGACCTTCTCTTGGTGCACTGGCCACCCACACCCCCCCCCCCGTGCGGTAGCACCAAGTTCTTGCTCACCTAATAACCTGAGAATACATAATGTGGAAGCATTAGGTAGTAATCTATCCTTAGAAGTAAAATAAAAAAAACTTAGGATTAGATTCACTTGTTTAGTGAATTCCCTTGCTCTAACTTGAGTGATTGGTCCCTTGTACAATTGTTGCAAAGCTTCAGCTGTAGGACCAACACTAGTCTTGTCATTGTCATTGTTACTTGAATCCGATGATGGAAGTGATGACATAGATGAAGTCTTCTTGATAATGATGTCCTCATCATCATCCCCCTCTTGAAAGGAGTTGACCTTGACTCTGCAGGATTAGTAGAACCAAAGAAAGGTGACAAATCTACAACATTATTCTAACTTGTAAGCATTATCATTTACTCTTTCAATCACTTTGAATGGACCATCTCCATGATTCATCAAGTTAGACTTTCTTTTCTCAGAAAATATATCTTTGTGAAGATGTCACCAAACAAGATCATCAGGTTCAAAGATCATTTGTTTTCTTTTTCTCTATTTCTTCCTTAGTTTTCAGATGGATACGTTTCACAAAATTGGCACGTTTAGAAACATCAATATTAACTCTTTCAATGAAAGGCAATGGCAATAAATCCAATGGTGTATGTGGCTGAAAACCATAAACAATTCCTTTTATAGTGCATGGCTACCTCCACCAATGCTACTACATCCCTCCAGGAAAAATCTGTAATACCCCAAAAGTGATTCGAGAGTTAATCGATTAATTGGAGGGAAGGAACATATAGAAAAGAGTTAAATAGGGATTTTTAGAGGGGAAATTTCTGAAAATCCTGGCAACCTGGACCTGGGCCTTGGCCCAAGAGGTGGCTGGCCAAAAAGGGGGGAGGCACCCCTCCCCCAAACCCTAGCCGCCACCCCTTCTCCCCCTCTCCTCTCCCCTTGTGGCCGCCACTCCAGTCTCCCCCTTGCGCCTCCCATCTCCAGCAGCACCTCCTCCTCCTCCGTTGAAGCCCCCTACTGTTGGTGAAGAAGATCCCCTTTGCTGCCGGTCGAGCGGAGGAAGGAGATCGATCACCGGGAGGTGTTTTTGACCCGGAAGTCGGAGAAGAGGAAGGGAAAAAGGGAAAAGGAAGGGAGAGAGAGATCGCGTGGTGTTCATCGTGTTCTTCAGTGGTTCGTCAAGAGTAACCCCTATTTCCCCCGGTTAGATGCATATTTAATTGTTGTAGCAATATCGGTATTGTGGTCTGCTCAGGACAGATTGTGTTAGATGGTCGTTTTGATATAGTTTCGTGTGGATTCAGTTCTTGATGTCTCCTAGAGTATTGTAGAGGACGTGCTAGAACACGTTGTTTGACCTCTGTAGCAGAACACGTTGGTTCTTTCCATGAAGTGCTAGAACACGTCGTTTGGACCTCTGTAGCAGAAGTTATGATTTTTTTTAGTGGGACTATTCTGCAGATTTGTGGGTATTCTGTCAGGTTTTAGTAAATTGGGTTATGCAATTAGACAAAGGGAGCATTAGAGAAGCTCAGTATAATGAAAGTTGTAGATAATTGTCTCAGCTTTCCAGGAAGCTCAAGAACTCATGATTCGGACACTCGTACTGAAAGTTATGATATTTGTAGTACTCTGTCCAGAGAACCCGACGTGAAATTGATGTTATAGAAATCTGGTTTGTGTGGGGTATAATTTGGCCGATTCAAGGAGGTTCACCAACTAGGTTTAGATGGAGAATTTAATTATCTTTCCAGAAAGTCTAAGAACACCTCATTCGGACTCTTGTAACAATAGATATGGATTTTTGAAGTTGACTGTTAACAAAGGGGACAGATAGACCCTTAGGATTTGGGGTTGAAGTCGAGTTGGACATTTTGCGAGTTTGTGATTGTCCTTTTTATATAGTTTTGGTCCACTACCGTTATCTTAGCATGCGTTATAATTATTATTTAGGTGGCGGATTGATCCCGGGGACAGCACCTTCTGCACATCCCTCGTCCTCTCGCGGTTAAGGCAAGTATAATGATGGTTTAAATTGTTATTGTGGAATGTCAATGTTGGATTTGTATTGTGATCAATTGTGTTCATGGTTTTGATGAAGGAGCACCTATTAATGTTCATGGTTGTTTGTAAGTTATGAATTTCATGAGTATTCCTTGTGCAAAGTTGTGGTGGATGCATGTTTTTTATTTAAAATGAGACTTTCATACATATGCATCATGTTGGCTTATTGATGTCTTGGTCAAGTGATGACCAAGCATTTGCTGAGGTCCCCGTCATGTTGATGACGGACTATAGGTCCCCATACTTGCGGAGTATGGGCAATTGGTCCCTATACCAGATGGTACAGGCATGGGTGTGCATCGACGGATGCGCACTCTGCATTACCGGTAAAATGCAAAAGAGAAAGAGATAAATATATTGTTGAACATACTGCATAGCATGATTTATATAACTATTGGATGTTCTTATGAAATGATGTTCATGTATGTTCTTGTTACCCTTTGTTATATTTGCTGAGTCGTTGGATTCACCCTTGTTGTTTTTGTGTTTTAGGTACCTTTATGAGATCGGCATGCACGGGAAAAAGAACGATTAGTCTTGTGGCACATTGCACGATCAACTCATAATGGCAAGAAAGGAAGAAATTAAATAGTAGAAGAATGAATTACTTTAAGAATCTTTATGATCACTATTTTCTGAAATTAAACTGTAATAAATGGATAGAACATTTATGGTGTTCCCGTTCTTTATCAAGATGTTAGTCCTATGAATGTCCTAGTCACCTAAAGTCAATTTTGTTTAGTCTTGGTCAAAATACTTGTTGGATATCTATTCTTATTAAATTTGTTTGTTGAAACCTCTGGCATAGATAACTATTCAGGGGAGGTTCTGCCGAAATTTTGTGAGACGTGTTTAGTTTATCCTTGTTCATTACTAGTTTGGTAGCATTCCAGGCCATTGCATGGCTGTTACAAAATCAAAGTCACAGTACTTCCCTCTGATAGGTTTTTATTCAATCCACAAGGTTTTGAAACAGAACTAACTCGAGGAAGTTCCCATGTCTGTCCATGACCATGGACATGGCTATTCGAATAGTTTATTCTCTGCAGAGATTGTACACTTTACCCATAAGATACAATCAGCTCGATGGGCCCACATGATTCCTTTGTCATGTAGATCGAGAGATTGTCACAAGGTGATACGGGGTCGCCCGATCTTCTCGACGTAGGATCAAGATACTCACGTGGAATTGATGAATCGTAGTGATCCCCCGTTGCCAATGCAAGAGTTAGCACTCTATAATTCGCCCAATCACACGTGTTGAACTTCACGACCACCAGATGAAGTTCTATCGCGCTCCCAATTCCCAGCGGAAAGGTTGAACGATCTTGATTTTTGACTAACTCCCAATTCCTTCAATGTTGGTTCAGCCAACAGAAAGAACAAGAGTATTTTTTTAATCAAAAGTGGTTCCCTCTTACAATGGGGGTCTACCCCTCAATATATAGTCTCAGCCCAAGGCTATTCAACACTAAACTCCCCATGTGGTACTATTCACGCGCACTGTATCATGGTACTGTTCATGGGCTGTACGGTTACTGTTCATGGGCTTTTTTACTGTTCACGCGCACTGTTCACGGCCTTTTACTGTTCACGTGCACTGTTCACGCGGGGCTCTATTCATGGGCCGATCATTATTCATGCCGTAGACTTGTGCTTCCTTGGATGACGTCCACATATCGTTGATCTCCATCCATCGCTGACTCTTCAAACCTGAGCACAAGTAAAACATTATTTTTAGGCAGTATACAATTCTCATTAAAATTAATGACATGTTCATTAAGGAGCAGGTTCACCTGAGATTGTAGTTTCTTGGCTCGTGCTCTTGTTATTGGTCCTGTTATTGAAGTCTCATTACTAGTTTTGGTATTACTATCGATGTCCTCATCATATCCGCATCATCCTCCTCTTCTTCAAGAAAAGCCGTCCTCGGCTTTTGATAGCCTGAAATTGTACTAAACAAAGAATACAGTGTGTATGCATGGTTTATGTATTGGTCAGTTACAACCCTTCCATCTTTCACATTAGTATTACCTGGGGGTGTAGTAAGCAAAAAGAACAACACATATGCGTGGTATATGTATGAATCAATTATTGTGTCATTCTCATTCTCATTGTTTTGCACAAACCAATTGATACTACAATAGCTATCAAATGCATACATTGCAATGTTCTCATTCACACCATTCTCCCTCCCATAAGAAAAAGTCGTCCTCGACTTTGCGAAATCGTGGACAAGTCATTAATGGGCAAAACCAGATCAAACGGTTCAAATATGGAAGAGATAATCTTTAATGCCTTCCATGCTGCAACTGCGCTACTCTGATTAATTGTACATGATCGATAATGAAAGGATGAACAGGTAGGATTATAAAATCTTCCTAAACATGAAGCATTGTTGTTGAAGCTTATCTCATTGTGATCATGACATGGTATAAAAGGTTGTTTATCCAAAGTATGCAATTTTAATTCAGCAGGCTTATCACATGTAATGCATATTCGAAACACATAAAACTTGTCATCTACACCATAATCTCCGATCAAATTAAACTTATAGGTGTAGGCATAAACACTAACTAGTGATTTTAAACATGAAATTTCAGCAAGATTCTCAACCACACTAGATAGCTCTCTAGGATCATCAAACATGATATAGTACAAAGAATCACTAGGAGATATTCGAGTAAGAACTTCCTTATGAGTAATCAATTCCACATTATATAAATTGAACAAAGAAATTTCAGAATATGGAATTTTCATTCGCACGTATGAGTTCTCACAAGTACTCACCGTTTCACAATTAGTTTCAGCACCAATATTGTTACCTTTATTGTTCTCCTCAGTTGATGTAGGTGTTGTAGGTATTAAATCATCATGATGTAACAACGGGACAGCAAGTACTTCATCTTCAATCGTGGTTATCTCCTCATCTTTGACTTCCAATGATGCCGGTTGTCGAATGTTTAATTCCTCATCTTTCATTTCAACCTGCACAATGTGAGAAACAACACTAGAAGCAGATATTAATGTGTTAGTTTCAAAATCAACCTCACTTTGTCTATCTTCTACTTCCATCTTTTCTTTTGGTGTATCTCTCACACTGTCAATTTGGATGCTCTCAAACTCACATATGGTGGAGTCACACAGCTCACTCTTTTTAACACTCTCACTCAATTTGGCTATGTGGCTCTCATTCTCACATGGGTTTTGATGCATCTCAAGTGTTGTTTGTAGCAATGGACCAGCAGTACATGTCTTCTTGACCGAAGGGAAAGTCCCATGCTCGGTCATCTTCTCATGTGTCACACTTGTTGAGGCATAAGAATTGAAGTATGGACTTGGATGAAACTGTGGTGTACGCATATCCATAAGTCTCTTCTCCTCCTCAATAGCACAATTCACAAGATCATGCGTGCTACTAAAATATTTACATTGAAGTGCAGCAGGGATCTTATAATTCAAGCCTCCTTTGAAGTATACCTGTTCTTTTATTGCACTAGTGACACCGGCACGTCGCAATGCACGCTTTAGCTCATTATAGTAATCTTGAACAGTGTTACTCCCTTGTGTGATGCTCTCCACATGGTGAAGCAATTCCCGCTCATAATAGGTTGGCACAAATTCAGTTCTCATGATCACCTTCAAATCTGACCAAGATCTAATGAATCGTTTTCCAGATAATTGTTGCCACCAACTATAAGCATAGTCTCTAAACTGCATAGTGGCTCGCATCAATTCTTGGTCTTTGGGAAGCTTCTGAAATCTAAACTCTTTCTCCATTCGCCATTCCCACTCAAGATACTCCTCTGGATCTTCACTTCCATAAAACGAAAGAGACAAATTGTTGGGATTGGAATCGCACCATGAGGTACGAAATACTTTAGATTCATTCCTCTTTTGTTCACACCAAGAGGAACGAATTGTTGAATATCCTGTCATGGTTGGTTATGCAACATATATATATGTGGAAATCACTCAATCTCACTATTTTCTCTCCCAAGTAAAGTTCTTACCCTTCCGAAGTGAATTAAGGCCAATAAAAACTTACACTGGTAGAAGTGACAACAGCAACGTGATGATTAAGCGAATTCAAGAGTGTTCACTACTTGCACAACAACGGTTATATGGTGGAGCTTGGTGTGGAAGTGTATATCCTAGCAATCTGAAATTCTTGATGTTGTAAAGTTAAGTAATAATCCAAGCTAGAATACTTTGCCTAAGTGCTGATCCAAAAGATTTAAGTGTAGTATATGAAGCACTGCGCAAAGATTAATGTGACTCGATGCAAACAAAGGAATGAGCTAACTAGAGTCAATCTGAAATTAAAGATTAGATAGCTCGTTTTGCACCAAGTACTAGGAGAGACGCTAGCCAATTGCAATGATATGAATGTAAGGGCACGAGATTGCTCAAGAGATTAAATTACACAATCTGAATTTATGGATTAAGAACTCACCCAAATTCGGCCAACGCTTTTTCTTTCTTTCTTTCCTCCACTATTTATTTTTGCTCAACTTCCTTTTTTTTCAAAGGCCAAACTAGGTTGAATTGTTCTTTTGGTTTTGCACAGGTCACAAATATTCAGCAAGGTGTAAAGTACTCAAGAGCAGCCCTAGATGCAATATTCAACAGCTAGTCTCCATTGATGAAAAGAATATCAGCAAGATTTTTTTTTTGGATTTTTGGATTGGACACAAAGATTAGGCTACGCAAATAAACACGAGCGATCAGCACCTAAACAAAAATTCTAATGGATCAAAACCTAACAAAACTCACAAAATTAACAGATGCAAAACTAGGGTTTGGTTAATTTTTGTTGCAATTTTCAGTTTAATGGACTATAGGACAAAAATAAATCAATCTAAAAGTAAGGGTAAATAATCCTACCGAGTAAACCGCGCTCTGATACCAAGATGATACGGGGTCGCCCGATCTTCTCGACGTAGGATCAAGATACTCATGTGGAATTGATGAATCGTAGTGATCCCCCGTTGCCAATGCAAGAGTTAGCACTCTATAATTCGCCCAATCACACGTGTTGAACTTCACGACCACCAGATGAAGTTCTATCGCGCTCCCAATTCCCAGCGGAAAGGTTGAACGATCTTGATTTTTGACTAACTCCCAATTCCTTCAATGTTGGTTCAGCCAACAGAAAGAACAAGAGTATTTTTTTAATCAAAAGTGGTTCCCTTTTACAATGGGGGTCTACCCCTCAATATATAGTCTCAGCCCAAGGCTATTCAACACTAAACTCCCCATGTGGTACTATTCACGCGCACTGTATCATGGTACTGTTCATGGGCTGTACGGTTACTGTTCATGGGCTTTTTACTGTTCACACGCACTGTTCACGGCCTTTTACTGTTCACGTGCACTGTTCACGCGGGGCTCTATTCATGGGCCGATCATTATTCATGCCGTAGACTTGTGCTTCCTTGGATGACGTCCACATATCGTTGATCTCCATCCATCGCTGACTCTTCAAACCTGAGCACAAGTAAAACATTATTTTTAGGCAGTATACAATTCTCATTAAAATTAATGACATGTTCATTAAGGAGCAGGTTCACCTGAGATTGTAGTTTCTTGGCTCGTGCTCTTGTTATTGGTCCTGTTATTGAAGTCTCATTACTAGTTTTGGTATTACTATCGATGTCCTCATCATATCCGCATCACAAGGCCTTTCCAATACCTCACCCTATCTGATGAGATGATGGGGTCCCGATCTTTCGATAGGATGATAACTTCGATTTTGGTGGAGATGACCCTTGCGATCTGACTACAACCGTACGACGTCGCTTGCGCCTTAGCAATCGCTGAACCACACTCCAAGTTGTTATCAACCATGCCAAGAACGCGGTTGACATGACCACGAAGGTCTATTCCAGCATGCAACCGAAGAACACGCAAGAACAAGATAACAAGCAATCTGAAATTGCAAATATTTCTATTCAATTCAAAAGGTGGGATTCCGAAAGCTGTCTTGATAGGTGGTCATCTAACACAACTGAAGAACAGAAATTTGCATAATGGCTAAACCTAAACTCAACGAAATCCAAGTCCTAACTGAGAAGACGGCGGCTCCTATATAAAGAGACCAAGGGTGGTGGCCAAGGAGCATGCCCCTTGATGCGGATATGCACATGATTAATTTGAATATTATGATGAGTCTGGGGCCAAAGCAATGGAGAATCACAAGGAGGTTAATCATATTTGCTACCAAGAACAAAAAGCTCAAAGCCCATGGGAATGGAAAGGAGAAAGCCAAGCAACCCATGCAGCTAATCAAGGAGAAAAGAAGCCCATGCAGTGGGAGAGCAAAAGGGGAGAACGCCAAGGACTTAAACTATAAGTTTGGGATAAGATTTTCAAGCCAAATTCGGACTTCCCACGTGCTCAACTCAATTCAAACTAGGATTCAACTCAGAATTCAATTCGGATTCGGTTCGGAACAGCCTGACAGGCAGTTACTAAAAAGGCCATAACTTTCACAAACGGAGTCCGATTCAGGTGTTCTTGTACTCGTTGGAAAGATAATTTCAAGGGCTACGTAATGGATCTAGTCACACCTTCAAATCCATCATGGATAAAAAGTTATGATCGAAACAAGATGATGGGTGAAAAATATAGTTTTTTTTGTGAGAGTTCATATCCAAAACCATATAGGGTTGAGTTGTAATTGGTTTGGGGACCATATAGACGTCCCAAGGGGCTATATAAGCCTTGTATTGGCAGCCTTTAAAGGAAGACCAATTTGATGCATAAGATTGAAACATAGCTATTGCTTGTTTTTTCAACACCAGAGTTCATGCAAGAACTTTGTGAGAGAACTAGGCGATCCATGGTTCATTCTGCAATTCAAGGTCAAGCCGTCGTTCCATTGGGAATTGGGGCCTTGGCATTCGTTGTTTGTGGTCTCGCGACGAACAATTATCCGGTGTATTTTGGATGTATTCCGAAGAGTTGAGGGTTCGTGCATTGGAGCGAGTGTTCAACTAGCGACATCGTCTACTTCGCATCAACTATCCACGGTTCCTCACTGAGAAGATCGGGACCCCTCCCCGTATCATGTGGTATCCAAAACCTGCACATGATTAATTTGAATATTATGATGTTTCCGGGGCCAAAGCAATGGAGAAGCACAAGGAGGTTAATCATATTTGCTACCAAGAATAAAGAGCTCAAAGCCCATGGGAATGGAAAGGAGAAAGCCAAGCAACCCATGCAGCTGATCAAGGAGGAAAGAAGCCCAACCAGCGGGAGAGCAAAAAGGGACAAGCCCAAAGACTTAAACTACAAGTTTTGGATAAGATTTTCAAGCCAAATTCAGACTTTCCACGTGCTCAACCCAATTCAAACTCGGATTCAACTCAGAATTCAATTCGGATTCGGTTCGGGACAGCCTGATAGGCAGTTACTAAAAAGGCTATAACTTTCACAAACGGAGCCCGATTCAGGTGTTCTTGTACTCATTGGAAAGATAATTTCAAGGGCTACGCAATGGATCTGGTCCCACCTTCAAATTCATCACGGATAAAAAGTTATGACCAAAATAATATGACGGGTGAAAAATATAGTTTCTTTTCGTGAAAACCATATAGGGTTGAGTTGTAATTGGTTTGGGGACTATATGGACGTCCCAAGGGGCTATATAAGCCTTGTATTGGCAGCCTTTAGGGGGAGACCAATTTGATGCATAAGATTGAAACATAGCTATTGCTTGTTTTTTCAATACCAGAGTTCATGCGAGAACTTTGAGAGAGAACTAGGCGATCCATGGTTCGTTCTGCAATTCAAGGTTAAGCCGTCGTTCCATTGGGAATTAGGGACTTGGCGTTCGTCGTTTGTGGTCTCGCGACGAACAATTATCCGGTGTGTTTTGGACGTATTCCGAAGAGTTGAGGGTTCGTGCATTGGCGCGAGTGTTCAACTAGCGACATCATCTACTTCGCATCAACTATCCATGGTTCCACACTGAGAAGATCGGGACCCCTCCCCGTATCATGTGGTATCCAAAACCTGCACATGATTAATTTGAATATTATGATGATTCTGGGGCCATAGCAATGGAGAAGCACAAGGAGGTTAATCATATTTGCTACCAAGAACAAAAAGCTCAAAGCCCATGAGAATGGAAAGGAGAAAGCCAAGCAACCAATGCAGCTGATCAAGCAGGAAAGAAGCCCATGCAGCGGGAGAGCAAAAAGGGAGAAGCCCAAAGACTTAAACTACAAGTTTTGGATAAGATTTTCAAGCCAAATTCGGACTTTTCACGTGCTCAACCCAATTCAAACTCGGATTCAACTCAGAATTCAATTCGGATTCGGTTCGGGACAGCCTGACAGGCAGTTACTAAAAAGGCCATAGCTTCTTGTACTCGTTGGAAAGATAATTTCAAGGGCTATGCAATGAATCTGGTCCCACCTTCAAATTCATCACGGATAAAAAGTTATGACCGAAATAAGATGACGGGTGAAAAATATAGTTTCTTTTTGTGAAAACCATATAGGGTTGAGTTGTAATTGGTTTGGGGACCATATGGACGTCCCAAGGGGCTATATAAGCCTTGTATTGGCAGCCTTTAGGGGGAGACCAATTTGATGCATAAGATGGAAACATAGCTATTGCTTGTTTTTTCAATACCAGAGTTCATGCGAGAACTTTGAGAGAGAACTAGGCGATCCATGGTTCGTTCTGCAATTCAAGGTCAAGCCGTCGTTCCATTTGGAATTGGGGACTTGGCGTTCGTCGTTTGTGGTCTCGCGACGAACAATTATCCGGTGTGTTTTGGACGTATTCCGAAGAGTTGAGGGTTCGTGCATTGGCGTAAGTGTTCAACTAGCGACATCGTCTACTTCGCATCAACTATCCACGGTTCCTCACTGAGAAGATCGGGAACCCTCCCCGTATCATGTGGTATCAGATTCTAGGTTTACTCGGTGAGAACTTCTTTACCCATAGTTAGTAGATTGGTTTTTCTTTCCTATAGTCCAGAAAAAAAATTGCCCCACAAAAAGAGTTAATTTCCGCTGTCCAAACCCCGTTGTGCCTTTGAATCTATTAGTTTTGGTTTGCTAAATTGAATTTGTGTCCGTTTTAGCATTGTCTAGTCGCTGGTCATATCTTTGTTCCATTAAAAATCCAAACAAAAAAAAATTCCCCACCCCAAACCCTAATTCCAATTCGACTGATTTTTCCTTTCTCTGCAGCCGCCACAAAAAATGCCATAACTTTTGATTCCGAGTTTATTTTTGAGTGAGACCACCGCCTTTAGATTTAAAACTTCATTCTCCATCTATCTGTAAATTTTTACATCATTCTAGCAAGGAAGTTAAGAGATATATGCGGTGAAAGTTGACCCAAATTTCTGAATTGAATCTGCTACAGTTGGCATTTGTGAATTTTGTGCGAATTGTTTGGTCGGTTTCCAGAACTTGACCCCAAAACAAAAGTTGTAGAAAAAGGCGTCAGAATACTGAGAAAAAAGAATCATTGAAAAAAAGGCAACAGATAAAAAGTTACGGCCGAAATACCGACGTGCTGTCCAGTAGACAGAAATCCTCAGTTTTCAAGTTTTGGGTCAACCCATGTGTTCTTCAATTCCAGATTGCATTCGATTGAATTATCTTGTATTTACCACTCCCATACATTGCCATACTCTTATTTTAGCCTTCTTCCATCCTTGGTTGATCAGCAACATAGGCTAAGTGCTAGATACAAACTATAATTCAATTCTGTGCAATTTCTGAAATTAATTGATTGTTTTCCCTTGCTACAAAATACATAACTGTCCAAGCTCCACCGACACCCGTTTGTGTACTCCCTTGCTCTTGGTTACACTCATATATTACCGGGTTGAGGCCGTTCACTGTCACAATTGTCGATTTGCCGTCCTTGATTCACTTTGGAACGGTAAGCTTGTCTTGTTTTCAGGACAGTGAGTTGCAAGCATAGAGAGAGCTTTTGTTTTACTAACCCGGATATAACCTCGTTTCTTGTTTGTGAGTCATTCCCATGTCAGGTCACGAGGAGGATCCACCTAATCCGGAGGCGCCGGTTACGTGGACCGAGTACACTCGATTGCGCGAGATGCGACAAAAACAACGTCAAAATTGTGACAATGGCGTGCACGATGAGCTCAGGGAAGTTCAGACTGGACTGAACACCCTCAGGGTGGAGGTCAAACAGTTGCGTACGACCATCAACTACTTTCAGGAGCTGCGTGCCATGTTCGCACACCACAATCTACGTGGGGGTGCACCAGCTGATGACACAAGTGTGCACGGCCCTCCGGTCGTTTTGCACAATAAGACCGAGGAGGACATGAGGGTTTCAAAATCATCTTCCTACACTCCCCGTACAGCACCTACAGGAGGTAAAACCACATCTCGTTTCAATTCGTTAAAAACTAATCCATCTAGTGGAAGTTTTACTCCTAGTACACGTGCTGCCCCATTGCTACAAACAACACTTGAGATGCCTCAAAACCCATGTGAGAGTGAGAGCCACATAGCCAAAGGGAAAGAGAGTATTAAAAAGAGTGAGTTGTGTGATTCCACCATATGTGAATTTGAGAGCATCCCAATTGAGAGTGTGAGAGAAACACCAAAAGAGAAGAAAGAGGTAGATGATGGACAAAGTGAGGATGATTTTGACACTAACACATTAATGTCTACTTCTAGTGTTGTTTCTCACATTGCGCAGGTTGAATTGAAGATGAGGAGTTAAACATTCAACAACCAGCATCATTGGAAGTCAAAGATGAGGAGATAACCACGGTTGAAGATGAAGTACTTGCTGCCCCGTTGTTACATCATGATGATTTAATACGTACAACACCTATATCAACTGAGGAGAACAATAAAGGTAACAATATTCGTGCTGAAATTAATTGTGAAACGGTGAGTACTTGTGAGAACTCATATGTGCAAATGAAAATTCCATGTTCTGAAATTTCTTTGCTCAACTTACATAATGTGGAATTGATTACTCATAAGGAAGTTCTTACTCGAATATCTCCTAGTGATTCTTTGTGCTATATCATGTTTGATGATCCCAGAGAGCTATCTAGTGTACTTGAGAATGTTACTGAAATTTCATGTTTAAAATCACTAGTTAGTACCTATGCATATACCTATAAGTTCAATTTGATTGGAAATTATGGTATAGATGATAATTTTTATGTTTACCGAATATGCATTACATGTGATAAGCTTGCCGAATTGAAATTGCATATTTTGGATAAACAAACTTTTGTGCCATATCATGATCACAATGAGATGAGTTTCAACAATAGTGCTTCATGTTTTAAAAGATTTCTTAAGCCTACTTATTCATCCTTTAGGGTGTGTTTGGTTCGTGGATGGAGGTTGTATCGTATATCCTGACTGAGTGGATGCAGGCTGAGTGGAATCGTATTTCAGAAAAAGAAGATGTTTGGTGAGGTTGCATGAGCGGATGCAAAAAAACTGAGATGCTGTTTGGTTGCCTGTATGAGCGGATGCAGTCTACCAAACCTGAGAGGCTGACACGTGGGACCGCATAAGATACACTGCATCAACCCATCCAGGATGGCCAGTGAAGCTCATTTTGAGCGTATCCACCCATCCAGGATGAGGGCGTATTTTTGCATCCGCTCATGCAGGCTGCATCCACTCATACAGGCAACCAAACAGGCTCTTTCTCAGATTATACGGATCCACCCAGCCAGGACGAAGGAGATTCAGGCAACCAAACACACCCTTAATGTACAATCATGTACAAATAATCAGAGTAGCGCAGTTGAAGCATGGAAGGAACTAAAAATTTTCTCCCCCATATTTGAATAACTTAATTTGGTTTGCCCCATTAATGACTTGTCCATGTGCTTAGCAAAGTCGTGGATGTATACATCTTATGGTTGTTGTTATATCAATTGGTTTGTGTGGGACAACGAGAATGACACAATAATTGATTCATACATATACCATGCATATGTGTTTTTCTTTTTATCTACTACACCTTCATATGTTCTTGATATACTAAGCAAAAGAAGTGTTGATGACTGTTGTGGCTACAGACCAAACAGAGAGAGATGGTAGTGGAGAGTTGGGAGTAAGTGATAGTAATGGCTTGGGTTCCCCCCATGGCCTACATTCCATATATATATACACATGGGGAGTGCTTTTACAATTATACCCTTACATCTGAGTATCCCCTTCAGGGGCACTTATGTCATTACACATGGCCTATTCTGGGCCTTATAACCTTCTACCAGGCCTGCTGGGTTTAGGTGGGGGCCACCCCTACAACAGGAGCCTCTCATGGTGAAGGGCTTCACAGGGCCGAAGCCATGTTGCCGAGTCCTTTGGCCCCCTCCGTCCCTGCGGCCTGTGAACTTTTCTGAACTTGACCGGGGGCTGAGGCCGTAGCCGAACCCGACGCCTGGATTGGTGGTGAGGTAGATGCGTGAGCGCTCCGTCCCGAGCTGGCGCCTGATCGAAGTAGGCACGCGCGCGCGCTTTGTCCTCCTGCCGTGGCGGGATCGGGATTGCCCGGGCCGAGTCGGAGGCGTTGTGTCAGCATAGGTAGGTGTAGCGGGCCCCTGAGTCGTCGCACATGCGTCAAGTGATAGCGGACGCGCTGCGACGCTCCTTCTGGCCGTCCACGTGGCGGAGTGTGCTTGGCGCGGTGCAGGCCTTGAGGCGTCACGGCTATTTTAATGTGGCGACGGACTCCTGGTGGTTAGAGTTCCGCCGGTTGGACTTCCACCGGTTGGCTCCCCCGGTGATGGGGTATATATACGGTGCTGGTGCGGCGTTGTTCCTGCATCGTGTCCTTGGATAGAGGCTGCTCCCCTAAAATGGGCCCCTTCCGTGCATCGACATTCCCTAGCGACGCTGAGCGGCTTGGGGGATGTTGATGTACAGATGGAGGTCCATTTTTCTTGGGAGCTTGGTTAGCGTCTGTTATCGGTAGCCAGCCGCGCTTCCTGCCCTCGCGCTGCGTTTCTGCATACGACGGCAAGGTTTGCCCTGTTCTCCTAAACAGACCTACCTTCAGTCGGGGTTCCTGATGGAGCCCGTCCGCATTACTTTGAAAAAATGTTAATGCACTGAAGGTGGCCTGTTAAGGAGAACAAGCCAAACTTTGCACGACATGACCTTTGCTTTTGCCATGCGTGGGAGGCGCCAACGGGCGAGTTCGTGCGCGCGGGTCCGCTCCTCGAAGCCAAGGTCCAGGCCGAAGCCGCTGCTGCGGCCAGGTTGGTGTGGCGACCGAGAAGACGGCCTCCTACGCGCACGTCGTGCTCCCGTATGAAGATGGCAAGGTTTGACCTGTTCTCGTAGACAGATATGCTTGAGTTCATCTGCATCCGCTGATTGTGCCAACTGGCGCTATCATCAAGGAACGTTGATGTACTGAAGCTTATCTGTCTATGAGAACCCGTCAAAACCTGCCGCACATCCGCCCTTGCGTTCCCAAAATACGGAAAACCCGTGCGCCTGAATCCCTGCTGGCTTAGGTCATGAAGTCGTCGCGCGGGCCTTGACGCCGAAGTGGCCGCCTGCGCTTTCCCTATGGGGGGAGGCAGAGCTCACGTCGAGGCTGCCGCTGGGGTTGCTTGGCCCGTGGTGGCTTGCCGTTATACCCCGGCGCAGGGCCGAGGTGGGTGGTTGAGTTTCGTAGCTAAAGCAGAGACTCGCCCGTATTAGGCTGCCGAAGTCGACGCAGCAGAGCTCGCGCAAGTTGTAGCAGACGCGCGCGCGCTCCGTCCCCTACCCTTCGAACGGGTGGCAGCGGAGCTGGCGCCCGGCCGAAGTAGGCGCGCGCGCTCCGTCCCCTACCCTTCGAACGGGTGGCAGCGGAGCTGGCGCCCGGCCGAAGTAGACGCGCGCGCTCCGTCCCCTACCCTTCGAACGGGTGGCAGCGGAGCTGGCGCCGAGCCGAAGTAGACGCGCGCGCTCCGTCCCCTACCCTTCGAACGGGTGGCAGCGGAGCTGGCGCCCAGCCGAAGTAGACGCGCGCGCTCCGTCCCCTACCCTTCGAACGGGTGGCAGCGGAGCTGGCGCCCAGCCGAAGTAGACGCGCGATTCTTGAAGCCGAGGTCGGGACTGGAGCCTACCGCGGTAAAGGCTCAGCGGTGGTTCTGAGTTGCAACTTCGCATCGCGAACACCGCCACGCGTGCGGTGATTGCGATCTCACGATGTGGTAATGCGCTGTAAAGGTTCCTGGAATCGCGCCGGCCCCCGGTTTGCCAGAGCTAGGTTGTCGTACCGTGCGACTCGCCTCGGCGCGTGTAGGGCACGCGGCGGCTTGTAACTGGTGCGCGGCGGGATGTGAACGGTTGCGTGATCGCAGCTGCTCACCTCTTCCCTAGGGAAGGGGGACACGGGGCGGCCGGGGAATGGCGCAGCGTCGAAGCTGTTGTGATGCCATGGCCCGTTAATGCGCTTTTAATGGCGGCTGAAGTCGTGTCGACGCCTGGCCTCGGGTGCGCCAGATATCTCGCGCGGGGGTTAGCACGTGGCGGGAGGCCACTGGAGCGTCGTGCTCTGACGGTCCTCACCACTGCGGTCGCGCCCCTGCGCCTTCGGGTATGGGGGATTGTGCGGAACGGGCCTTTGTACGACTGTGATCGCGCCCGGTACGCGGACAGTCGTGACGCTTCGGCATCGGGGGGAGGCTTAAATAGCCCTTGTAACTGCGCCCCCGCAGATGTACGCCCCCTTCTTGCTTGCCTCGCCTTCTATACTCCCGTGGTATTTTCGCCGCTATACTCTTGCGAGAAGCAATGGCATCTGGCGACAAGCGTGGCCGGGCGGCTAGTACCTGTGGCATTCGCCGGCGATCTTCACCGCTAGAGGTGAAGTACTCGCTCAAAGAATGCGACCCGGCGGCGGCGGACAAGTGGTGGTTGGCGGCGGAGTAGGAAGGCGTGTTCTCCGGCGAGTTGGGCCCCTCGCTCGTGACTGAGAAGACAATCCAAGCGCTGCTGCGCGCGGGGAAGCTGTTCGAGCGCCAGGCGGTACGATTACCCGCCGCCGATGAGACGAAACCGTGCCCCGAGAGGTCGGAGGCGCTCGTATTCGTTGCCTTTTTTGACACAGGGCTCCGCACCCCAGCGGCGGCGATCGTGGGCGATGTGCTGTGGACCTTCGGGCTGGAGTGGCGCAATCGACCGGCGCGTGGCGGGCTCACGGTGTCTGATTGGGCCTGCGCTCGGGAGCGTGCTGGCCCAGTGCTTCGTTGTTCGCCTACCTGCGCGAGGCACGGTGCCCGCTCAAGGAGCGAAAGGACGGGGCGCTGTCGAGCTTTGGCAGCGTCACCTTTATTCTTCGGTCAACTTGCAGCAAGCTCTTCCCTGCGAACTCCACTCGTGGGAAGTGGGAGTCTCACTGGATGAAGCGGTGGTTCTACCACCGTGTGGAGAGCGGGAGCGGCCTTGAGTGCACAGGTCAGCCGATCGCGTTCAAGACCTCCCCCGGCCGGATGCTCGACTACGAGGATAGGCGGAGGGCCCAACGGCGCGTAGGCGTGGCCGCCCGTTTTAACATGCGCGACCTCGCCGAAGAGTACGTGATGTACGGCGTGGCGCCGCTCGCCCGTGACTGGCGCCTTGCCGCCGAGAAACGTCGAGACGACAATGTTTTGCCGCGGGTCTGCTTGCTGCTGGCACCCTCCGGCTTTCGTAAGCGTAGACCGTATCGCCCCTTTGTTTACGCGACATGTGTTACATGTCAATCTTATCTCTTGCTTTGCTTTAGGGATTCGTTTGAAAGATGCGGAGCAAGCTGCGCGCATGTTCCTGGAACCGTATACCAGCAGGGAGCACGAGCAGCGCGCGTCCGCTACCGCCGAGACGGGGCTGGGGCGAATAAACCGCGTGTGCGAGGCCCTGGGCCTTGCTGTGCCGGAGCGTGCTGAGCCGGCCCCGCAACACCAAGACGACAGCGCGATGAGGAAGAAGGTGACATCTCGCAAGAGGGGCCGAGGCGGAGCGTCTGCCGTGCTTGGTGTAGCAGCTACCCGTGCCGCTGCTAGTGCTCCCGACGTACACCGACTCCGGCTTGGATGGCGCGGATGCCCGGGGCGAAGGATCTTCGGCGGATGCCCTGGACGGCGGGCTCGCCACGAGCAGCCGGAGAGGAGAAGTCTCGTCACTCGCGGCGGTCGTCGAGACAGGATCCGAGAGGACCGGCGATGCTGAGGTGGAGCCTTCGGCCGTGGCCGCCATAACGCCGGAGACGCCCTCCGTGGGGGCGCACGGAGCTGGGTCTTCACCAGCAGCAGCGGTCGAAACCGAGTTGCCCCCCGCAGAGGTTGCCATGGAGGGGGCTTCACCTCCGGGTGCTGCAGCCGCGGGGGCCTCTCCGGTAGTGGCTGCTGGGGCGGCGTCGTCGCCCCTAGCTTCGGCTAAGCGGCCGTGTCTGCGGCCGGAGCTCCACCGGACATCGAGGGGATTCGTCGTGGCGACGGGCATCGGGAGCTTATGGGACTCCGATGCATCTGCCGAAGTTCCTGCGGCACGTGCTCCCGCTACCCCCCAGGCTGCGCCATCCGCCGCGCAGGAACGGTCGGCGCCGGCCTCGAACGCGGAGGCTTCTGTTCTCGGCGGGACCACGCCTTCCGTGGGGACTTGCGCCATCGTTACTCCGCCTGGTACTAGGGGGGCGGGCCCCCGGAGCCCTCCTTCCACTACCGAAGGTAAGGTGATTTGGCTTCCCTGGTGTTTTATTCATTGCGCCTTGCGGTGCTCACCTGCGTCCCTGTCTGCAGCATCGCTTATTCCGGAGGAGCCCTTGGCGGAACACAAGGGTCCTGGTGCCGGCGGCACGAACATCGTGCGCCTCAGTCCGGCGGACTTTGTTCCCCCATCTAAGACGCTGAGGGCATGGCATGGGATCGTGGATGACGCGGCCGCCAGCGTCAGCCAGCAGGCACTTCATGCCTACGGGGTGGAGCGTCTCGGGGATGCCTTCGAGGTGTCGGGGGTGAGGGTAAGTGCTTACTTATGCAACAATGCTTGGCTATGCTGAGCTTGCTAAGTCGTTTCGCCCTACAGACACTGGTGCTGGGGCAGGCCCTGCAAATGGCCTATGTTCATACGCAAAGGGCGCTCGAAGATGGACTGCGGGTTGCCGAGGAGGAGCTGCGCGAAACCACGGGAGCCCGTTCTGCCCAGGATGCCCGCATCCGCCAGCTGGAAGCGGAGTGCGCGGAGGTGAAGGCGCACGCCGAGGGACTCGCCGCTTCGGCACGGGAGTCGGCCGTGGAGGTGATGCGGCGGGAGTTCGCGGCGGAGCGGGACGGCCTTCTGCAACAAGTCGCCTCGCTAGAAAAGGAAAAAGGCGAACTCGCCTTAACTCTAGCGGAGCGCGACCGGATGCTTGGCGAAGCTTCGGTAGTTGCATGGGATGTCATGCAAACACTGGAGAGCCATGTCCAGGGGCTTGTGGCCAAAGTGCCGGACCACGCCTTCGGCCCGGAGGAGCTGTCGTGGACCCTTCGCTGGATCAAAGATGCCGCCGACGCTACGCGTGGTGCCGCGACGACCTTCGGCAACCACTGTGCCTACGTGGCGTCGTGTATGGTGTGCGCGCTCCTACGGCACCGTGGTTGCACGCACATCGCCGGGCTGGAGGACCCCCATCTGGAGATGCCCGGCGGGGCTGGAGTAATGTCCGGCGCCGTCCGCGCCGTTCGTCGCTCCATAAAGCACTTCTACGAGGGGATCTGGGACTACGCCGGAGTGGCCGCCGCACGGGTCGAGCTTCGGAAGTCACTTTACGGGGAGCGGAGCCTCGGTCAATTCCTGGACGGGGTCCCCCGACGCGACGAGGATGGCGCTGGGACCTCCGAAGGCGCCAAGAACTGGCAGGTGCGACGCCGAGGTGGCTAGGTGTAGGCGTGCGTTGTAATGTCTGCCCCTTTTTTGTGAATAAAAGGCGCGCTTGTTCCACGAACTGACTATTTGACCTGTGCCCCGGGCAGCTTCCTTGCTGGGGACGACTGCTTGCGTCCGACCTTGCAACCCGGCGGCGCCTTCGACGCTGAAAAGGGCCGAGGAGTCGCTGAACTTTTGGGCGGGCCGATCTTCTTCGGGCGGAGTCCCGGCCTTAGCGCGCGTTAAGGACGAGCCCGCCGAATAATGGCTCAGAGCGGCAGATATGCTAGCGGGCCTCTGTACTTGTCAAATTTTTTGGGTGTATACATCTGCTAGCAATTAGGATACGCGCTACGCGCTGTGTTTCGGGTGGTCTGACAGTAGTTGTGCGGGGGCCCCGCCTGCCCAGCCGAAGTGGGCACGCGAGCACTCCCGGGGCCTTGTTCCTCGGCGGAGGCGAACCTCGACGCTACGACCTATTTAGAGTCCGTAGACTGCCGCGTGCAGAGGCGGACCTCGACGCTACGACTTGTTTAGAGTCCGTAGACTGGCGCGTGCGGAGGCGGACCTCGACGCTATGACTTGTTTAGAGTCCGTGGCGGCGCGTGCGAGGCGGACCTCGACGCTACGACTTGTTTAGAGTCCGTAGACTGGCGCGTGCGGAGGCGGACCTCGACGCTACGACTTGTTTAGAGTCCATAGACTAGCGCGTGCGGAGGCGGACCTCGACGCTACGACTTGTTTAGAGTCCGTCGACTGGCGCGTGCGGCGGCAGAAGTGCGTGCACGCTCCGTTCCCCTACCCTCCAGGGCGGGGGTAGCCTCTGGTGTACCCCGTGCTCCTCGTGTGCCCTTCGTGAGGGCAGCTTCTGACTCGCTATGTCACCCTCTTGGAGCACTTGGGATTGGACTTCGGTGGCGCACCTCGCGTTCACCTCCCGTGGTGCGCGAAGGCGAGCCTCGACGCTCTGTCGTGATGCGCGATTGATATCCATGCCCTCCTTGCGTTCCGCGGAGTGCACCGAGAGCACCCGCGCTTTATCTATACTCTGTAGAGTGCGTGGGGTCAACGTCCACGTCTCATTTATACTCCAAAGAGTACGCACAGGGACGAAGCCCCTGGCGTGCGCGGGGTCCGCGTCTTGTTTATACTCAGTAGAGTGCGCAGGGAGAACATCCGCGTCTTATTTATACTCTGTAGAGTGCGTGGGGTCGACATCCACGTCGTATTTATACTCCGGAGAGTACGCAAGGGACGAAGTCCCTGGCGTGCGCGGGGTTCGCATCTTGTTTATACTCAGTAGAGTGCGCAGGGAGAATATCTGCGTCTTATTTATACTCCATAGAGTGCGTGCAGAGGCGTCCCCCCACACGTCTTTGTTTATACTCATGCCCGTGTCTTCGACGGAGAGTGCACACGCGAACGTGTGTCTTCGTTTATACTTATGCCCGTGTCTTTGACGGAGAGTGCACACGCGAACGTGCGTCTTTGCTTTATACTCATGCCCGTGTCTTTGACGGAGAGTGCACATGCGAACGTGCGTCTTTGGTTTATACTCATACCCGTACCCCTGGCTACGGAGAGTGCACACGCGAACGTGCGTCTTTGGTTTATACTCATACCCGTACCCACAGCTCACGGAGAGTGCACACGCGAGCGGACGTGCGTCTTTGGTTTATACTCATACCCGTACCCCTGGCTACGGAGAGTGCACACGCGAACATGCGTCTTTGGTTTATACTCATACCCGTACCCCTGGCTACAGAGAGTGCACACGCTCTCTCGCCGTGTATTTTTGTACAATGATAACAGGTGGCGACAAACGGAACTTTATTTCATTCCCGTTTGCGCGGGTAAGCGATTACATGTGGCGGAGGTACTAACCACTTGTCTCTGGCGCGGCCGAAGCCTCTAATAGTTGCGCTAGCTGTAGGGCTTGCCGAGCCATCCCCGGATGACGCCGTGGGTCCCCGCGCTGTGGTGCCAATTCTATGTGTACCATTGGTCGCCGCGACGGGGATATCTGGTGTCGTGCTCGATGCACCGGGCCATGTCCTGGTCACCACGAACGGTAATGATGGCCCGCGGCCCCGGGAGCTTCATGCATAAATAGCCATGATGCGGTACCGCCCCGAAGGAGTTAAGGATTGGGTGCCCCAATATGGCATTGTAAGGGTATGGGAGATCAACGACGTCGAATGTAGTGTCCTCGACCCTTTCGTTGTCGCCCTGGCCGAAGGAGACCTGCAGGCATATTTGGCCGAGCGCCCGTAGAGGCTGTCCTCCAAAGCCCTGCAACGGGACTCCCGACGGGCCGAGGCGGCTTCGGGGGATCCCCATCTGGTCGAAGGCTGCCGCGAACAGAATGTTCGCGGAGCTGCCGCCATCAACTAGGGCACGTCCCACGTCGCATCCCGCTACGACGACTCGGACGACCAGGGGGTCGTGGTGAGGAAGCTCCACGCCTTGGGCGTCGGAGGGGGTGAACGTGACCTCGTGCTGTGCCCAGTCCGGCGGTGTCTGCGCTGGGTATGCCACCACGTGGTGTAGCCTCCGCACGTAGGCCTTCCGCTGCCGTACCGAGGAGAACTCCAGCGAGGAGCCTCCGGAGATGACATTGATGACCCTGTGGTGGGCGGCCCCTGGAGCCTGTAGCTGCAGGAGGCCCTCCTGGGGTTGTTGCACGTGGGCCTGAATCCGTAGAGGACCCTCGTGTGGCTGCGCCCCTTGTGCCTGGATGTGCATGGGGGCTTTGTATGGGTGCTGTACGTGGGCCACCACGGGCGGGCGTACTTCCAAGTTCCTATCCCTGGTGACGCTCTCGCGGAGCGCCGCGATAGAGGTGCACGTGCGCGTGTCGTGGTTGCCACGACCGTGGACTGCGCACCAGAGCCCCTGGTGCTGGTCGTCGTAATCTCCACGGCCTCTATCGTTGCGGCCCCAGCCACGTCCGCGTCCCCGGCCTCGGCGCGCCTGACCGCCCCGACCCGCGGGAGCGCTTTCTTCGGAACCGCCTTCGATGTCGTGGACGTACAAGCCTCACCGCGACTTCTGCTGGCCGCGCTTGGGCCATCGGACGGCTCCTTGTGCGGGGCATCCTTGCGCTCCGGCGCGTCCTTGGACGACTCTTGCTTACGTTTTCTCTTCGAAGGACCGTCTTTCGGCGGATCTTCGGTTTTCTCCGAGGCACCGGCCTGGTTGGTGTCGGAGTCGTCGCCTTGTCGTCGCCGCGTGTCCTCTTCCGCCCCGGCGTATTGCTCCATTTTGTCAAAGAGCTTCGTCACCGTCTTGATTGGCTTCCGTGCGTTATACTCGGCCATCGGGCCCGGGCGAAGGCCCTGTATAGCTACGTTGACAACGGTGGTTTCGTTAACGTCTTTGACTTGACAACGTATCTTCGCGAAGCGTTTGAAATAGTCCCGGAGGCTCTCCGAAGGTTCCTACTTCACGGCGAAGAGTTGCTCCGCGTCGACCCGCTCAACATAATTTCCTTGAAAGTTGTTGTGAAGGCGGTCGCGGATCTGCTCCCACGCGTAGATGGAGTTTGGCTCTATGGTAAAAAACCAAGAAAGCACCACTCCTTGCAACGCGAGGGGGAGTCCCTTCGCCTTGGTGGTGTCGTCTCCGCCCGCAGCCTCGATTGCGGTTTCGTATACGCGCACGAACTCGCGGGGGTCCGTGTCGCCTTTATAGGGCTCAATGACACTGGGGAATTTGAAGTCTTCGGGCCACGCCGCCTGCTATAGCCCTGCCGAAAGTGGGGACTCTGGATCGACGCGTCGCAGCGGCACGCGGCTGGATGTGGGGGCATCGCGACTGTCCGCCCTTTCCGGCGTGGGCTCTGGCGTGACCACTGGCGCGGCCTGCTGGCTCCGAGCCTCTTGTATGTCTCGGACAGCCCCACGAAGATCCCCTAGCTCCTGCTGGAACGCTTTGAGGGCCGCCAGCAGGGCGCTTTCCACCGCCTACGCGGGCGGGGCCACCGGCACGCCCAGCAGATGGGTCGGCACAGGCACGATCGCCTCGCGAGCTCCCGAGCTGCCGGTCGCTCCGTTGTGGCTACCTCCGACCGCCCGGTCTGCGATACCGGCGAGCGTTGCGGCGAGGGCGGCGAGGTTGGTTGTCGCAGCGCCGGTGGCGGGGTCGGTCGTGGCAGCGCTGGTGACGGGGTTGGCCGTCGCGAGCGCCGTGGCGGGTTGGTTGTCGCAGCGCCGGTGGCGGGTTAGGCGTCGCAGCGCGGTGGCGGGGTCGGTCATCGCAGCGTGGGCGTCGACTTCCTCGACCACCGCGCCTGCGTCGTCACCCGTGCCCGCAACAGCCGATGCCGAAGCCCTGGTACCCATGCGACGCTCCGACCCAGCCGCCTTCTTTCCCTTCGCCGCCGCCGACGAAGCTTTTTTCGGTGCCATCCTTCTTCGGACTTCAGGCTTGCTCCTGTCCTCCCCACGGACGGCGCCAACTGTTGTGGCTACAGACCAAACAGAGAGAGATGGTAGTGGAGAGTTGGGAGTAAGTGATAGTAATGGCTTGTGATGAGACGATGGGGTCCCGATCTTCCGATAGGATGATAACTATCGATTTCGGTGGAGATGACTCTTGCGATCCGACTACAACCGTACGAGACGTCACTTGCGCCTTAGCAATCGCTGAACCAACCCCAAGATGTTATCAACCGTGCCAAGAACGCGGTTGACCTGACCACGAAGGTCTATTCCTGCATGCAACCGAAGAACACGCAAGAACAAGGATAGTGAGCAACCTGAAACTTGCTAGATATAAAAGTCGCACAAGGATAGTTGAGGTTCTGTAACACGAATCTGTTGGTCTAGCCGACACAAGAGAACGTGGAGTTTGCACAAGGGCTAAACTGATCTAAACAAAACCTAAGTCCTAGAAACGGAGGCGCGGCTCCTATATAGTGAAAACAACCAGGAGGCGTCCCAAAGGGTACACCCTAGGGTTACAAGGCCCATGGGCCCAAGTGGAGGTGGCGCAGCACCCTTTTGACTCGGACTCAGAAACCTACGTGAATTATTTTGATGATTCCGGCCGACTCGGATGGAATTTGAAGATGAGGTTGGATCCATTGGAAAGTAGACTTGATAAGCTTTCCATGAAGTACAAGAACGTCCAAAACGGAGTCCGTATGAGGAAGTTATGTCCGTTTAAACTTGCACCATTGCAGCAGTCCGAATCCGATTCCAGTACGTGACCAACGTGGACTCTTTTGACGATTGCGGCCGGCTCGGATAGAATTTGAAGATGATGTTGGATCCGTTGGAAAGTAGACTTCATAAGCTTTCCATGAAGTACAAGAACGTCCCAAACGGAGTCCGTATGAGGAAGTTATGCCTGTTTGAACTTGGTACCATCGCAGCAGTCCGAGTCTGATTCCAAAACGTGTCCAACTCGAATTCGTGCTTGACTTGGTCCCAAAGTGACGTGGTGACCTCCATTATTCCTTCCATGCATGTCCAGGACTCCATGTCCCTTTCCTTCATCCTTTCCCAAGTTCCTAAGCACAATTAAATCACTTGCATTAGGTAGCGGTCTATTCTTAGTAACATATGAAGGCTGAAGAAACGAATTCACCTTTAGTTCAATCTTGATATTGGGCGCTATTGTCGTATGTGTTTGTGGCGTGGTCACATCATCCTCCCTTCTTGATAGAAAACCGTCCTCGGTTTTAGCATATGTGTAGCTTCACGTATTGCATGATCTTCATCATAAATGTCGGTACATAATAACAAGCGCAACAAACTCTCACTATGTAATATCATAAGTTCTTTGTCAAACAAAGTGAAACCTCTTTGAAACGAGCTCACCTTATAATTTAAGCGATGCGTAGGAACTCTTATAACTAGGACAACAAGCATAGCAAATATGGTTGTATCCATAGGGGTCATGTCCTCATCATCCTCCCCTTCTTGAAAACAAAGCCGTCCTCGGCTTTTGATAAACTGAAAGTATGGTAACAAAGAAGCCAAGGTGTATGCATGGTATATGTATATGTCATCCGTTTTAACGGTTCTTCGTTGGTGCACAATTAATGCTATAACACAGCAGCAATCATAAAAGCTCATTGTATTATTAACCCAAAAGTAATCATATATGTCAATGACCAAATTAAAATTTCTCACACAGCAATTATTGCAACTAGATTTGCAAATGTAAGTGACGCATTTATGCAATTGAAATATCTGAAGTTGTAAACTTGAAGTGGTGGCACATATGGGCAAAGCTACAACTTTTGGAATTAAGCATAGTTCATCCATATAATCATATCCCAATGGAGCAATAGCAAATTTATCCAGCAAGGGTGAAGAGATTTGTGTGTTCTTCCATAATTCATAATCTTTATTCAGATTGTCCATACTAGATGATGCAAAAAGAGATGAACACATAGGCATTGGATGCATACTAAATTTTACTCCCCTCTCATATTGAACAAGATTCAACACACAAGAATTGTTGTCTAAAACAGCAAGCTTCAATTCATCCATGTGATCACAAGTTATGCATATTCGATATACAAAAAATTGATTGTCTACACCGTAATCTCCAATCAAATTAAACTTATACCCAGGGGTGTAGGCACTAAACAAGAATTTCGAACATGCAAGTTCAGAAACTTTCTCTATAGCACAATCCAAACTAACGGCCTCATTAAGCATGATATATCACAATGCATCAGCAGGAGATATTCTATCAAATACTTCCTTATGTGTAATTAATTCAACATGTGCAAAATTATGAGCATTTAGATCAGCACATGGTTCGTTCAAGTCAACACAAGGAATATCAAAAAATTGCACTACAGCAGGTATATACTCACAAGGTTGATCTATGTCTTGTTGTAGCACCAAATCAGTACCTTTGTCATTATCGTCCTCATCAGATACTGTAGGTACCTCAAACTTCTCCTCTAATGGCATCAGATGCACCAGATCATCCTTCACCTCTTCAAGTATCTCGGTGGTATCTGTAGATGGAGTAGGAACCAAAACAATATCAACATTTTCAATTACCTCAGGTTCCACCTCGCTTGTGACCGTGGGTGCTGGAGGTACAAAGCGATGTCGCAATTTCTTTTCATCTCCTCCCATGTGTATATATAGTGGAACTCGAGATTTGACCACCAATGTTGAACATCACCGATCAGCGCCGTCCTTGCCAAGCTCATCTTCTCATAAGGATCAAGATCTTGTCTTTCAAAGTAGCTATCCATCATAGTAACCCACAAGAAGTAGTCCGACGACGTACTCTCAGCGGTGAGTGGCAAGATATATACCGTAATTGTTTCCCTTCAAGTTCAAATCTGCCGCGATGACATCATAATCTACCAATTTTCTCAAGCCTGTCATTGTTAGTAGAAAACAAGAAACAAATCACAAGTAAATGTTCCTATCAACTACTAGGTTATGGAGGCTCAAATCAAGTCACACATCTCTCAAGCTCTTACCAAATTCTTACAAGTTCTTACCAAAACAAACAGGTGGTGCAACCGGTGGCTGGTTCGTGATAAATCTAACTCAAGTGATGAGTAAAGCGATTGCAAGGCACAGCGAGACCTGTTCGGTTAGTAGAAAAGTGGAGCTTGGATAGGCTATGTATTTTGTAGCGAAGGAAAACAATCAATTAATTTCAGAAATTGCACAGAATTGAATTATAGTTCGTATCTAGCACTTAGCCTATGTTGCTGATCAACCAAGGATGGACGAAGGCTAAAATATGTGTATGGTAATGTATAGGAGTGGTAAATACAAGATAATTCAATTGAATGCAATCTGGAATTGAAGGGCACAAGGATTGACCCAAAACTTGGAAACTGAAGATTTCTGTCCACTAGACAGCAAGTCGGTATTTCGGCCGTAACTTTTGTCAGTTGCCTTTTTCAATGATTCTTTTTCTCCGTTTCCTGACGGCTTTTTCTACAACTTTTGTTTTGGGGCCAAGTTCTGAAACCGACCGAAAAATTCGCACAAAATTCACAAGTGCCGGCTGTTGCAGATTCAATCTGGATTTTTAGGTGAACTTGCACCGCAGATATCTCTTAACTGCCTTGCTGGAATGACGTGAAATTTTACAGATAGATGGATGATGAATTTTGAATCTAATGGCGGTGGTCTCACTCAAAAATAATCTCGGAATCAAAAGATATGGCGTTTTTGGTGGCGGCTGCAGAGGAAGGAAAAATCAGCCGAATTGGAATTAGGGTTTGGTGTGGGGATTTTTTTTTGTTTGGATTTTTTATGGAATCAAGGATATGACCAGCAACTAGACAAAGCTAAAACGGACACAAATTCAATTTAGCAAACCAAAACTAACAGATTGAAAGGCACAACGGGTTTGGACAGCGAAATTAACTCTTTTTGTGGGGCAATTTTTTCTGGACTATGGGAAATAAAAATCAATCTACTAACTAGGGATACAAAGAATTCCTACCGGTCAACTGAAGCTCTGATACCAACTGATGAGGCGATGGGGTCCCGATCTTCCGATAGGATGATAACTATCGATTTCGGTGGAGATGACTCTTGCGATCCGACTACAACCGTACGAGACGTCACTTGCGCCTTAGCAATCGCTGAACCAACCCCAAGATGTTATCAACCGTGCCAAGAACGCGGTTGACCTGACCACGAAGGTCTATTCCTGCATGCAACGAAGAACACGCAAGAACAAGGATAGTGAGCAACCTGAAACTTGCTAGATATAAAAGTCGCACAAGGATAGTTGAGGTTCTGTAACACGAATCTGTTGGTCTAGCCGACACAAGAGAACGTGGAGTTTGCACAAGGGGCTAAACTGATCTAAACAAAACCTAAGTCCTAGAAACGGAGGCGGCGGCTCCTATATAGTGAAAACAACCAGGGGAGGCGTCCCAAAGGGTACACCCTAGGGTTACAAGGCCCATGGGCCCAAGTGGAGGTGGCGCAGCACCCTTTTGACTCGGACTCAGAAACCTACGTGAATTATTTTGATGATTCCGGCCGACTCGGATGGAATTTGAAGATGAGGTTGGATCCATTGGAAAGTAGACTTGATAAGCTTTCCATGAAGTACAAGAACGTCCCAAACGGAGTCCGTATGAGGAAGTTATGTCCGTTTAAACTTGCACCATTGCAGCAGTCCGAATCCGATTCCAGTACGTGACCAACGTGGACTCTTTTGACGATTGCGGCCGGCTCGGATAGAATTTGAAGATGATGTTGGATCCGTTGGAAAGTAGACTTCATAAGCTTTCCATGAAGTACAAGAACGTCCCAAACGGAGTCCGTATGAGGAAGTTATGCCTGTTTGAACTTGGTACCATCGCAGCAGTCCGAGTCTGATTCCAAAACGTGTCCAACTCGAATTCGTGCTTGACTTGGTCCCAAGTGACGTGGTGACCTCCATTATTCCTTCCATGCATGTCCAGGACTCCATGTCCCTTTCCTTCATCCTTTCCCAAGTTCCTAAGCACAATTAAATCACTTGCATTAGGTAGCGGTCTATTCTTAGTAACATATGAAGGCTGAAGAAACGAATTCACCTTTAGTTCAATCTTGATATTGGGCGCTATTGTCGTATGTGTTTGTGGCGTGGTCACATCATCCTCCCCTTCTTGATAGAAAACCGTCCTCGGTTTTAGCATATGTGTAGCTTCACGTATTGCATGATCTTCATCATAAATGTCGGTACATAATAACAAACGCAACAAACTCTCACTATGTAATATCATAAGTTCTTTGTCAAACAAAGTGAAACCTCTTTGAAACGAGCTCACCTTATAATTTAAGCGATGCGTAGGAACTCTTATAACTAGGACAACAAGCATAGCAAATATGGTTGTATCCATAGGGGTCATGTCCTCATCATCCTCCCCTTCTTGAAAACAAAGCCGTCCTCGGCTTTTGATAAACTGAAAGTATGGTAACAAAGAAGCCAAGGTGTATGCATGGTATATGTATATGTCATCCGTTTTAACGGTTCTTCGTTGGTGCACAATTAATGCTATAACACAGCAGCAATCATAAAAGCTCATTGTATTATTAACCCAAAAGTAATCATATATGTCAATGACCAAATTAAAATTTCTCACACAGCAATTATTGCAACTAGATTTGCAAATGTAAGTGACGCATTTATGCAATTGAAATATCTGAAGTTGTAAACTTGAAGTGGTGGCACATATGGGCAAAGCTACAACTTTTGGAATTAAGCATAGTTCATCCATATAATCATATCCCAATGGAGCAATAGCAAATTTATCCAGCAAGGGTGAAGAGATTTGTGTGTTCTTCCATAATTCATAATCTTTATTCAGATTGTCCATACTAGATGATGCAAAAAGAGATGAACACATAGGCATTGGATGCATACTAAATTTTACTCCCCTCTCATATTGAACAAGATTCAACACACAAGAATTGTTGTCTAAAACAGCAAGCTTCAATTCATCCATGTGATCACAAGTTATGCATATTCGATATACAAAAAATTGATTGTCTACACCGTAATCTCCAATCAAATTAAACTTATACCCAGGGGTGTAGGCACTAAACAAGAATTTCGAACATGCAAGTTCAGAAACTTTCTCTATAGCACAATCCAAACTAACGGCCTCATTAAGCATGATATAGCACAATGCATCAGCAGGAGATATTCTATCAAATACTTCCTTATGTGTAATTAATTCAACATGTGCAAAATTATGAGCATTTAGATCAGCACATGGTTCGTTCAAGTCAACACAAGGAATATCAAAAAATTGCACTACAGCAGGTATATACTCACAAGGTTGATCTATGTCTTGTTGTAGCACCAAATCAGTACCTTTGTCATTATCGTCCTCATCAGATACTGTAGGTACCTCAAACTTCTCCTCTAATGGCATCAGATGCACCAGATCATCCTTCACCTCTTCAAGTATCTCGGTGGTATCTGTAGATGGAGTAGGAACCAAAACAATATCAACATTTTCAATTACCTCAGGTTCCACCTCGCTTGTGACCGTGGGTGCTGGAGGTACAAAACGATGTCGCAATTTCTTTTTCATCTCCTCCCATGTGTATATATAGTGGAACTCGAGATTTGACCACCAATGTTGAACATCACCGATCAGCGCCGTCCTTGCCAAGCTCATCTTCTCATAAGGATCAAGATCTTGTCTTTCAAAATAGCTATCCATCATAGTAACCCACAAGAAGTAGTCCGACGACGTACTCTCAGCGGTGAGTGGCAAGATATATACCGGTAATTGTTTCCCTTCAAGTTCAAATCTGCCCGCGATGACATCATAATCTACCAATTTTCTCAAGCCTGTCATTGTTAGTAGAAAACAAGGAAACAAATCACAAGTAAATGTTCCTATCAACTACTAGGTTATGGAGGCTCAAATCAAGTCACACATCTCTCAAGCTCTTACCAAATTCTTACAAGTTCTTACCAAAACAAACAGGTGGTGCAACCGGTGGCTGGTTCGTGATAAATCTAACTCAAGTGATGAGTAAAGCGATTGCAAGGCACAGCGAGACCTGTTCGGTTAGTAGAAAAGTGGAGCTTGGATAGGCTATGTATTTTGTAGCGAAGGAAAACAATCAATTAATTTCAGAAATTGCACAGAATTGAATTATAGTTCGTATCTAGCACTTAGCCTATGTTGCTGATCAACCAAGGATGGACGAAGGCTAAAATATGTGTATGGTAATGTATAGGAGTGGTAAATACAAGATAATTCAATTGAATGCAATCTGGAATTGAAGGGCACAAGGATTGACCCAAAACTTGGAAACTGAAGATTTCTGTCCACTAGACAGCAAGTCGGTATTTCGGCCGTAACTTTTGTCAGTTGCCTTTTTTCAATGATTCTTTTTCTCCGTTTCCTGACGGCTTTTTCTACAACTTTTGTTTTGGGGCCAAGTTCTGAAACCGACCGAAAAATTCGCACAAAATTCACAAGTGCCGGCTGTTGCAGATTCAATCTGGATTTTTAGGTGAACTTGCACCGCAGATATCTCTTAACTGCCTTGCTGGAATGACGTGAAATTTTACAGATAGATGGATGATGAATTTTTGAATCTAATGGCGGTGGTCTCACTCAAAAATAATCTCGGAATCAAAAGATATGGCGTTTTTAGTGGCGGCTGCAGAGGAAGGAAAAATCAGCCGAATTGGAATTAGGGTTTGGTGTGGGGATTTTTTTTTTGTTTGGATTTTTTATGGAATCAAGGATATGACCAGCAACTAGACAAAGCTAAAACGGACACAAATTCAATTTAGCAAACCAAAACTAACAGATTGAAAGGCACAACGGGGTTTGGACAGCGGAAATTAACTCTTTTTGTGGGGCAATTTTTTCTGGACTATGGGAAATAAAAATCAATCTACTAACTAGGGATACAAAGAATTCCTACCGGTCAACTGAAGCTCTGATACCAACTGATGAGGCGATGGGGTCCCGATCTTCCGATAGGATGATAACTATCGATTTCGGTGGAGATGACTCTTGCGATCCGACTACAACCGTACGAGACGTCACTTGCGCCTTAGCAATCGCTGAACCAACCCCAAGATGTTATCAACCGTGCCAAGAACGCGGTTGACCTGACCACGAAGGTCTATTCCTGCATGCAACCGAAGAACACGCAAGAACAAGGATAGTGAGCAACCTGAAACTTGCTAGATATAAAAGTCGCACAAGGATAGTTGAGGTTCTGTAACACGAATCTGTTGGTCTAGCCGACACAAGAGAACGTGGAGTTTGCACAAGGGCTAAACTGATCTAAACAAAACCTAAGTCCTAGAAACGGAGGCGGCGGCTCCTATATAGTGAAAACAACCAGGAGGCGTCCCAAAGGGTACACCCTAGGGTTACAAGGCCCATGGGCCCAAGTGGAGGTGGCGCAGCACCCTTTTGACTCGGACTCAGAAACCTACGTGAATTATTTTGATGATTCCGGCCGACTCGGATGGAATTTGAAGATGAGGTTGGATCCATTGGAAAGTAGACTTGATAAGCTTTCCATGAAGTACAAGAACGTCCCAAACGGAGTCCGTATGAGGAAGTTATGTCCGTTTAAACTTGCACCATTGCAGCAGTCCGAATCCGATTCCAGTACGTGACCAACGTGGACTCTTTTGACGATTGCGGCCGGCTCGGATAGAATTTGAAGATGATGTTGGATCCGTTGGAAAGTAGACTTCATAAGCTTTCCATGAAGTACAAGAACGTCCCAAACGGAGTCCGTATGAGGAAGTTATGTCTGTTTGAACTTGGTACCATCGCAGCAGTCCGAGTCTGATTCCAAAACGTGTCCAACTCGAATTCGTGCTTGACTTGGTCCCAAGTGACGTGGTGACCTCCATTATTCCTTCCATGCATGTCCAGGACTCCATGTCCCTTTCCTTCATCCTTTCCCAAGTTCCTAAGCACAATTAAATCACTTGCATTAGGTAGCGGTCTATTCTTAGTAACATATGAAGGCTGAAGAAACGAATTCACCTTTAGTTCAATCTTGATATTGGGCGCTATTGTCGTATGTGTTTGTGGCGTGGTCACATCATCCTCCCCTTCTTGATAGAAAACCGTCCTCGGTTTTAGCATATGTGTAGCTTCACGTATTGCATGATCTTCATCATAAATGTCGGTACATAATAACAAACGCAACAAACTCTCACTATGTAATATCATAAGTTCTTTGTCAAACAAAGTGAAACCTCTTTGAAACGAGCTCACCTTATAATTTAAGCGATGCGTAGGAACTCTTATAACTAGGACAACAAGCATAGCAAATATGGTTGTATCCATAGGGGTCATGTCCTCATCAGCTTGGGTTCCCCCGATGGCCTGCGTTCCATATATATACACATGGGAAGTGCTTTTACAATTATACCTTTACATCTAAGTATCCCCTTTAGGGGCACTTATGTCATTACACATGGCCTATTATGGGCCTTATAACCTTCTACCAGGCCTGCTAGGATTAGGTGGGGGCCACCCCTACAACAATGACAAATATATATATCATGCATATACGTAGTATTCTTTGTATAGTACAATTTCAGGCTACCAAAAGCCGAGGACGGCTTTTCTTGAAGAAGGGGAGGATGATGTGGATATGCACTTGATTAATTTGAATATTATGATGATTCTGGGGCCAAAGCAATGGAGAAGCACAAGGAGGTTAATCATATTTGCTACCAAGAACAAAAAGCTCAAAGCCCATGGGAATGGAAAGGAGAAAGCCAAGCAACCCATGCAGCTGATCAAGGAGGAAAGAAGCCCATGCAGCGGGAGAGCAAAAAGGGAGAAGCCTAAAGACTTAAACTACAAATTTTGGATAAGATTTTCAAGCCAAATTCAGACTTTCCACGTGCTCAACCCAATTCAAACTCGGATTCAACTCAGAATTCAATTCGGATTCGGTTCGGGACAGCCTGATAGGTAGTTACTAAAAAGGCCATAACTTTCACAAACGGAGTCCGATTCAGGTGTTCATGTACTCGTTGGAAAGATAATTTCATGGGCTACGCAATGGATCTGGTCCCACCTTCAAATTCATCACGGATAAAAAGTTATGACTGAAATAAGATGACGGGTGAAAAATATAGTTTCTTTTTGTGAAAACCATATAGGGTTGAGTTGTAATTGGTTTGGGGACCATATGGACGTCCCAAGGGGCTATATAAGCCTTGTATTGGCAGCCTTTAGGGGGAGACCAATTTGATGCATAAGATTGAAACATAGCTATTGCTTGTTTTTTCAATACCAGAGTTCATGCGAGAACTTTGAGAGAGAACTAGGCGATCCATGGTTCGTTCTGCAATTCAAGGTCAAGCCGTCGTTCCATTGGGAATTGGGGACTTGGTGTTCGTCGTTTGTGGTCTCGCGACGAAAAATTATCCGGTGTGTTTTGGACGTATTCCGAAGAGTTGAGGGTTCGTGCATTGGCGCGAGTGTTCAACTAGCGACATCGTCTACTTCGCATCAACTATCCACGGTTCCTCACTGAGAAAATCGGGACCCCTCCCCGTATCACCCCTAGGGTTACAAGGCCCATGAGCCCAAGTGGATGTGACGCATCACCCTTTTGACTCGAACTCAGAAACCAATGTGGACTCTTTTGATAATTTCGGCCAGCTTCGATAGAATTTGAAGATGGGGTTTAAATCCTTTAGAAAGCAGACTTGATAAGCTTTCCATGAAATCCAAGAACGTCCAAAACGGAGTCCGTATGAGAAAGTTACGACCATTTAAACTTGCACCATTGCAGCAGTCCAAATCCGATTCCAGTACGTGTCCAACATGGACTCTTTTGATGATTGCGGTGCGCACAGGAGGAATTTAGAGGTGATACTAGATCCATTAGAAAGAGGACAACAAAATCTTTCCAACAAGTGCTCATGGACCTCAAACGGACTTTATATGTGAATGTTATGCACATTTGAAGTTGGGCCTGTCAGGGTGAATCCGAATTGATCTGGAGGCCGAATTGGATTCCAAAACGTGTCCAACTTGAACTCTTGCTTGAATTGGTGTAAAAATGATGTGTTCTGTCAAACTATACATTTTCATCATTAGGTAGCATTATATTCTCATTTAAAATATGTTGAAGCTGAAGAAACAAATTCACCTTTAGTTCAATCTTGATATTGGGCACTATGGTCATGTGTGTTTGTGGCATGGTCACATCATCCTCCCCTTCTTGACCAAAAACCGTCCTCGGTTTTAACATATGTGTTGCCTCACATGTTGCATGATCTTGATTATAAATCTCGATACATGATATCAAACGCAACAAACCCTCATTATGTAATATCATATGACTTCTTTATGAAGCAAAGTAAAACCTCCTTGAAATGAGCTCACCTGATAATTTAAGTGATGCGTAGGAGCTCTTGTAATTCGAGTAACAAAGATAGCAAATATGGTTGTATCCATAGGGTACATGTTCTTATCATCCTCCCCTTCTTGCAAACAAAGCCGTCCTCGGCTTTTGATAAGCTGAAAATAGGGTAACAAAGAAGCCCAGGTGTATGCATATGGTATATGTATATGTCATCCGTTTTAGTAGTTCTTTGTTGTTGCACAATTAATGTTATAAAACAGCAGCGATCATAAAAGCTCATTGTATTATTAACCCAAGAGTAATCATATATGTTAATGATCAAATCAAAATTTCTCACAAAGCAATTATTGCAACTAGTTTTGCAAATGTACGTGACGCATTTATGCAATTCAAATATCCGAAGTTGTAAACTTGTAGTGGTGGCACATATGGGCAAAGCTGCAACTTTTCGAATCAAGCAAAGTTCATCCATATAATCATATCTCAATTGAGCAATAACAAATTTATTTAGCAAGGGTGAAAAGATTTGTAAGTTCTTCCATAATTCATCATCTTTATTCCATGCTAGATGGTGCAAAAAGAGATGAACACATAGGCATTGGATGAGTACTAAATTTTGCTTCCCTCTCATATTGAATAAGATTCAGTGCACAAGAATTGTTGTCCAAAATAGTAAGCTTCAATTCATCCATGTGATCACAAGTTATGCATATTTGATATTGTCGGAACCCGGAGTAACGACTCATGGATCCTCTGTGTAAATCGCACTAGTCCAGGATCAGCTAGTGCACACAGTCACAACAAAGATAATAACCAAGCACAAATGACTCAATATATTAAATAAAGGGTACGGCCTTATGGCCAAGTCTTACATCAACGCCCATTGGCAAATAAATAAAGGAAATAACTGCGGAAGCAAATGGATAAATAGCGAAGCCCAAGCCTGCCCACAGGCAAACGACAGTAAGACGCGGCCTATTCGTCCAGACCTTCACCGTAGTTGACGTCTTCCTTCTCTGTGTGGAAAAAGCAACGTGAGTACAAACTTGTACTCCGCAAATCACCCGGGAAAATGCAACATAATGATAAAGGCTTCAATGGAAGGCTTATAGGGTTAGTTTGCATAAAACAGCATTTATGAAATACAGTAAATAGATTGAAATTGCTGAATTTAATACCGTAAGTAAAAGCATAACTTGTAGTAGAAAGTAATACCGTCAGTGCCGGCTCCGACCAAACACCAACCTATCCACGGGCATCCCACCCGGACCATCTTTTCCAAAAGATCACGTATGGATTCCATCCATCCACACGCTTTCACTGCGCAACTCTGATGAATTCCATCCATTCACCAGATTTCCAATCTCTCACGGATTCCATCCATCCGTAAGGTTTTCAAAAACATTTTGAAAATCAAAATCTAATCCATGAAAAACTTTTACTCAGCATGCCCATGACCGTGGGCACGGCTATCCAGGATAGATTATACACTCTGCAGAGGTTGTACAGCTTTACCCACAAGACACGATTATCCTTTTGTGCCACGCGAGTTACACACTTCCTTAGGTGTGCGGCAAGGAGTCGTGACAAGGCCTTTACAATGCAAAGCCTTCAACCTGGTCGAGCCAACTCTAAGGTTTCACCCCAGTAAGGAATCCACCAGACCGGGACCCCCTCTTGAGCCTAGACGAGACTTCTCATGGCTTAACCACGCTCGCCCAAGTCCATCAGGATCATATTTACCATTAAAAGATGGTAAAGTGATTTTAGTTTTACCGGACGCACTCTCACGATTGTGTACCTCCCGTGGTGAAGAAGCTTGTCTCAAGCGTGCATATTCCTCGCGAATTTTTTTGATCTCCCAGCCAATTTCTCGAAGAAGATGTGGATCTATCTTGTAATCATTCCGTGAACCTGCCATGGTTAGTAGCACACAAGGAAACAAATCACAAGTATATGCTCCTATCAACTACTAGAATATGGAGGCTCAATTCAAGTAATGCATCTCTCAAGCTTTTACCAAATTCTTACAAGTTCTTACCAAAGCAAACAGGTGGTGCAACCGGTGGCTGGTTCGTGATAAATCTAACTCAAGTGATGAGTAAAGCGATTGCAAGGTACAGCGAGACCTGTTCGGTTTGTAGAAAAGTGGAGCTTGGATAGGCTATGTATTTTGTAGCAAAGGAACACAATCAATTAATTTCAGAAATTGCACCGAATTGAATTATAGTTCGTATCTAGCACTTAGCCTTTATTGCTGATCAACCGAGGATGGAAGAAGGATAAAATATGTGTATGGCAATGTATAGGAGTGGTAAATACAAGATAATTCAAATGAATGCAATATAGAATTGAAGAGCACAAGGATTGACCCAAAACTTGAAAACTGGAGATTTCTGTCCACTGGACAGCACGTCGGTATTTCGGCCGTAACTTTTTGTCAGTTGTCTTTTTTTTCAATGATTCTTTTTTTCTCTGTTTCCTGACGGCTTTTTCTACAACTCTTGTTTTGGGGTCAACTTCTGGAAACCGTCCGAAAAATTCGCACAAAATTCACAAGTGCCGATTGTTGTAGATTCAATCTGGAATTTTAGGTCAAATTGTACCGCAGATATCTCTTAACTGCCTTGCTGGAATGACGTGAAATTTTACAGATAGATGGACAATGAAGTTTTGAATCTAATGACAGTGGTCTCACTGAAAAATAATCTCGGAATCAAAAGTTATGGCGTTTTTGGTGGCGGCTGCAGAGAAAGGAAAGATCAGCCGAAATTGGAATTAGGGTTTGGGGTGGGGAAATTTTTTTTGTTTGGATTTTTTATTGGAACAAAGATATGACCAGCAACTAGACAAAGCTAAAACGGACACAAATTCAATTTAGCAAACCAAAACTAACAGATTGAAAGGCACAATGGGGTTTGGACAGCGGAAATTAACTCTTTTTGTGGGGCAAATTTTCTGGACTATAGGAAATAAAAATCAATCTACTAACTAGGGATACAAGAAATTCCTACCGGTCAACTGAAGCTCTGATACCAACTGATGAGGCAATGGAGTCCCGATCTTCCGATAGGATGAATAACTATCGATTTTGGCGGAGGTGACCCTTGCGATCCGACTACAACCGTACAACGACGCTTGCGCCTTAGCAATCGCTGAACCAACCCCAAAGTGTTATCAACCGTGCCAAGAACGCGGTTGACCTAACCACGAAGGTCTATTCCTGCATGCAATCGAAGAATACGCAAGAACAAGATAACAAGCAATCTGAAATTGCAAATATATAAATTGAGATCAAAAGGTGGGATTCCGAAGGTAGTCTTGACAGGTGGTCGTCCGACACAACTGAAGAACAGAAGTTTGCATAATAGCTAAACCTAAACTCAACAAAATCCCAGTCCTAGCAATGGAGGCGGTGGCTCCTTTATAGGGAGAACAACCAGGGGTGGCGTCCAAGTGCATGCCCTAAGGTTACAAGGCCCATGGGCCCAAGTGGTGGTGGCGCAGCACCCTTTTTGACTCGGACTCAGAGACCAATGTGGACTCTTTTGATGATTGCAGCCGGCTCAGATGGAATTTGAAGATGAGGTTGGATCCATTGGAAAGTAGACTTCATAAGCCTTCCATGAAGTACAAGTACATCCCAAACGGAGTCCGTATGAGGAAGTTATGCCCGTTTGAACTTGCACCATTGCAGCAGTCCGAGTCTGATTCCAGTACGTGACCAACGTGGACCCTTTTAACAATTGCGGCCGGCTCGGATAGAATTTGAAGATGAGGTTAGATCCGTTGGAATGTATACTTCATAAGCTTTCCATGAAGTACAAGAACGTCCCAAACGGAGTCCGTATGAGGAAGTTATGCCTATTTGAACTTGGTACCATCACAGCAGTCCAAGTCTGATTCCAAAACGTGTCCAACTCGAATTCGTGCTTGACTTGGTCCCAAGTGACGTGGTGACCTCCATTGTTCCTTCCATGCATGTCCAGGACTCCATGTCCCTTTCTTTCATCCCTTCCCAAGTTCCTAAGCACAATTAAATCACTTGCATTAGGTAGCGGTCTATTCTCAGTAACATATGAAGGCTAAAGAAACGAATTCACCTTTAGTTTAATCTTGATATTGGGCGCGATTGTCGTATGTGTTTGTGGCATGGTCACATCACCCAAATAAGCCCTTTTGTAGAAGCTTCAACTTGCAGTTGTGTAGAATCTTGTGGAGTAGATGATGAATGAGGTGAGCCAGGGATGTCCTCATCAACCTCCCCCTCTTCAAAAGGAGTCGTCCTCGACTCTGACTCTTCTTAACCAAAACATGGTGAAAGATCAGCTACATTGAATTTGGACCCACAGCATAATCCTCTAGGAGTTTGATCTTGTAAGCATTGTCATTTATCTTGGCCAACACTTGGAATGGTCCATCTCCACGAGGCATTAGCTTGGACTTGCGCTTGTTCGGAAAGCAATCTTTGCGCAGATGTACCCAAACCAGATCACCTGGTTCAAAAGTCACTTTCTTGCGGTTCTTGTTGGCCTTTGCTGCATAGGACTTGTTCTTCTTTTCAATCTCTTCTCTTGTCTTCTCGTGAATTTTCTTCACATATGCAGCACATTCGGAAGCCTTCATATTACTTCTTTCTTGCATTGGAAGTGGCAGCATGTCGATTGGTGCAATTGGTTTGAATCCATAGACCACCTCAAATGGACACATGCTGGTAGTAGAGTGAACAGCCCTATTGTAAGTAAACTCAACGTGTGGTAAACACTCTTCCCATTCCTTTAAATTCTTCTTGATCATTGTTCTCAACAACGCTAAAAGTGTGCGGTTTACTACCTCTATCTGGCCATCAGTTTGTGGGTGACACATTGTTGAAAATAATAACTTGGTTCCTAGCTTTGACCACAACGTCTTCCAAAAGTAGCTCATGAATTTTACATCGCGATCTGAGACTATTTGATGAGGACATCTCTACTTCAAGTGTGCATCAAGAAGCTAGTCATGAGGCTCCTACAGGTCCTATGACAAGAACAAGAGCTAAGCTACTACAACAATAGGTGCTTTTGTTTCTTAGAGAATTCCCTAGTGCTTTAGATGAGAATGGTATACTACCTCATGCAAATGTTTTGTGCATGAGAGGTTTGAACATTGTGAAGCCTTTGGAACCGCGAGGGAGGAGAGGGAGGCCAGAGCCAAAGCGATGGAGGAGAAGCTCACGTGGGTCAAGCAAGAGAAGAAAAGCTCAAGAATTCAAGCCCAATTCGGATCTTCCACAAGCCCAACTGAAATTCATCTCATAATCAACTCGGAATTCAATTCGGATTCAGTTCGGGACAGCCCAACAGACTTGTAATAAAAAGGCCATAACTTTCACACACGGAGTCTGATTGGTGTGTTGTTAGACTTGTTGGAAAGCTTATTCCAAGGCCCACACAATGGGTATGGCCCCAGCTTCGGAAGACATACGGTCGTGCCACTATGCCAAAACAATGTGACGGATTTAAGTTAGGTTTTTCCTTTTGTGTGTTTTAGGGTCTTAACCGAATTAGAGTTTGATTCGGTATGTCTAGCCGGCCCTAGGTCGTGCGTGAGTCATGGGGGGCGCCTTAAGTACCCTTGCCCCCCTTGTATCGAGCAGAACACTTTTGATAATAGAATACTCTTGTTCTTTCTGTTGGCCGACCCAACTTGACGGAATTAGGAGTTTGCTGAAATCAAGATCGTTCAACCTTTCCCCTGGGGATTGGGAGTGCAATAGAACTTCATCGGTGGTGGTGAAGTTCAGCACGTAAGGTTGGGCGAATTATAGAGTGCTAACTCTTGCATTGGCAATGAGAGATCACTACGGTTCGTCGAATCCTCGTATCCAGATCCTACGTCGAGAAGGTCGGGCGACCCTGTATCACTATTGTTTTTGGCATTCCATGCAAACGCACAACCTCCCTAAAAAACAACCCAGAAATGTGTGAAGCATCATCATTCTTATGGCATGGAATGAAATGTGCCATTTTTGAGAACCTATCAACAACTACAACACTGAATCCTTCCCTCTCTTAGTCCTAGGTAGTTCTAAAACAAAATCCATGCCCATATCTTCCCAAGGAGCATTTGGAACAGGTAGGGGTGTATATAAACCATGGGGCTTCAATTTTGACTTAGCTTTGTGACATGTGACACATTGCTGCACAAATCTCTAATGCGGGGAGATGGGGTGGCCCGATCTTCACGACGTAGGATTATGAATAACTAGCCCGTGCAACCTAGCAATTGATGCGGCCAACCACTGTCTCTATACAACAACCTGCAACACTCAAATTACTCAACCACACGCTACGACCTTCATCTACTCACTATCGTGGAGCAACACGTTCAAGCAATCCCAAGGAATCACAAGAACAACGGAGTGGCAACTCAGAAATAACACCCAATCCCAATTGGTGGTGGAAATGGTTCACACACAAATAGGAACAAGTGTTCTACAACTATTCTCCAAGCATGAATTGTGTTACATGAGTGCACCCCTCCTTATATAGACTTTGCAAGTCGGTGCTACAGTGTTTGCTACAGTAACCGGAGGCGGTGCTACACTGCTGCTACAGTACACCGGTTTGTTATAATACACAAATAAAAAATACTACTTGGTTTGCTAATTAAACAAGAAAGCAAAGATCAAAATCCAAATTGGGTTTGGTTTGCTTAAGCCATAAGTCACTTAGATATTTTCTCCTCATGGATGTCCTCATCCTCTGCGTTGATCTTATGTGGCTACACGATCCATTGTGGCAATGTTGACATATGCGGTTACATCACACTCATGATGATCTTCTGTGGTCACACGATCTTCTGTGGTATGCTTCCTGTGTCTCTAAAGCTTCTTTTCCATCCGTTAACTTTTCCTCAAATCTAAGAACACGTAAAATAGAAGCACTAGGTAGCAACAAATTCTCATGAGTACAAGAGTAATCACTAAGGAAAAGATTCACCTCTTGTTGCATTTGTTTTGCTCTAGTTCTTGTGATTGGTCCAATGGGTTCAACACTTGAAGTAGATGATAAAGTGTGTTTTCTAATGATGTCCTCATCATCCTCCCCCTCTTGGGAAGGAGTCATCCTTAACTCTGCTTCTTGAAAACTAAAGAAAGGAGATAAGCCTGAAACATTAAAAGTATTGCTTAACCCGTAGTCATCTCCTGGGAGTTCAATTTTGTAGGCATTATCATTAATCTTTTCAAGCACCTTAAATGGGCTATCTCCTTAGGGAACGGTTTGGATTTACGTTTTTCTGGAAACCGCTCCTTGCGAAGATGTAACCAAACAAAGTCACCAGGTTCAAACAACATTTTTTCTTGAGTTTATTGGCCTTTGCTGCGTAGTATTGTGCTTTCTTCTCTATTTCTTCCTTGGTTTTGGCATGGATTTTCTTGACATATTCAGCACACTTGGATGCTTCCACATTAGCACGTTCTTGATGTGGTAAAGGCAGCAAATCAAGTGGTGTGATGGGTTTGAATCCATACACCACTTCAAATGGATTGAGTTGTGTAGTAGAATGTACCACCCTGTTATTTGCAAACTGTTGGATCGAATTTGGCGACAAAGGGGGGTGAATGTCGACTTTTAAAACTTGCCCCTAAAAGTATCCACTTAAGATTTTTCTCACCAAAAGCTATAAAAGCTGTGATGAAAAATAACTTAAGCACACTAGAGATTCTACCAGACCACAAACACAAAAGATCATCAAATACACCAATAGAGAGCAAGAAACTGCCAGCAAAAATGTCTTAGGCCGGTCTGACCGCCTGGCCTGGGCCGGTCTGACCGGTTAGCCGGACAGCTGAACCCGAGGCTGAAAACTGAAAGCCCTGAAACCCGAGAAATGAGAGATTCAATAGAATTGATGCATTCCTGCTGTTATCCTCTGGCCAAGAGTACATACACTTATTCTAAATAGCATAGGGGCCTCAAACAGCAAGAAGAAACAAAAGGAAATCAAGAATTTCAGATTTTACCCAAGAACTAAAAATTGCACAGAGTAGCACCAAAACTCAAATTGCTCTCTAATCTTTGAACCTTAGACCAAGAAACTTTGCAGAAAGATTAACAATAGACCGAGCACTTAAAGGACCAAATCTTAGGGCATTTCACGAAGAGAAACAAAATCCACATCAAACCCTAGAAATGATTAGCAGAGAATGAACAGAGCACGGGGAGAGAAGAAATTCGATTCTTCCGATTCAATCATTTTGCTCTTGGAATTAGCTGACCAAAAGGTCTAGAAATACAATCCCATCACAGAGCAACCCATTTTGCTATTCCTCAGCAAGAATCAACAAAAAAATGAAAATCTCAGAAATCAAGCAAAGAGAGCATCGAAGGAAAACTGGGAGACAGAAACATCTTCATATGAAATTGATTCATTCCTAGAAGCAAGAGGATCACAAAGGAGTCCCCATACGCGATTACACTCAGAGGAATGATTACATGAAGTCTCAACTCATCTCCATCCTCTCAACAACACAAGAGACTCAAGAACACACATAAGGGAAAAATGAGCAACAGGAAGCCTACGGGAGACAATCTCCTGCACTCTCTCAACCGCTAAAGCCTAAAGGCAAAACAACCCTCCAAAGGCCATTTTGACTAAAGAAAACCCTAACAACCCCTCAGGCCATAGAATCCACGCCAACAACTAGGAAACTTCTCCTATTTATAGCCTTTGGCTAACGGGTCTCCAACCCGTTATGCCCGCTAAATCCCGAACGGAACCGTTTCCACTTGTGCAACTTTACGCTTTTACCAAAACGCCCCTCGTGCACCTTCTGGGAAGCTTCCTCCTTTCTTGCCACTCAAGCATCGCAACCACCTCGAGCACTCGCCGTCTTCAGCACACCTCGACCGTTCTGACCTCGGCACCACCAGCGCCTAGTCCAGTCATCCGTGCCTCGCCACGACTCCGCCTCGACGTCCTGCAGCCATCACAGACAAGAAACACATCACATAGTACCGCTCGACACAAGTAAACACAATTAGCATCAATGAATCATACTTAAGCACAAAATGGCCCAAATGACCGATCAGGAAGAAGAAATAGCGATAAGTCCGTCTAACCAACCCGACTGAGCCAAATGCCAACATGGCACGAAATGCACAGTCCAAACTCAAACTTTTCAGAACCCTTGTCAATTACTCATCACACACATGGGGTCACAACCACATGGTCTCTCAATCTCCCCCTTGATGAGTATATTGACAAATCCAGAAAAAGCATAAAGTTGAGTTTGAAAATGAAAAAGAGTAAAACATGGTCCAAAAGAAATCAAAGAAGCTTATGACCATGTCGACAGAAGGAACACTAGAGCAACAACAGAAAGATCAAATTGTTCTCCAAAGCTCTAGAAGGATCCCAAATGGCTTTTTCTCCAATATTATCCCCCTTTTGGCAATAAACACATCAAGGAAGGCAAAGAGAGAATAAGTTCACAAAATGGATGAAATGGCTGAAGTTGGTTTATTTTAAACATTTAGAACATGAAGATTATCCAAAATGACCATATGAGAATTACATCAAGCCATAACATATCGAGTGCTATCAAGATCATGACAATGCATGTATAGACAAGCTAAGCCAAATAAGTCATAATCTAAGAATTAGTCGAATTTCTTAGCATGTCAAATCAACCATGAATATAGTCTAGCTAAAGGTATCCAAAGATTATGCATGCCATGTCAATAAGCTAAGTGGAACCAAGAAGCTTGTATTGAGTCAAACTAGAGTGCTACAAGTTCAAAAATGAGACATTTGTTCATGTACTTGTAAGTCTTGTAATTTTAGCAAATTAAGCACAATTGACATGTTTTCCTTTTGAAATTTCATAATTGTTTCCAACCAGATTGTTGTTTAGTCATGTGCTAGATCTCAAGCCTTATGCGACCACTCCAAGCTAGAAGCTTAAAAAGATAGTCTTGGTCATCCAAAACTCCCCCTGAGTTCATGCCTATTGCAATGGCAAGCCGTCTCATGAGAAAGAATTGGTGAGATCAGTTTTTTCGCATAAAGAGATCTTTTGCATTCTTAAAGGTTGTACTAATTCATGTTTCATCAAGGAACTAACATAGCTCAATCTAAAGCTCAACAAAGATTCAAGACTCAACTCAGCCTATTTGACATGGCATGAATCATAAGAGGATAACTAAAGGCAGACTAGTCTCAAGAGCTAGCATGACATGTTGTAATTCAAGTTGAGCATTTTAATCAACCTATCATGGCAAAGACTTGACTACACATATAAAGTCATGATATATCTAGCAAATAAGCACAGATCATGGCAAGATATGAAGCATTATAATCATGTCATAAATGGATAATAATCAAGGCTCCATGTAGGTATATTATAATGCAAAATGCTGAAATGCAAGAAAATCCAGCTCCCCTCAACATGTGATGCAGCTTTTAGTTCAAGTTGAATTATGTCAATATTAAGATCTAGAAGCTCCCAAATGAACTCCCCCTGAACCAAAGCAACAAAATCGAGAAGCTGGCAAGAAAAACAAACAGGCAGTCCTTAAAACATAGACAAGATATAGAGGATGCTATGGCTTAGATTGACTCTCATATACCCCATATGACTTTAGGACTATCAACTGACCATCTAGCACACTAAGGAGCAAACACGCACCTGTCTACCCGAGGGTGGCCCAACCCTCGCTAGAACCTATAAGAAGTGAGTGAGCTCAACCTAGTGAGAAGTGAAACAGCTAATAAGCAGCATCCTAGAATCACAAGATGAGAGAAAGAAATTTAAGCAACTAGACAAGAGAAACACTATAATCTATGCTAGAAGGACTAAACCCAATGCACCCATATGCAATGTAACAGAAGAGGAAGAGTAGGCTCTAAGGGAAAGACAGGAAGAGGAAGAGTACCAGATACCATAGTCAATGGTAGCTCGAAGGTACCGAAGGATGCGTTTCACCGCCTGGCGATGAGATACGCGAGGAGAAGCCTGAAACCGAGCACAAAGACACACAGCAAAGTGTATGTCCGGTCTCGAGGTAGTGAGGTACAAAAGGGAGCCAATCATGCTGCGATACTCCTTCTGATCAACTGGCTCGCTGTCCTCATCTGGGTCAAGAGAAGCTGTGGACGCAATGGGAGTTGACACGGGCTTACCATCACTCATGTCGAAGCTTCTCAGGAGGTCACGAGTGTACTTGCCCTGATGCAAGAAGGTACCCTCCCGAGTCTGCTTGATCTGGAAGCCAAGGAAGAAGGTCAACTCACCCATCATACTCATCTCAAACTCGGTGCTCATGACATCCGAGAACTGTGAGACAAGAGTATGAGAAGAGCTGCCAAAGATGATGTCATCCACATAAATCTGGACGAGCAGAAGGTCAGTGCCATGCCGGCGAATGAACAAGGTCTTATCCACCTTACCCATCTCAAAACCATGACCTAACAAATAGGACTTCAGCCTCTCATACCAAGGTCTAGGGGCCTGCTTAAGTCCATACAAAGCTTTGGAAAGCTTAAAGACATGATTTGGGTATTTGGGGTTCTCGAAACTTGCAGGCTGTCTCACATAGACTTCTTTCTCAATAAAACCATTGAGAAAGGTACTCTTGACATCCATCTGGTAAAGCTTGAAACTCTTAGAAGTTGCAAAAACAAACAGGATTCTCATGGCCTCAAGTCTAGCTGCAGGGGCAAAGGTCTCCTCAAAATATAAACCCTCAACCTGGGAGAAGCCCTGAGCTACCAGTCTAGCCTTGTTTCGAACGACAACCTCATCCTCACTCTGCTTGTTCTTGAACACCCACTTAGTCCCAATGATATTGTGACCTCGAGGGGGCTCAACAAGCGACCAGACCTTGTCTCTCTCGAAATTTTCCAACTCCTCATGCATGGCATTGACCCAAGACTCATCAGAAAGTGCATGACACACAACCTTGGGCTCAAAGGTGGCAACAAAGGTAGAATGGAGACAGAATTGTGACATGCCAGACTTTGGGCGCGTGACTCGCTCAAAAAGGTCTCCAATCATTTGCTCGGAAGGATGGTCCTTCTGGATATGTAGGGGAGGTCCTGGATGAGATGAAGAAGTGGCCTCTACCTCATGAGCTGAAGAGGTACGAACAAAACCACTAGCTCCAGAGGAAGCAGAAGGCATGTGCTGATCACCAGGAGGTGTAGTGGAAGAAGGCACCTTAAGGGGAGGATGAGGAACTAGATCGGGTAGACAACCCTCATCTCCATCCTCCTTATCGTCCACAAAGATGGGCTCGGACTACTCTAAAGAACCTGAGATATCGGGCCTAGTCCCCGGACTAGCCTCGTCAAAGGTCACCTCATAGGTCTCTACCAATTTACTAGACTCGCAGTTCCAAACCCTATACGCCCGCGAAGAAGTCGAGTAACCTAGAAAGATACCATCACAAGAACGTGACTCGAACTTGTCTAGGTTCCCGGACTTCAGAATGAAACACTTGCAACCAAATACACAAAAATGCGAGACACTGGGCTTTCGCCCATATCACAGCTCATAGGAAGTGCGATGCAGGTGTGCCCGAAGAAAAACTCTGTTCGAAATATGGCACACGGTCGCTATAGCCTCAGCCCAAAATTTCCTAGGTGTAGAATACTCATCAAGCATCGTCTTAGCTATCTCGACCAAGGTAAGGATCTTCCTCTCCACGACGTCATTCTGCTGTGGGACGTGCGGAGAAGAGAACTGGTGCTCTACACCTGTCTCATCACAGAACGTCTCAAAGTAGGAATTCTTGAACTCCGTGCCATTGTCACTGCGGATCGCTCGTAAGGCACCCGGGAGATCAACAAAAAGCCTACTAAAAAGACTTCAGAAGTGTGTAAACGTCTCATCCTTCGAGGCTAAGAAAAACACCCAAGAGAACCTCGAGAAGTCATCGACCATGACAAGAACATACCACTTCTCTCCTGCTGACTGCACTCGAGCTGGTCCAATTGTGTCCATGTGGAGCAGCTGTCCTGGTGCATCGGTCATAGTCACTGTGACCGAAGGGTGAGAGGCGGCAACCATCTTTCCGTGCCGGCAAGGAGCACAAACAATATCTTTGACCATCTTGAGTTTCAGAAGACCACGAATGAGATCGTGGCCGCTAACTCGGGTCAAATGGTCAAATCCAATATGACCAAGTCTCCTACGCCAGAAGGTAAGGTCACGAGATTCAGAAGCAACTAAACACCTGAGGATCACCAGAAGACTCAGAAAAATCAGCATGAAAGATCCTCCCATAACGAGAAATCCCGCAAACCAAACTACCCGAAGAATCAAGAATTTTGCAAGTGTTTTTCTTAAAGCTCACCTCAAAACCGTCATCGGTAAGCTGAGAAACAGAAAGCAAATTATGCTGCAGCTTACTAACCAAGGCAACATCTTTCAAAATAAAAGACTCATTAACATGCACTCTACCTTTGGCGATGACGCGCCCAGACGAAGCGTCTCCGAAGGTGATCGTCTCATCACCTGGAGCATGAGCTAGGGAAGAGAACCACCGAGAGTCTCCGGTCATGTGTCGAGAACACCCGGAGTCAACAAGCCAAACCTCTCTCTTCCCCGCCTGGCTAACTTGAGTCAACAAGAGAGTAAAGTCTCAGTACTGGGGTAAATCAAGAGTAATTTTGGCACCCAATACTGAGTAACACACCGAGCAGCAGAAGTAGTCAAACACAACTGACCTCTAACTACCCTACGCTCTCTGTCGCTCAAAGAAGCAGAAGGTCCACGAGCAGACCTAAAGCTGTTGTTGGGTTCGACTGCTATGGGAGAGCGAGTCGGAGCACCAGCAACATGCTGATCACGCCGCGGGTAGCCATCTCGACGGGAGAAACGAGATCTACCCTCAGAACGGCGGAAGTCATGACCAAAGGGAGCATTAGGACAAAAACCAGAAAGCTCGGAAAAACCAAGTCCTTGATGCTGCCCAAACCCATCAACAGAAGCAAGCCTAGACCTCGTGTTGGTCTTAGGTGCACTCAAGGTCTGGGGTGCACACGGTCTCTACGTGCGATCTTGGCGCGCCTGAAGCATCACTCGATCAAGTGCCCATCCTTCTGACAGAAGGTGCAATGATACTTCACCTTCTGAGAGGTAGAAGTAGCACGAAGAGGCTTCGCCTTCTGAGAGGCCGAAGCAGCAGGTGAACTCACCTTGCTGTCAGAAATCCCTTGGACAAAGCCCGCTGACTTGAAATGAACTTTCTCAGTACTAGGCTCAATCTCGATCACACCTGGTGCTATGGGTCGAAGAACAGCAGGTGGATGCTTCCTCATGTCCTCATAAAAATCGTATCCTAGACCTTGATTGAACTTGCAAATCTTGGACTGATCTAGGATAAGATTCAGCTTCTTCTTGCCTCCTACAAACTTTCGAGAGTGTTCATAAGATACTGACACTCCCGAAAGAGAGAGGTGCAAAAAGAGCAAGGGGAAGGAGAGACAGCAGAAGGTAAGGGAATAGAAGAAGAACCAGTAGCAGAAGAGCGAATGGCTTGTGCATGCACAGCCGACTCTGAAGGGACGGTCCTACTGCTAGCCAGTTGATTCAAGTCGCTAAGCGTCTCTACCTTACCCTTGGGCTTCTCCCCCACATCAGCACACACATTACACGCAACTGATGGAGGCTTCTCTAGAAGGTCCTTAGTTAGCTTCACACATTTTTCATCTAATGCAATCAAATTAGATTTTAGTTTGTCACAATTTTTTCATTGTGAGCTAACAGGGTCCTTAGAAACATACTGAGCCATTTTCTTGTTGTAGTCAATCATTTCTTGAAACTGTTTTGAGACAGATTCATGTTCAACAGTTAATTTAGGACAGTTCAAACAAGAAGCAATAGGCTCAAGTAATGAAGCTTGTAATTCATCAATTTTGTGATCTGCCCTTTTTAGGTTCATCTTCAAGTTATTGCAATTTTCACAAGTCTCGAGCAGATCAAGGAGCATGGTGTAAAGACCTCTAAAAGCATTGTCCTTATCCTCACATGAGGTTCAAGAAGTAGTCTTAACAACAGATGAAAGGGGTACAACCCTACTCATTTCTAGTTCAGCCAAAAGACTAACTGATAAGAACATGTACCCTATGGATACAATCATATTTGCTATACTTGTTGTTCGAATTACAAGAGCTCCTACGCACCACTTAAATTATCAGGTGAGTTCGTTTCAAACAGGTTTCACTTTGTTTGACAAAGATCTTATGATATTACATAATGAAAGTTTGTTGCGTTTGTTATTATGTACCGAGATTTATGATGAATATCATGCAATACGTGAGGCTACACATATGCTAAACCCGAGGACGATTTTCTATCAAGAAGGGGAGGATGATGTGACCACGCCACCAACACATATGACCCTAGCGCCCAATATCAAGATTGAACCAAAGGTGAATTCATTTCTTCAGTTTCAACATACTTTAAATAAGAATATGATGCTACCTAATGATGAAAAAATATATTTTTGTAGCTCCACATCATGTTTGCACCAATTCAAGCAAGAGTTCAACTTGGACACGTTTTGGGATCCAATTCGGCCTACAGATCAGTTCGGATTGAGCACGACGGCTCAACTTCAAATGTGTATAACGTTCACATACGGAGTCCGTTTGAGGTCCACAAGTACTCGATGGAAAGCTTTTCTCGTCCTCTTTCCAACGGATCTAGCCTCATCTCCAAATTCCTCCTGTGCTTTTTGGAATCACTCGAAGAAGGTGTTGCATCACCTATTTGGGTCAAATTGGGCCTTGTAATGATTGGGCCCAAAGGGGAGGTGCTCCCCCACCTAGGCCCATACTGTTCACAGGTTACTATTCACGTGAACAGTACCATGAATAGTACCACCCCCTTTTCCTTAGTTTTGTGTGGCTTCTCCACCCCTATTTAAGGAGGCTGCACCCTTCTAGTTTTCGGGGATTTCGTTTGATTAGTTTTTCCATTGTGAAAACTTTTGTTCTTCGCTTGTGTCGGCTAGACCAACCGTAAAGAACCTTCTGCAGAATCCCACCTTTTGAGCTTAATATAAATATTTGCAATTTCAGATTGCTTGTTATCTTGTTCTTGCGTGTTCTTCGGTTGCATGCAGGAATAGACCTTCGTGGTCAGGTCAACCGCGTTCTTGGCACGGTTGATAACGACTTGGAGTGTGGTTCAGCGATTGCTAAGGCGCAAGCGATGTCGTACGGTTGTAGTCGGGTCGCAAGAGTCACCTCCGCCAAAATCGAAGTTATCATTCTATCGGAAGATCGGGACCCCATCGCCTCATCACTAACATTCTCCACCTTAACCATGTCTAACTCAGAGGACAACTATCATGCAAGGTCCTTAGCTTCTCCAAGTCATCGAGCAAAGCAGTACAAACATCACAATCGTCACGGGAGGGAGCAGATCTAAGTGAAGTAAGCTCCCATGACAAGCTCTCTACTTCCTTCTCCATCTCGCTAACCCTAGCTCTAGATCTAGCATGGAATTTCCCTAGATTAAGAAAAACATCATTAAGCTGGTCGTAGGAAGGGTATACCTCATCGGAGTCGAATAGAGCTCGATGTCGCTGATCTCGCCTCAAGGGCCATGAAGCACATACCGGAGAAGTCGTCGCCGTCTTGGGATCTTGCTCGTCCGTCCCATCATCGTCGCTCCACCCCTCCACCTTGCTGAGGTCGAGGTCATCGAAGGCGGTGAGGATGCGTGGAAGAGCTTCTTGGCTTTGCCAAGGTCGCGGAACTTCTTCTTGCCTTGGGCATGAGCTGAGGGCTTCTTGTTGCGGTTCTTGTCAATGTAGTCATTCTTGCTCACACCGCCGTAGTCGCCCTTGCCCTTCTCCAGCTTGGGGCAGTTTGCTCGAATGTGGTTGGGGCCACCACACTCGAAGCAAATCACGGGTCCTCCTCTCTTTCTGTCCCTCCTTCTCTTGTAAGCATGAGAAAATTTTCTGGCTAGGAGGGCCAACTGGTCATCTGCAAGCTGCTCTAACTGATCATCAGTTACATCATAGAGAGCAGCCAGAGAGAATCCACAAAGCGACTCGGAAGAAGATCTAGGAGCTGAAGTGGGATCGGTGACTAAGGCCATCGACTGCGACTTCGACTTATGAGAGACAATGTCAATCTCGTGACTCTTGAGGCGTGAGTACAACGCGTCAAGAGTCAAAGTCGAAAGATCGGTTGTGTCCTTGATGATAGTCACCTTCATCTCTCAAACACGCAAGTCAAGAGCAGATAGCATCTGTCGAGCATTATCCGAGTCGGGGTGTGTGAGACCGACCGCTCGGAGATTGCTTAGAATCTTATGAAAACGCGCAAAGCACTCATCCAAGGACTCACCAGCGAGCATTTCAAACTTGTTATAATCTCGCTTGAACTGTCCTGTCGAACCGTGTTAATTTGGGTGGTGCTGATGGAGACGAGGTGCCCAATCTTTTGATGAGATTAATAACTATCGATTTTGGTGGAGATGACCCTCACGATCCGACTACAACGTACGACGACGCTTGCGCCTTAGCAATTGCTGAACCAACTCCGAGATGTTATTGACCTCGCTGGAAGCGCGATCAACCTGAACACGAAGTTCAATCCCTGCGAACAATCGAAGAACTAGCAAGAGTAAGACGTAGGCAATCTGATATTGCGGATATGAATGAAGCATAAATTGTATTGCGAATAACAAAGTTGGGATTCCGAAGATGTCTTGACAGGTGGTCGACCGACACAACTGAAGAACAAAAGTTTGCACAATGGCTAAACCTAAACTCAACGAAATCCAAGTCCTAGCAAGGAAGGCGGCGGCTCCTTTATAGGGAGAACGACCAGGGGTGGCATCCAAGTGCACGCCCTAGGGTTACAATGCCCATGGGCCCAAGTGGTGGTGGCGCAGCACCCTTTTTGACTCGGACTCAGAAACCAATGTGGACTCTTTTAATGATTGCTGCCGGCTCAGATGGAATTTGAAGATGAGATTGAATCCGTTGGAAAGCAGACTTCATAAGCTTTCCATGAAGTACAAGAACGTCCCAAACGGAGTCCGTATGAGGAAGTTATACCCGTTTGAACTTGGTACCATCGCAGCAGTCCGAGTCTGATTCCAAAACGTGTCCAACTCGAATTCGTGCTTGACTTGGTCCCAAAGTGACGTGGTGACCTCCATTATTCCTTCCATGCATGTCCATGACTCCAAGTCCCTTTCCTTCATCCTTTCCCAAGTTCCTAAGCACAATTAAATCACTTGCATTAGGTAGCGGTCTATTCTCGTAACATCTCTACTCCTTAAAAGGAGGAGTTCAAGGTGATGGTGCATCCTACACCTTCCTTTTCACTGACATATGGGGCCACATTTTTAGCTGTCCTCACCTACTACCCTCTCTCCCACCCACCGACCTGCTTTTTTCTAAAGAAAACAACCGATGGACTGAGGGAGGCGGCGGCTCAGTGTGACCTTGTGGGGACCGGTGGGGGAGAGGAAGGAGGCGACGGTGGGGACTGCGCCGGTTGGGGGCGGAGGAGAGGAAGGAGGCGACGGCGGGGGCTGCGCCGGTTGGGGGCGGAGGAAGGAGGACCGAAGAGCCGACGTCATGGAGTGAAATGGAGGGAGTGAGGAGAGGGGGAGCCAATTGAGGCGGCGGACTTGGCCGAGGCGGCGGCGGAAGCGGCCGGGGTTGGAGGCCGAACGTGGCGCCGGCGCCGGAGTGAAAGAAGGTGGGAAAGGGTAGCAACACAAGCTAAAGACGGACTGACACTTCTGCCGTGCCGCCCTCGCCTCCTCCCCTCCCTCCTCCGTTGCTCTGGCCTCGCCTCCTCTCCACCCCGCGCCGCCGCCGCTTCCTCCCCCCACGCCTCCGCCGTTCTGGCCTCGCCTCCTCCACTCCACCGCGCCGCCACTGCCTCCTCCTCCCCCTACTCCTCCGCTCCGCCGCCGCATCCTCCCCTGCTCCGCCCTCGCCTCCTCCTCCCCACCCCACCCCGCACCGCCACCGCCTCCTCCTCCCCCCACTCCTCCGCTCCGCCGCCGCCTCCTCCCCCGCTCTAAAAAAGCAGTGAAGAGGGGAAGCACAAGGGGGCCAAGGAGAGAGACGGTGGGTGCGGCGGGTGGATGGTGGAGAGCGGCGGCGCTCGCCGGTGGTAGCCGAAGAGTGGCGCTAAAGAGGGTGCGGCGGCCGGTGGTGGAAGTGGACTGTGCAGTGGAAGAAAGGAGAAGCAGTAGGGAGGAGGAAGGACGGTGATGTATCCGAGAGGAGACAGAACAGTGGGTGGCGGCCGGTGTTAATGGAGGTGGAATAGAGGGGCGGCACCTTGTGGAGGTGGCCGGAGAGAGTTGATAAGGGAGGCGGCGGAGGGAGAGCAAGACGGCGACGACGCTGATGTGGGAGAGGAAGAGGAAGGCAGTGAAGTGAGGATGTGGAGAAGGAGCGGCCGGAGGGAGTTTAGGAGGGAGGAGAGAGGCGGAGGAGCTGCGGGAGAGCTATGGCGGGGAGAGCTAACGAGGTATGGCCCGGCCTCGTCGGCGCCGTGGGTGGAGAAGAAGAGGGGGGGTGAGAGGAGCAGACGAGAAGGGGGTGGCGGAAGAGAGCAAGCGGCGGCCGGTGGATCTGGAGCAACGGCGCCGAGGTGGGGCAAGAGGAGCGGCGGGGTGCGGGTGGAGAAGCGGCTAGTGGAGGATGATGGCGCTGGGGAAGGAGAGTAGAAGGGGGAGAAGGAAGGGGCGGCGCGGTGGATGCAGACGGGAGTAGGCGGGCGGCCGCCGGCGAGATGGCCCGGACTCGCCGGCGCCGAGGCAGAGAAATGGGGAGGAAAGCAACGGGAGGAGAAGGGAGAAGCAATACCGGGCTCAGGCGTTTCTTTTGGCGGCGGCTAGGGCATGTAGGCCGGTGTGGGATTTCGGTAATTTGCGAATTAGCCCTCCAAAAATCTAGGGTTTACAATTAGGTCCTTTCCCATTGTGATTTCTTCTGATTTAGACCTCCAGAGCTCCGTTTTCTTCGCGGAAAGATCCTACGTGTTCATAGAAACACGTACATCGGTATGGAGCAGTCCTGGAATGCTGAATTTGTCGTTTACTCAAATGCCAGGTCTCACACAAGATCAAATGCAAATGCACACTACTTTTCTGAAACGCAGAGGACCATAACAAAAAGCTACACTTGTTAATACCTGGCGATCAAACACTAAACACTTTCAAGAACAAAATGCGTTGAAGTAGCAGGTTCCACATCAGTTACCTACTGGAACACCAGAATATTAGATAGTGGAAAGTGAAAATAATTTTGGAGCAATTATTATTTGAAGGAGAGTACTACCATGGGAAATATGGAAGGCAGTAGAAGTAAAAGATCATTTTGGATCAGCCGACCAGTTATTGTAAGACTACTTTGTGTGCTGAAAAGAGCTACATCGATGTGGCGCATAACTTCCCCTTCAGGGTAATCTCCAAGATAGTCAGTTTTGAACTCTTTCTACATGTTATGTATGACTATAGTCTCAAATGTATATAGAACAGATCAGCAGCTATTGAAGTAGCAGAAGTAATGTTTAGATTATCTCTCACTTGCGCAGTCAAAAAGCAATCAATAAACATGATTCACCTTATCGCTGCACAAAATTTCCAAAAACAATGTGCAAAATGGAAGAGGTATCCAATTAAGATAGATTTTGAATTAATTGAAGTTTATTTTAATCACATTAAATCTTTTTAATTTCTAAAATTCAAATTGAGCTTTAATTAATTCAAGAAAATCTAAATGGTTAATTTTATTTTAAAAGCTTCAAAAAGACTCTGAAAACCAGGATATTACAAAACTCCAATCCATTAAACAAAGTTAACCTATTTTCACCTGATTTTTTTACTGCCACTATGCACATAAGGGATGTACAAAGTCGGGTTAAACTTGTTGGCAAACCAGAAGAAGAACTTGCATGCAAGCAGGCTTCTGCAGCTGCAAGGAAGAAGAACATGCATGCATGCAAGCAAGCTTCAAACAGGTTGACAAAACCAGTTTATAGTTTGTACAGACCAAACACACTACTATGACCCAAGCAACAATCCTCAAGAACCAAGCCAATAGAGCTATTGACCAAAAAAATCACTTGGCAACAGCCAACAGATATTACTCAGAAATTGCTTTGCTTCGCATGCTATGCTCTCTGCTTATGATTGCTTCAAGACAATAGAATCAATAACAATCTGAAAATAACTATTACAACTACTGCCAAGATTGTCATTCTCATTGAAAATAGGCAAAGCTAGCAAGAACATAGCTAGAACGTTACCGATCAGCATGATGGTCGACACAGTTAAAATAGTACATTTTGCATGCTATGCTCTCTGCTTATGATTGCTTCAAGACAATAGAATCAATAACAATCTGAAAATAACTATTACAACTACTGCCAAGATTGTCATTCTCATTGAAAATAGGCAAAGCTAGCAAGAACATATCTAGAACGTTACCGATCAGCATGATGGTCGACACAGTTAAAATAGTACATTTTCTCAATAAATATATCTTAGTTCAACATTCCAACTTTACGATGCATACACCCAAAAAAATTATAGTACTTGCATAAATGTATTTTGAGGTCAAACCAATGGACTATTGATCATGCGACACAGCTATCCACTCAACAGCAACTAACATACGTCTCAGACACAAAGCAGCACAACATCAGCTAGCAAACAAATTAAACACATTCAATGCCATTTCAATACAGTAGAAATATATCAATATTAACCTCACTATTCACTGAGTTAGCTGCAATGAATCAATCTACATTGCTTGATGATTTTTTTCCAAAGCTACACCTGCCAACTCATTTCTATACCACGAATGAATGCACCAATTTAGTCGAGAACCAAGATACAGATTGCAGCATAAATGGTGCAGTGCACCAAAATAACTTACATCGCACTCGTACTCGAAGATGATCCTGGAGAAATCCGTGGGGATTACGAGTAGGCGCCCATCGTGTGCAAACGCTGCAAGCAGCTTCCCATTGGGTGACACCTCCATCTTCTGCACGGGTCCAATCTCCAGCCCCTCTCCAAGCATCTGCACGCCATCCTCATCGACCGCCACTACCCGGTCGCCAACCGCAAGCAGCACCTCTGGACTACCAGACATGACAAACTGCGGCTCAACCACAGCCATACAGAGCACCTGCTCGTCCTCGCTGACGCCCGGGTCAACGAGATCCCACGGGTGCGGGTCGGCGGCCTCAATGTCGGTAGTGACCACGAGGCGGTTGTCCTCGGTGAGGACATCCACGTCGCCGCCCCAGAATACAGCTTCCGCGACGCCGCCAGAGGCAAGCGGGAGCAGGGGCACGGGGCTAGAGCTAGGGTTGGGCTTCAGATCGGGGAGGTGGAAACGGAGGAGGGATCCATTACTGGAAACTCCTCCTCCGGCGAGAGGGAGGGCGTCGAACAACAGATCCGCTCATCGTCGCTCGGTCGTCGGGCCGGCGCCGCCCCCGCCGTCGCCTCCTTCCTCTCCTCCGCCCCCAACCGGCGCTGCCCCGCCGTCGCCTCCTTCCTCTCCCCCGCCGCAGCCGCGCCTCCTCCTTCCTCTCCCCCAAATTAGAACATATTTGTATGCATGTTCCAACAAATTTTACCACTCGTTAGTTTTAGAACATGTAGTATGATAAAGTTTTAAAATCCATAGCAATGCACGGGCATTCAGCTAGTATGAACCTAGGAATGAGTTCACCTGGTAATTAAGTTGACGAGCACAAGCTCGAGTAAGTGGTCCTTGCAACACTTGCTGTGGATGAGTTTGTGTCCATGGAAGGGACAACTGATCTCCATCCTCTCAACAACACAAGAGACTCAAGAACACAAACAAGGGAAAAATGAGCAACAGGAAGCCTACGGGAGACAATCTCCTGCACTCTCTCAACCACTAAAGCCTAAAGGCAAAACAACCCTCCAAAGACCATTTTGACTAAAGCAAAACCCTAACAACCCCTCAGGCCATAGAATCCACACCAACAACTAGGAAACTTCTCCTATTTATAGCCTTTGGCTAACGGGTCTGCAACCCGTTATGCCCGCTAAATCCCGAACGGAACCGTTTGCACTTGTGCAGCTTTGCGCTTTTACCAAAACGCCCCTCGTGCACCTTCCGAGAAGCTTCCTCCTTTCTTGCCGCTCAAGCCTCGCAACCACCTTGAGCACTCGCCGTCTTCAGCACACCTCGACCGTTCTAACCTCGACACCGCCTGCGCCTAGTCCGGTCATCTGTGCCTCGCCACGACTCCGCCTCGACATCCCGCAGCCATCACAAACAAGAAACACATCACATAGCACCGCTCGACACAAGTAAACACAATTAGCATCAATGAATCATACTTAAGCACAAAATGGCCCGAATGACCGATTAGGAAGAAGAAATTGCGATAAGTCGTCTAACTAACCCGACTGAGCCAAATGCCAACATGGCACGAAATGCACAGTCCAAACTCAAACTTTTTAGAATCCTTGTCAATTACTTATCTCACACATGGGGTCACAACCACATGGTCTCTCACAAACTCCACATACGGTAAACACTCTTCCCACTCTTTGATATTCTTCTTTATCATTGTCCGCAGTAAGGTGGATAAGGTGCAGTTCACTACCTCTGTCTGGCCATCGGTTTGTGGGTGACAAGTTGTAAAGAATAACAATTTTGTCCCAAGTTTGGCCCATAATGTTTTCCAAAAATAACTCATGAACTTGATATCACCGTCAGAAACAACTGTCCTTGGCACTCCACGAAGCCTCACGATTTCCCTGAAAAACAAATCAGCTGTGTGGGAAGCATCATCGCTTTTATGACATGGTATAAAATGTGCCATTTTTGAAAATCTGTCAACTACCACAAATACCAAATCCATTAGTTTCATATGAAAATTATTATGTTATTTCATTTGTCATGAAATTTATTAAAGATAAGTTTTTAATTACAAGAGCCTCCGTTATAATTTTACAATTAATTCCTTATTTCCATCTTTATTTACAAATCATATTTCATTACCTTGTTCAAATGAGAAAATTTTAGATAGAAATTTCAAGATTTTAGAAGTAAAGTGGGAGAATACATTGATGCACATGAGCTTGGCCGGCTGAAACAGAGCCAAGGGCAGAAGCAGTGGAAAACAGGGGAGGTAGGGTGGCAGCGGAGCCGTGCGACGTCGCTGGCGGGGGACGGCCGAGGAGGCGGCGACGACCAGCAAAATGGGTTGCCCAAGTGACGAGGAGGCTTTAGGAGACGGATGCTTCGGTCGATATGGCTCCAAGGCGGGCTAGTGGCAGCCCTAGGTGGCTGGCGGTGAAGGGGAAATGGGGCGCCGGTAATCAGAAGAGAGGGAAGGAGGTGGGTCGCGCATGAGCACGAGTAGGGTGCCAGGAGCTCACCTGAGCGGTTGAATTGACCGGAGGGAGACTGAGGCGAGCTGGTGATGTACACGGGTGACGGCGCAGGATGGCTCTTGTGGATACCTCGTTGAGGGGGAGGAGGGCCCAGGAAGGTGTCAGGAATGGCCCCAGCTGTTGCTGGAGGAGCTCCAGGCACCGGGAATTGGGTCGGGGCTCGACGAATCGTCAGGGAGACCGGGTGCCAGAGTTAGCACCGAGTGAGAGCATGAGGGAGACAGGCGAGCTCAAGGAGGGGCTTGGCACGGCTCGGGGCTCACCGGGTAGTGCTGCCGATGGAGGCAGCCATAGGAAGCTCAGCAGAGGCGGCGGTGAGCTTAGGAAACTAGGGAAGGACTAGGCAGGAAACTGGTGGGGAGTAAGGGGAAGCTCAGCAGCCCTTTATATGGACGAGGAAGGTGGTTGGTCACTGGGCGAACTGAGGACATGCGCGGCGGTGGAGTAATGCCGGCATGGGCGCCATTGAAGACAGTGCAGGGTGTAGGGGGACGGTGCCAAGGCTAGGCCGGTGGTAGAGGTAGTATCTGGGCGTACAGAGGCGAGGCCAGGGCGGCTGTAGCTGGTGGGCGCGTGACGCTGGGCCATTGGCCTAGGCAGCGGCGCCATGAACAGAGGGAGGAGGTGGAAAGAAAACGAAGGAAGGAGAAGGCATTGGCTGCGATTGGGCCAGGACCAGGAGAAAAGGAGGCAGGCCATATGGGCCGGGACCAAGAGAAATTTTGGGAATTTGAGAATTTGAATTTCAAGAATTAAATTTGTAATTAGGTTTTGATTATGAAAGCTTGGTTCAAATTTTTCGACTCAACTTTTGAATTTTAGGTTTGTCTAGTTTTGAGAAATAATTCCTAATTCTCCAAATTTAAATTTTCAGATATGCAAATTAGATGGAAAGGATTTTATATTGGTTTCCAATTTCTATTCCTGGTTTTGAATCTCCAGATTTCAAATTATTAGATTTTGAATTTAAGGCTTCTAAGGAGTTTGGATTTCCTTAATTTTAAAATTTTCAATTTTGGTTCTTCATTCCAAAGTTTTGATTTTTATTAATCGGGTTTTTGGCAAGAGACCAAATTAAGGAATTTGATTCATGCCAAAATTTTTTGAGATACACTGGGAAAATAAAAAAAATGTTTTATAATTTTTGTAATTACAGTAGTCCCCTTTTTGGGATGCTACATCTTTATCATGGTTTGTAGTATCATCCCAATAGTACGATTGACCACTTCAGTCTGCCCATCAGTTTATGGATGACAAGTTGTGAAGAACAACAATTCGTGCCAAGCTTAGCCCATAATGACTTCCAAAAGTAGTTCATGAACTTGACGTCATGACCAAAAACAACAGTATTCGGCATGCCATGCAAACGTACTATCTCCCTAAAAAACAAGTCAACTACATGCGATACATCGTCGCTCTTATGACAGAGAATAAAATGTGCTATTTTTGAGAACCTATCCACAATAACAAATATCAAATCCCTCCCCCTCATAATTCAAGGCAATCCCACAATAAAATCCACACTAATGTCTTCCTAAGGAATTGTAGTAACCGGAAGAGAAGTACACAAACCATGTGGATTTAGCTTTGTGAGATGTCATACACTGTTGTACATAACGTTCAATGTCACGTCCCATCTTCGGCTAGTAGAAGTGATCAACCAGCATGTTCAATGTCTTCTCGCACCCAAAATGTCCCATCAGTCCCTCGCAATGCGATTCCTGTATAAGAAACAAACGAATGGATGAATCTAGAATGCAAAGTTTGTTAGCGCAAAACAAGAACCCATCATGAACATGAAATTTTTCCCATCCTTTTCCGTGTGAACAGTGAGCAAAGGGTTTGGTGAAATCACAATCAGTAGCATATAACTCTTTCAAACTCTCTATACCAAGCACCTAAGTATCCAATTAAGTTAAAAGAATGTGCTTTCGAAACAAAGCATCAGCAATGACATTATCTTTGCCCTTCTTATACTTAACAACACCTGAAAAGTTTCTACAAATTCCATCTATTTAGCATGTCTACGATTTAACTTAGATTGGTCTTTTAAGTACTTGAAAGATTCATGGTCAGAATGTATAACAAAAAGCATTAGGCCATAAGAATGTTGCTGAGTTTCAAGAACACGCACTGTGCATAGAGCTCCGTATCATAAACAGAATAATTTAGCTGAGCTTCACTCAATTTTTCAGAAAAATAACCAATTGGCTTACCTTCTTGTATAAAAATACACTAGTACCCATTGCACTAGCATCGCATTCAATCTCAAAAGTTTTAGTGAAATCAGGTAGAGCAAGTAGTGGTGCCTCGGTGAGCTTTGTTTTCAGAGTATCAAAAGCTCCATGTTGTGCCGTCCCCACATAAAAGGCACTCCCTTTTTGTCAATCCATTTAACAGAGCAGTGATAGTACTAAAATCTCTCATGACTCGTCGATAAAAGCCAGCAAGATCATGGAAACATCACACTAGACTAACATTAATAGGAATAAGCCAATTCTTAATTGCATCAATTTTAGAGTCATCAACTTCGATTCCATGTCTAGAAACAATAAACCCGAGGAACACTACTTTATCGGTGTAAAACATGCACTTAGCAAAATTAGCGAATAGCTTCTCAGTTCTAAGCACATCAACACTTCTTTAAATAATCTAAGTGTTCAGCCATGGTTTTGCTATATTTCAGAATATCATCAAAGTAGACTATCACAAAGTGACCAATGAAAGATCTTAAAACTTGATTCATCAAGCGCATGAAGGTACTAGGTGCATAGTTAAAACCAAAAGGCATAACTAATCACTCAGCTTTCTAGAGAATTGTGTTAAGCGATTAGAAAAAGGGAGAACCAGAGAAGCTCAGTATAATGAAAGATGTAAATCATTATCTCAGCTTTCCAGAAAGCTCAAGAACTCATGATTCGCACACTCGTACTAAAAGTTATGGTATTTTTAGTATTCTGTCTAGAGAACCCGACGTGAAATTGATATTTTATAAACTGGCTAGTGGGGGTATTTTTTTGGCTGATTCAGAGAGATTCACCAACTAGGCTTAGTTGGAGAATTTAATTACTTTTCCAGAAAGTCTAAAAACATCTTATTTGGACTCCTGTAGCAATAGATATGGATTTTTGAAGTTGACTGTCCACAAGGGGTAGATCGACCTTTAGGATTTGGGGTTGGAACCGAGTTAGATGTTTTTGCGAGTTTGTGGTTGTTTTTATATAGTCTATGGTCCACTACTGTTATCTTAGCGTGCTTTATAATTATTATTCAGGTGGTGGACTGGTCCTGAGGCAACACCTTCTGCACGTCCCTCGTCCTCTCGTGGTTAAGGCAAGTATAATGACGGATTTAATAGATATTATAGAATGTCAATGTTTGATATATATTATGAGCAATTTGTATGTTCATGATTGTGATAATGGCATAATTGATAATGTTCAGGGTTACTAGTGGTACGAGTTACGTGTATTCAAGGTTGTTTAAAAGTTATGAAGTCCATGATTATGAACAGTGTAGTATGAATATTAGACATTCATGTGCAAGGTTGTTGTTGATGCAAATTCCTATTAATTGAGACTTTAATACATATGCATCATGTTGGCTTATTGAAGTCTTGGTCATGTGATGACCGAGCAACTGCTGAGGTCCCCGTCATGTCGATGACGGGCTAAAGGTGCCCATGCTTGAGGAGCATGGGCTTAGGTCCCCATACTTGCAGAGTGATGAGGACATCACTTCTTTGGATACACACAACACTCCTCCACTTGACATTCAAGGACCAATCACTAGAGCTCGCGCCCGACAATTGAATTTACAGGTGAGCTCGTTCCTAAGTACTTCTTTTTGTTCATTTGAGAATAGATTGCTACCTAATGATTTAATTATGATTAGGAACCATGGAGAGGACCTGGAAGTACTTGGAGAAGGGCTATGGGGCGCACAAGTCCAGCAAGGGCGGTCGAATCAAGTTGGAGGCCCAACTCAAGCCGACTTCGAATCCAATTCGGAGTCCAGAACCACGCCGCACTAAAACGGACGCCCAGATCGCATCCGGACTCCGTTTTGGACGTTCTACATATGTATGGAAAGCTAAGAAGAAGGCATTTCCAATGGATCTAGTCCCATGTCAAAATTTCTTCTGAGTCAACAGGAATCATCGAAACAAGTGGACATTCAGGATCTATCAGGGTGTTGCGCCACCGTCTTTTGGGCCGTTCGGCTTTGTATCGTGTTGGAGCCCATTAGGGGCGCGTCCAGGGGTTTTGCACACCCCTCACCCCTTTATATCCAGCCACCACCCCCACCATTAGGGTTGGGTTTTGCTTAGATTAATTCTGTCTTTGAACAGTATCGCCGTTCATCGGTTTGTGAGACCCCAACTTTCGAGTGCTAAATCAATACATCTGCAATTCAGTTGTGTTCTTACTTGTTCTTGCTTGTGTTCTTCGATTCGTAGGCAAGGATTAGCCTTCTTGGCGAGGTCAACTGGCTGCACACGGTTGATAACCTGAGGAGACGTGGTGCTGCGATTGCGGGGTTCGGAACGTGTCATTCGGAAGCCGGATCGATTTGTGTCGCGCCTCCACCAAATCGAACATATCCAGAACCTGTTGGAAGATCGGGACCCAGTCCCCATCAAGTGGTAATCAGAGCTTCAGGTGTTTCTTCAGGTTCGCGTTACCCTCCTTTGTTGTTTTCGGTTTCATCCTAGAGTCCATGAAAAAGCCCTACAAAAAAATTGTAGTCATAGGTTGTTTCCTGTCCTAGATCTCGTTTAGCCTTTGCACAATTTGATTCCAGAGTCCGTAGTGTTGAGTTCGTGTCCTTAGTCGAGTTGTGTTGGTGGTTTAGATTGTTTTTATTTCGGGTTGTCTTGCTTCCGCTTCATCCCATACAAACCCTAGCCGTCATCCATCGCGAATTCAACCCTCTGTTTTTGTTTTCCCACCCATATCCCACCCTCTGTTTGAGTCATCCTTCGCGTCTCGTGATCACACAGCATCATCCCCCACCTTTCCCCGAGCTTCCGCCACCAATTTCCACCAATTCCCTCCACCTGATTTCGTTTTGGCCTCCACAGCAACCATAACTCGGAGGCCCATCTTCAAATGGCCATAACTTTCGCATACGGACTCGAAATCAGGCGATTTTTTTTTGAAATTGGGTGAAATTAAATTTTGCATCCGAAACCGACCTGACTTGGTCGGGTTTCGGCGAATTTAGTTTGCCCAAATTCGGCCTAGAAAGTGCAGTACTCGAGCTCCGAACTTTCATCACCAAATTTACAGCACATTCAACATTTTCTTTAGGCCACACCTTACATTAGATTGAGGTGAAACTTTGTGTGGTTTCTATTTCTGTGCTCTGCTTTGTGAAAAAAATAACAGAAAAAAAGAAACAAAAAAGAAAAAATTTTGGCACCTGGTTTTGCCTGAGAGCAAAGGCACCTGAGTTCCGTGCCTAAAAAAAAGCAAAAAAAGAAAAAAAGAAAAAGGAGCACAGTTTTAGGTGACAGATATTGTTTTGTGCTGTCTTTGCCTGGCCACCTTTGTTGCTGTCTTCGCTTACTTTCTGGCCGTGATTCCTTGTTCATCATATCCTAACACTGATATAGGACACATTTAGGCCAGCAACTAGGACCAGTGCTTTGGACATTTATTCAACATTACTATCTGTTATTGATTTGTGTTCCACGATATATTTGGCCTTCCAAGCTCCATATATCTACTGGATAGCACAGTTTTGACCCTTGCAATCGTACTCCACGCCGACATGGTATCACGAACCAGCCACCGGTTGTACCACCTGCTGTTTTGGTAAGAACACTTGTAAGAGCTTGGTAAGCCACTTCCTTTGCGAGTTCCCCCTGCCCTTCATTTGTAGTTGATAGGGACAATCCTTTTTGTTTTCCCTGTGTTTCCACTAACAATGGCAGGAGACAAAGGAGACGAGACACCGGTCGATTTCAACGAGTGTGTTGGCTGATCACTGATCTCGGCGCGAGAATGGACACCATCGCCACTGCCATTGCCAAGTTGAATACCACGGAAGGCATTGAGCGGGTGGAGCGGCGGTTGGCTGACCTCACTGGTCGGATGGACACATTGGAGGCACGCCTGCCACCTGTCAATGATGGCCATCGTCCTGATGATGACACAGTGTATGATGCGGATGGCAACATTGATCGGCGGGCGACACAAGATGCACGACTACGTCGGCGTCTTTAGCAAAACCGATAGGGTATGGGAGGTAATAACCAGAACCGTCATGGTAACGACGACCCTTTTGCTAAAGTCAAGTTTACCATTCCATCTTTTGCTGGTCTTTATGATGCTGATATATATCTTGATTGGGAGATGACGGTAGAGCAGAAATTTAATTCTCACTTGGTTCCTGAACAACATAGAGTTAGACAAGCTACTAGTGAGTTTAAGGACTTTGCTATTATCTGGTGGAATGAACTAAGTAACATGCGCTTACAACCTTATACATGGGAGCGGTTAAAAGAAGATATGCGTAATCGTTTTGTTCCTCCCACATATAAACTTGATTTGAGAAAAAAATTGCAGCGCTTAGAACAAGGTGATCGTTCTGTTCAGGACTATTATGCTGAGCTTCAAAAGGGTATGATGCGTTGTGGGGTTGTTGAGGACACGGAGGATAAGATTTGTCGTTTCTATGGGGGGTTACGGTGTGAAATTCAGGACATTGTTGATTATAAAGAATTTACTACTGTCAACCAGTTGTTCCAGCTTGCTATGCTTGCAGAAAAAGAATTGCAGGGACGCAAGGAATCAGTGAAGGCAAGCATCGGACGACCCTTCTACACGCCGCGCACGACTACATCGACGGACTGCCCAAGTCTTCTTGAGTTTCGTTCTTCTCCACCACCTGTGAACAAGATTGCAGCAGCGCCACCGAAGCCACCTTCCACGACACGCTTTGCAGATGCTACAAAAATTCTTTGCAGGTTCCAGCCAAGAGTTCTTCTTTCGTGGCTTCAACGGGCCGCTCCTCCGACATTCAGTGCCACCGCTGCCATGGGCTTGGTCATGTGCAGAAGAATTGCCCTAGCCAACGGGCATACATCGCCACAGAAGATGGAGGCTACATCAGCACTTCAGATGTTGAGGAGGATGATGATGTTGCTGCTGCCTCGGACGACAATGGCGGTGGTGATGATGACTTGGTCCTTGGTGGGGCGTCCACAGCGACGCTACGGAGCATCATTGTGCAGCGAGTCCTCAGCACACAGGTACAACAACCCGATAAGCTTCAACGCCATAATTTGTTTCAGACTTTCTTCACAATCAAGAACCGGCGTGCACGTGTCATCATTGATGGAGGAAGCTGCAACAACTTGGTGAGTTCTGATTTGGTCAAGAAGCTTGGCTTGACCACGCGACCGCATCCACATCCATACCATATTCAGTGGTTAAATGATTCTGGACAAGCTAAGGTAACGCAAACATGCCGAGTCCATTTTTCCATTGGTGGTTATGCTGATCATGTTGATTGTGATGTGGTTCCCATGCAAGCATGCTCTCTTTTATTGGGTCGACCTTGGGAATTTGATAATGATGCTTTACACCATGGTAGTAGTAACAAATACACTTTTATGCATAAGGGAAAGAAAATTACTTTACTGCCTTTGACCCCAACTGAGATTATAGAAGCCGATAGGGCGAGAGCTGCTGCTGCTAATGATCAAAAGAAACATGATAAATCTGAAAAACAGCAAGTAATTCATTTGAAAAATTCTGTTATGCTTGCCACAAAATCAGACCTTGCTGAAATTGATGATGTTAATGATACATGCTATGCTTTTGTGTGCAAAGATGCTTTATTTTCTCTTGATAATATGCCTTGCACTTTGCCTGCTCCTGTCACTAACCTTTTGCAGGAGTTTAGAGATGTTTTCCCTGATGAGATACCTCCAGGACTTCCACCCATTCGAGGGATTGAGCACCAGATTGACTTGATTCCTGGAGCGAGTTTGCCAAACCGTGCGGCATACAGGACCAATCCTGAAGAGACTAAGGAGATTCAGCGACAAGTCCAAAACCTTTTGGACCGTGGGTATGTACGTGAGAGCCTTAGTCCTTGTGCTGTTCCTGTTCTTTTGGTTCCCAAAAAAGATGGTTCTTGGCGTATGTGTGTAGATTGTAGAGCCATTAACAACATTACTATACGATATCGTCATCCTATTCCTAGGCTAGACGACATGCTTGATGAGTTGTGTGGTGCTATAATTTTCACAAAGATTGACTTGCGTAGTGGATACCACCAAATAAGAATGAAACTTGGCGATGAATGGAAAACTGCTTTTAAAACTAAGTTCGGCTTGTATGAGTGGTTAGTCATGCCTTTTGGTTTAACTAATGCACCTAGCACTTTCATGAGATTAATTAACGAGGTTTTACGTCCTTTCATTGGCAAATTTGTGGTCGTTTACTTTGATGATATCTTGATTTACAGCAAGTCCATGGATGAACATTTGACTCACTTACGTGTTGTTTTTAATGCTTTGAGAGACGCACGTTTGTTTGGTAACCTTGATAAGTGCACCTTTTGTACAGATCGAGTCTCTTTTCTTGGCTATGTTGTGACTCCACAGGGAATTGAGGTTGATAGAGCCAAGGTGGAGGCGATATGGAGTTGGCCCACACCCCGGCAGTCTCCCAAGTGCGGAGTTTTTGGCCTTGCAGGATTTTATCGCCGCTTTGTCAAAGAATTCAGCACCATTGCGACACCGTTGATTGAGTTGACAAAGAAGGGCGTCATGTTCCATTGGGGGCCATCACAAGAGGAGTCCTTTATTCTTTTGAAGGACAAGCTTACACACGCACCATTGCTCCAACTTCCGGATTTTGGTAAGACTTTTGAACTAGAATGTGATGCTAGCGGAATTGGTATTGGTGGTGTTTTGATGCAAGAAGGCAAACCTGTTGCCTACTTTAGTGAAAAATTGAATGGTCCTGCTCTTAATTATTCCACGTATGATAAAGAATTGTATGCTCTTGTTCGTTCTTTAGAGACGTGGCAACACTATTTATGGCCTAAAGAATTTGTCATTCATTCCGATCATGAATCACTTAAGCATATTCGTAGTCAAACAAATTTGAATCGTAGACATGCTAAGTGGGTTGAATTTATTGAATCTTTTCCTTATGTCATTAAACACAAGAAAGGGAAGGATAATGTGATTGCTGATGCTTTGTCTCGACGCTATACCATGTTGTCTCAACTTGATTGTCGCATTTTTGGTCTTGAACCTATTAAAGGACAATATGCTTTTGATGCTGATTTTAAGGATGTGTTGTTGCATTGTAACGAGGGACAAGCATGGAATAAATTCGTGATCAATGATGGGTACTTGTTTAGAGCTAACCGCCTATGCATTCCAGTTGGATCCGTTCGTCTTTTGTTGTTGCAGGAGGCGCATGGAGGCAGTTTGATGGGACATTTTGGTGCTAAGAAGACAGATATTGAGCGATTTGTTGCTCGCTGCACTACATGTCAAAAAGCTAAGTCTCGCTTGAATCCACATGGTTTGTATATGCCTCTTCCTGTTCCTTCTATTCCGTGGGCAGATATTTCTATGGACTTTGTTTTTAGGATTACCTAGGACTAAGAGGGGGAGGGATAGCATTTTTGTTGTTGTGGATCGCTTTTCTAAGATGGCTCACTTTATACCATGTCATAAAACCGATGATGCCGTTCATATTGCTGACCTCTTTTTCAAAGAGATAGTTCGTTTGCATGGTATGCCTTCTACTATTGTTTCAGATCGTGATGCTAAGTTCTTGAGTCACTTTTGGTGTACTCTATGGAACAAGTTGGGTACAAAGTTGTTGTTCTCACAACATGTCACCCACAAACTGATGGCCAAACCGAGGTGGTGAACCGCACATTGTCTACCATGTTGAGAGCTGTTTTAAAGAATAATTTGAAGCTGTGGGAAGAGTGTTTGCCACATGTTGAGTTCGCATATAATCGAGCGGAACACTCCACCACTAAGGTAAGTCCTTTTCAGGTAGTGTATGGATTCAATCCCCGTGCCCCTATTGATATTTTACCTTTGCCTACTAGTGAGAGAGTTCATAATGATGCTAAGGAGCGTGCTGATTTCATTGTCAAAATGCATGAGACTACTAAGGCAAACATTGAAAAGATGAATGAAAAATATAGGATTACTGGTAGTAAAGGTAGAAAGGAAGTTAAACTTGAACCGGGTGATTTTGTTTGGTTGCACTTGAGAAATGATAGATTTCCTGAGTTAAGAAAATCAAAATTGATGCCTAGAGCTGCTGGTCCTTTTAAGATAATTGAGAAGATAAATGATAATGCATATAAACTTGAGTTGCCTCCCGAGTTTGGGGTTAGTCCCACCTTTAACATTTCAGATTTGAAGCCATACTTGGGATATGACGATGAGGCTGAGTTGAGGACAACTCCACTTCAAGAGGGGGAGGGTGATGAGGACATCACTTCTTTGGATACACACAACACTCCTCCACTTGACATTCAAGGACCAATCACTAGAGCTCGCGCCCGACAATTGAATTTACAGGTGAGCTCGTTCCTAAGTACTTCTTTTGTTCATTTCAGAATAGATTGCTACCTAATGATTTAATTATGATTAGGAACCATGGAGAGGACCTGGAAGTACTTGGAGAAGGGCTACGGGGCGCACAAGTCCAGCAAGGGCGGTCGAATCAAGTTGGAGGCCCAACTCAAGCCGACTTCGAATCCAATTCGGAGTCCAGAACCAGGCCGTACTAAAACGGACGCCCAGATCGCATCCGGACTCCGTTTTGGACGTTCTACATATGTATGGAAAGCTAAGAAGAAGACATTTCCAATGGATCTGGTCCCATGTCAAAATTCCTTCTGAGTCAACAGGAATCATCGAAACAAGTGGATGTTTAGGATCTGTCAGGGTGCTGCGCCACCGTCTTTTGGGCCGTTCGGCTTTGTATCGTGTTGGAGCCCATTAGGGCGCGTCCAGGGTTTTGCACGCCCTCACCCCTTTATATCCGGCCACCACCCCCACCATTAGGGTTGGGTTTTGCTTAGATTAATTCTGTCTTTGAACAGTATCGCCGTTCATCGGTTTGTGAGACCCCAACTTTCAAGTGCTAAATCAATACATCTGCAATTCAGTTGTGTTCTTCCTTGTTCTTGCTTGTGTTCTTCGATTCGTAGGCAAGGATTAGCCTTCTTGGCGAGGTCAACCGGCTGCGCACGGTTGATAACCTGTGGAGACGTGGTGCTGCGATTGCAGGGTTCGGAACGTGTCGTTCGGAAGCCGGATCGATTTGTGTCGCGCCTCCACCAAATCGAACATATCCAGAACCTGTTGGAAGATCGGGACCCCATCCCCATCACGGAGTATGGGCATTGGTCCCTGTACCGGATGGTACAGGCATGGGTGTGCATTGACGAATGCGCACTTTGCATTACCGGTAAAATGCAAAAGAGAAAGAGAAAAGATAAAGATCTTTGTTGAGCATATTGCATAGCATGTGTTTGTAAAGCAACTGTTGGGTGTTTCTTATGGAGTAGTGTACATGTATGCTATTGTTACCATTTATTATATTTGCTGAGTCTTTGGACTCACCCTTGTTGTTTGTTGTGTTTTAGGTACCCTTACGAGATCGGCATGCACGGGGAAAAACAAGGATTAGTCTTGTTACACTTTTGCACGATCTACCCACAATGGATGGAAAGGAAAACTTAGTTAGTAGATGAATGAATTACTTTAAGTACTTTTATGATTATTGCTTGCTAGAAGTAAATTGTAATAAAGGAATAGAAGATTCAAGATGCTCATGATTTATATCTTAGATGTTAATTGCTATGGATGTCATAGTAACGAATAGTCAGTTTTGATTAGGTCTTGATTAGATTACCATCAGGTTTATCTTTATTTAATAGAACTATTTGTTGAAACCTCGACATAGATAACTACACAAAGGAGGTTCTGCAGAAATTTTGTGAGGTGAATGTAATTTATCTTTGTTACATTGCTTAGTTAGGTAGCATTCTAGGCAATTGTATTGCTGGGGTGTTACATTCTCCATGTACCATCTTTCTTTGGAACAAGAATAATAGGGACAACACAAGGAGAAAGGCTTTTATGCACTTTGTCCAAAAGCTCTTGCATTTGTCGTTGTATTTTCTTGGTATCAATTGGATTGGTGCAGTACAATGGTTGGTTCAGCAATGAGGTAGCGGACATAAAGTCGATCTAGTGCTCAATCCCATGGAGTGGTGGAAGTCCGGGTGGTGCCTTAGGAAAAACATTGTCGTATGCCCGCAACAATGACTGGACAACACTAGGTAGAGTGTTTAGTTCATTAGTTATAAGCATAATCTTATTGTCCTTATAAACAAAAACATAGTGCATAACACTAGAATCATTGCTCACCTCTTTCAGATCAATTTTTGTTTCAATCAGAACATTTCTAGGGCTTACCTTGCAGGACAACAAGTTGTGATTTCTTCTAGTGTTTCTGTTTAGCGGCATGTATTTGAGAAGGAGTAAGCGGTAATAAAACCTATTCTAATCTTCCTATTTGAAGCTATAAGTATTTACTTGTCCATCATGTTATACATTGCGATCAAACAGCCATGAATGACCTAGTAGTAAATGACATACCATCATAGGCACAACATCGCATAAAACAATATCGTCATACTTATTAACCTTAAAAGAAACTTCCACATAGTGCTGAATTTTAACTTTACTTCCTCACAAAACCATTGCACATAATATGGATCAAGATGTTTAAGCAATTCAAGTTAAGCTTTTCACACATCTCAACACTGGCAAGGTTTTGGTATGAGCCACTATCAATGATCATTTTGACATTAGTATCTTTCACCTTAGCACTATTCATGAACAATTTACGTTGAAATTGGTTATCTTCTTTAACAAGTATTGATAAATATGGAGTAACAACCAAAGCAAATTCACCTTCACCAGGATATTGATCATCAAAATCAGATTCATTCTTAGTGTTATTATCATCACGTGGAATAGGTTCAATTTTACAATCAGAAGCAGAATCATAACCAGTTTTAGTGACAGTCATAACTTTAGCATTAGGGCATTCACGAGAATAATGACCACGTCCTTGACAACGCTAATATTGAATTATACTTATTTTAGTGTTAGAACCAGCAGAACATTGCAATGATTTTGATGAACTAATAGGTTTAACACTAGGTGATAGGTCAGATTTCATATTCAAAGCATTAGACACAACATGTGTTTGTGTATTGGAATTGAAGGTTTGCTGAACATACCTTTGCTGATGTCTATCTTGGACCAATCTCTGAGCACATAGCTCGAGGTAGATGGACAGCTTGATGTGACCACGCCACAAATACATACGACCATAGCGCCCAATACCAAGATTAAACTAAAGGTGAATTCGTTTCTTCAGCTTCAAAATATTTTAAATGAGAATATGATACTAACTAATGATGAAAATATATATTTTTGTAGCCCCACATGACTTTTGCACCAATTCAAGCAAGAGTTCAAGTTGGACACATTTTGAAATCCAATTCGGCCTCCAGATCAATTCGGATTCAACTTGACGGCCCAAATTCAAATGTGCATAACTTTCACATACGGAGTCCGTTTGAGGTCCACGAGTACTTGTTGGAAAGATTTTCTCATCCTGTTTCCAATAAATCTAGCCTCACCTTCAAATTCCTTTTGTGCACACCATAATTGTCAAAAGCAAGTGTTGCGTCACCTGTTTGGGCCAAATTACGCTTGTAATGCTTGGGCCCAAGGGGAAGGTGCCCCCTCTCTAGGCCTGTACTATTCATGGCACACTATTAATGTGAATAATTTCATAAATAGTACCATCCCTTATTTCTTAGTTTTGTACAGCTTTCCCTCCCCTATTTAAGGAGGTTGCACCCTTCTAGTTTGCCGGGATTTCGTTGAATTTAGGTTTAGCCATTGTGCAAACTTCTGTTCTTTAGTTGTGTTGGATAACCATCTGCCAAGATAGCTTATAGAATCCCACCTTTTGAACTCAATATAAATATTTGCAATTTTAGGTTGCTTGTTATCTTGTTCTTGCGTGTTCTTCGGTTGCATGCAGGAATAGACCTTCGTGGTCAGGTCAATTGCATTCTTAGTACAGTTGATAACGACTTGGAGTGTGGTTCAGCGATTGCTAAGGCGCAAGGGACGTCGTGTGGTTGTAGTTGGATCGCAAGAGTCACCTCCACCAAAATCAAAGTTATCATCCTATCGGAAGATTGGGACCCTATTGCCTCATCAAGTGGTATCAGAGTTTCAGTTGACTGGTAGGAATTTTTTGTATCCCTAGTTAGTAGATTGGTTTTTATTTCCTATTGTCGAGAAGAAACATTGCCCCACAAAAAGAGTTAATTCCTGCTGTCAAGAAGAAAAATTGCCCCACAAAAAGAGTTAATTTCCTATTTCAATCTGTTAGTTTTGGTTTGCTAAATTGAATTTGTGACCTGTTGTAGGGGTGGCCCCCACCTAAACCCAGCAGGCCTGGTAGGAGGTTATAAGGCCCAGAATAGGCCATGTGTAATGACATAAGTGCCCCTGGAGGGGATGACCAGATGTAAGGGTATAACTGTAAAAGCACTCCTCATGTGTACATATATATGGATACAGGCCATGGGGAGAGGCAGGCCATTACTCATCTCCTCACTCTCCACTACCATCTCTCTCTGTTTGGTCTGTAACCACAACAGTTGGCGCCGTCCGTGGGGAGGACAGGAGTAAGCCCGAAACCTGAAAAAGGATGGCACCGAAAAAAGCTTCGTCAACGGCGGCGAAGGGAAAGAAGGCGGCCGGGTCGGAGCGTCGCATGGGTACCAGGGCTTTGGCATCGGCTGCGGCAAACGCGGGTGGCGACGTAGGCGCGGTGCCCGAGGACATCGATGCTCGCGCTGCGATGACCAACCCCGTCACCGGCACCGCGACGACCAACCCCGTCACCGGCACTGCGACGACCAACCCCGTCACCGGCACCGCCACGACCAACCCCGTCACCGGCACCGCGACGACCAACCCCGTCACCGGCACCGCAACGACCAACCCCGTGGTCGAAGACGTCGACGCTGGCGCGGCGACGACCGACCGCCGACGCGACGGCGATCGACCTCGCCGCCCTCGCGCAACCCTCGCGGTAGCGCGGACGTGCGTTCGAGGTAGCCACAATGGAGCGACCGCAGCTCGGGAGCTCGCGACACGGCCGTGCCGCGCCGGTCCATCCGTTAGGCGTGCGCGCCCCGCCCGCCTGACAGCGGTGGAAAACGCCCTCTTGGCGGCCCTCAAAGCTTTCAGCAGGAGCTGGTTGATCTCGCGGGCTGTCCGAGACATACAAGAGGCTCGGAGCCAACAGGCGCGCCGCTGGTCGCGGCGAGCCCACGCCGAGAAAGGGCGGACAGCCGCAACGCCCCACATCCAGCCGCGTCCGCCACGCGCGTCGATCCGAGTCCCCGCTTTGGCGGGACTACAGCAAGCGGCGTGGCCCAAGACTTCAAATTCCCGGTGTCATCGAGCCCTACTGATGAGGACATCCTTTCCATGCATACAACCATGCCGACTCCATATCAAACTGAAACTATGATACAAGGACCAATGACTAGAGCGCGAGCATGTCAACTTAACCATCAGGTGAATGCGTTCCTAAGTTTGCATACAAATGTTTCAAAGAATGGAATACTACTTAATTCTTGTGATGATTTAATTGTCCTTAGGAACCATGGGGAAGAACCACATGAGCTCAATTATAGAAGTGGAACTATCAAGCGCAAACCAAGTCCTGTTCACGAGTTTGACTCGGATTCGGCCTTGTTGACAGCGCCTACTTCAAATGGTCGTAACTTTTGATCCAGAAGGTTTCTCGGGGACCGTGAGTACTCGTTGGAAAGCTCTTGAAGTCTACTTTCTGGAAACCGACCGAAAAATTTGCACAAAATTCACAATTGCCGGCTATTGCAGATTCAATCTGGATTTTTAGGTGAACTTGCACCGCAGATATCTCTTAACTGCCTTGCTGGAATGACATGAAATTTAACAGATAGATGGAAAATGCAGTTTTGAATGTAATGGCGGTGGTCTCACTCAAAAATAATCTCGGAATCAAAAGTTATGACGTTTTTGGTGACGGCTGTAGAGAAAGGAAAAACAGCCGAAATTGGAATTAGGGTTTGTGATAGGGAATTTTTTTGTTTGGATTTTTATGGAATCAAGGATATGACCAGCAACTAGACAAAGCTAAACGGACACAAATTCAATTTAGCAAACCAAAACTAACAGATTGAAAGGCACAACGGGTTTGGACAGCGAAATTAACTCTTTTTGTGGGGCAATTTTTCTGGACTATGGGAAATAAAAATCAATCTACTAACTAGGGATACAAAGAATTCCTACCGGTCAACTGAAGCTCTGATACCAACTGATGAGGCGATTGCAAGGGTCGGTTCGACGTGAGTCATCTCCACGAAATCGATAGTTATCATCCTATCGGAAGATCGGGACCCCATCGCCTCATATTTAGATCAGTTTAGCCTTGTGCAAACTCCACGTTCTCTTGTGTCGGCTAGACCAACAGATTCGTGTTACAGAACCTCAACTATCCTTGTGCGACTTTTATATCTAGCAAGTTTCAGGTTGCTCACTATGCTTGTTCTTGCGTGTTCTTGGTTGCATGCAGGAATAGACCTTCGTGGTCAGGTCAACCGTGTTCTTGGCACGGTTGATAACATCTTGGGGTTGGTTCAGCGATTGCTAAGGCGCAAGTGGCGTCTCACGGTTGTAGTCGGATCGCAAGAGTCATCTCCACCGAAATCGATAGTTATCATCCTATCGAATATCAGGACCCATCGCCTCATCGGTTGGTATTTTAGATCAGTTTAGCCTTGTGCAAACTCCACGTTCTCTTGTGTCGGCTAGACCAACAGATTCGTGTTACAGAACCTCAACTATCCTTATGCGACTTTTATATCTAGCAAGTTTCAGGTTGCTCACTATCCTTGTTCTTGCGTGTTCTTCGGTTGCATGCAGGAATAGACCTTCATGGTCAGGTCAACCGTGTTCTTGCACGGTTGATAACATCTTGGGTTGGTTCAGCGATTGCTAAGGCGCAAGTGACGTCTCGCACGGTTGTAGTCGGATCGCAAGAGTCATCTCCACGAAATCGATAGTTATCATCCTATCGGAAGATCGGGACCCATCGCCTCATCAGTTTTTGATGCTAAACAGCGTGCTGACTTGATGTTGAAATTGCATGAGACAACCAAAGAAAATATTGAACGCATGAATGCTAAATATAAACTTGCTGGTAGTAAAGGAAGGAGGCATTTAACTTTTCAACCGGGTGATTTAGTTTGGTTGCATTTGAGAAAAGAAAGATTTCCTGAATTGAGGAGGTCTAAGTTGATGCCTAGAGCTGATGGTCCTTTCAAAGTGTTGGAAAATATTAATGACAATGCATATAAACTGGAGTTGCCTGCAGATTTTGGGGTTAGTCCCACCTTTAACATTGCAGATTTGAAGCCATACTTGGGAGAAGAAGATGAGCTTGAGTCGCTGGACGACTCAAATGCAAGAAGGAGAGGATGATGAGGACATCCTTTCCATGCATACAACCATGCCGACTCCATATCAAACTGAAACTATGATACAAGGACCAATGACTAGAGCGAGTATGTCAACTTAACCATCAGGTGAATGCGTTCCTAAGTTTGCATACAAATGTTTCAAAGAATGGAATACTACTTAATTCTTGTGATGATTTAATTGTCCTTAGGAACCATGGGGAAGAACCACATGAGCTCAATTATAGAAGTGGAACTATCAAGCGCAAACCAAGTCCTGTTCACGAGTTTGACTCGGATTCGGCCTTGTTGACAGCGCCTACTTCAAATGGTCGTAACTTTTGATCCAGAAGGTTTCTCGGGGACCGTGAGTACTCGTTGGAAAGCTCTTGAAGTCTACTTTCAGATGGATCTGGCCTGACCTCCAAATTCCATTCGAGTCGACCAGAAACTGCAAAACAATTCACATTGCTTTTCCAGTCCGAGTCAAAGTGGGCCTTGGGCCTTGTAATTCGAGTCCTATTTGGCTTCCTTGTGTTTTGGCCGACCCTCCACCTTCCGTGACCCTTAAATAGGCAGCCGCCTCTTCTAGGGTTTGGGTTTTGTTTAGACTAAGTTAGCTTTTGCTGCTTTGCCTTGTACTCGCGCGTGTCGGCTAGACCGCCCGAATACTTGTCTTCGGAACCCCACCGTTTTCTGTTTTTCGATTGAATCTTACATCGTTATTTGCAATTGAGTTGCTGTTCATCTTGTTCTTGCTTGTTCTTCGATTGCTTGCAGGAACAAGAACCCTCGTGGTTAGGTTGATCGTGCGCCGACAAGGTCACGAACAATCTCTGGAGTTGGTGTATCGATCGCTAAGGCGCAGCGTCCTTGGATGGTTGTAGTCGGGTCATCAACGTCATCTCCGTCCCCAATCGAATCTACCACTCTCATCGAAAGATCGGGACCCCTAGTCCTATCACCTACAAAGGCGACACGGACCCCGCGAGTTCATGCGCGATATCTGAAACCTGTCGAGGCGCGGGCGGAGATGACACCACAAAGCGAAGGACTCCCCTCGCGCTGCAAGGAGTGGCGCTCTCTGGTTTTTACCATAGAGCGAACTCCATCTACGGCGTGGGAGCAGATCCGTGACCGTCTTCACAACAACTTTCAAGGAAATTATGTCGGCGGTCGACGCGACCAGCTCTTCGCGTAAAGCGAAACCCGGAAGCTCCGGGACTACTTCAAACGCTTCGCAAGATACGTTGTCAAGTCAAAGATGTTAATGAAACCACCGTTGTCAATGCAGCCATACAGGGCCTTCGCCCGGGCCCGATGGCCGAGTACAACGCACGGAAGCCAATTAAGACAATGACGAAGCTCTTTGACAAAATGGAGGAATATGCCAGGGCGGAAGAGGACGCGCGGCGAAGGCAAGGTGACGACTCCGACACCAACCAGGCCGGTACCTCGGCAAAAGCCGAAGATCCGCCGAAGGACGGTTCTTCGAAGGGAAAGCGTGGCGAGTCGTCGAGGATGCGCCCGACCGCAGGGACGCCCGCACAAGGAGTCGTCCGATAGGCCCAAGCGTGGCCAGCAGAAGTCGCGGCGAGGCGGTGCGTCCTCGACATCGGCGGTTCCGGCGGCGCTCCGCGGCCGGGCGGTCGGGGCGTGGCGTGGCGGGCGCGGCGATAAAGGCCATGGAGATTACGACGACCAACACCGGGGCTGTGGTGCGCGGTCCACGGTCGTGGCAACCACGACACCGCGACGCGCACTTCTATCGCGGTGCTCGCGAGAGCGCCACTGAGGACAGGAACACGAAGCACGCCGCCCGTGGTGGCCCACGTACAACACCCATCTGAAGCCCGTGCACATTCAGGCACGCGGCGCAGCCCCATGAGGGTCCTCTGCGGATTCGGCCCACGTCGGTAGCCCGGGAGGGCTTTCGCAGCTACTGAGCTCGGAGGCTACCCACCGAAGGGTTATCAACGTCATCTCCGGAGGCTCCTCGTTGGAGTTTGCCTCGGCACGGCAGCGGAAGGCCTACGTGCGGAGGCTACACCACGTGGCGGCATATCCAGCATAGGCACCGCCGGGCCGGGCGGCATGAGTCACGTTCACCCCGCCAATGCCGGCGTGGAGCTTCCACCACGACCCCTGGTCGTCCGAAGTCGTTATAGCGGGATGCGGCGTGGGACGTGCCCTGGTTGATGGCGGCAGTTCCGCGAACATTCTGTTCGTGGCAGCCTTCGACCAGATGGGGATCCCCCGAGGTCGCCTCGGCCCATCGGGTGTCCCGCTACAAGGCTTGGAGGACAACCTCTGAGCGCTCGGCCAAATATGCTGCGGTCTCCTTGGCCGGGCGACAATGAAAGGGTCGAAGAGCGCCACATTCGGCGTCGTCGACCTCCCATACCCATACAACGCCATATTGGGCGCCCAATCCTCAACTCGCCGGGCGGTACGCATCACAGCTATTTATGCATGAAGCTCCGGGGCGCGAGCCATCATTACCGTTCAGGCGACGGGACATGGCCGGCGCGCCGAGCACGGCACGAGATGTCCCCGTCGCGGCGGGCAGCGGCACACCTAGGATCGGCGCCGCCGTGCGAGGGCACACGGCGCCTTGCGGGGGCGACTCCGCAAGCCCTGCCGATAGTGCATCTACAAGAGGCTCCGGCCGCACTGAGCACAAACGGTTAGTACCCCCCGTCGTATGTAATCGCTTACCCGCGCAAATGGGAATGTAATAAAGTTTCGTTTGTCGCCAACATATTACCGCTGTGCAGAAGTACGCGGCGAGCACACGCGGAGGCCTTGCCTACGCGTGTGCTCCTGCAGTATAAACCAAAGACGCACGTTCACGTGTGCACTCTCGTAGCGGGAGTGCGGGCATGAGTATAAACCAAAGATGCGTTCGCGTGTGCACTCTCGTAGCGGTATGGGCATGAGTATAAACCAAAGGCGCGCGTTCGAATGTGCACTCTCGTAGCGTGGGTGCGGGCATGAGTATAAACCAAAGCGCACGTTCACGTGTGCACTCTCCGTAGCGAGTGCGGGCATGAGTATAAACCAAAGAGCGCACATTCGCGTGTGCACTCTCCGTAGCGTGGGTGCGGGTATGAGTATAAACCAAAGACACACGTTCGCGTGTGCACTCTCCGTCAAAGACACGGGCATGAGTATAAACGAAGACGCACGTTCACGTGTACACTCTCCGTTAAAGACACGGGCATGAGTATAAATGAAGACGTACATTCACGTGTGCACTCTCCGTCGAAGACACGGGCATGAGTATAAACAAAGACGTGTGGGGGGACACCTCTGCACGCACTCTACGGAGTATAAATAAGACGCGGATGTTCTCCCTGCGCACTTTACTGAGTATAAACATGACGCGAACCCCGCGCACGCCAGGGACTTCGTCCTTGTGCGTACTCCCCGGAGTGTAAATCAGACGTGGACGCCGATCGCACGCGAATCTTGCGCGGCTGCCAATCGTGCACCTTAGCGCGTTGAGGCTCGCCTTCGCACATCACGGGAGGTGTACACAGGGGGTACTACGGAAACCAGTTCCGGGAGTTCCAGAGTACCGGCGTTGGCGCGAGCTGGCCCCAGCGTCGGCGCGCACGTGGAATATGCGATACACCAGAGGCTGCCCCCACCTCGGGGTGGGGGGACGAAGGTCCGCCTTCGCACGCGCCAGTCCACGAGACTCTAAACAGGTCGTAGTGCGGAGGCCCGCCGCGCGCGCGATCCATGAGACTTTAAATAGGTCGCGTAACGAGAGTCGCCGCCGCACGCGCGCGATCCACGAGACTTTAAACAAGTCATAGTGCGGAGGTCCGCCGCACACGCCGATCCACGACTCTAAACAAGTCGCGTGCGGAGGTCCGCCTCGCCGCGCCGATCTGAGACTATAAACAGTGCGTAGTGCGGAGGCCGCCGCGCGCGCCGATCCATGAGACTTTAAGCAGTGCGTGATACGAGGGTCCGCCCGCGCGCCCGATCCACGAGACCTTAAGCGAGTTATAGTGCGGAATTCGCCACGCACGCCACGGTCCGAGACTCTAAACAAGTCGCCGTGCGGAGGTCCGCCTCGCGCGCGCGATCCACGGACTATAAACAGTCATAGTGCGGAGGCCGCCGCCGCATGCGCCCGATCCACGAGACTTTAAGCAGTCGTAATGCGAGGTCCACCCGCACGCGCCATCCACGAGACTTTAAACAGGTCATAGTGCGGAGGTCGCCTTGCACACGCCCGACGAAACTCTAAACAAGTGCCGTGCGGAGGTCCGCCTCCGCACACGCCCGATCTACGGACTATAAACAGTCGAGTGCGGAGGCCGCCCGCCGCCGCGCGCCGATCACGGACTTTAAACAGTGCGTGTACGCGGTCCACGCCGCGCGTGCGATCCACGAGACTTTAAGCAGTCGTGATGCGGTCGCGCCGCACACGCCGATCGTGAGACTCTAAACAAGTCGCCGTGCGGAGGTCGCCGCGACACGCCGATCCACGAGACTCTAAACAAGTCATCGTGGGAGGTCCGCCTCGCCGCGCCGATCTATGGACTATAAACGGTCGTGAGTGCGGAGGCCCGCCGCGCGCGCCGATCTACGGACTATAGACAGGTCGTGAGTGCGGAGGCCCGCCTCGCGCGCGATCTGCGGACTTTTAGCGGTCGTAGTGTCAACAAGCGCCTCGCGCGCGCTAGCTCCACGGAGTACTCAGCGCGCGAACCCGCGGCGTATTGGCACCGGGAGGCGGCGGGAGGCGATCTTGCCGCGGTTCGCACTAACGGCGAACTTGGAATGTGGGAACTTCGGCTCCGCACGCCGCGACCGCGCATGCCCTAATTATCGAAGATCTATATATCGGAAAATCTTTCAAATCTGAGGCCCGCCAACATCCTGCGCTCGAAGTAGCTATTGGCGAGCTCGTCCTAACACGCGATAAGGGCGGGGTTCCGCCGGAAGAAAGTCGGCCCGCCAAAAAGTCAGCGACTCTTGGCCCTTCACCGCGTCGAAGGCGTCACGGGTCGCAAGTTCGGCGCAGAAGTCGGCCCGAGCAAGGAAGCTGCGAGACATAGGCAAAGTCAGAATTTCTGAAGCAAGCACGTATTTCATTCACAAAAAGAGGGCATTACAACGCATGCCTACACCTAGGCACCACGGCGTCACACTGCGAGTTCGGCGCCGGAGGCATCAGCGCGCCCTCGTCGCGTCGAGGACCCGTGCGAGAGTGGCGAGGCTCCCTCCCGTAGCGACTTTCGGAGTTCGACCCGCGGCGTCGCCCCGGCGTAATCGAGATCCGTTCATAGAAGGGCTTGATGGCGCGGCGCGGAGCGGGCGGCGCCGGATATTACTCCGGCCCGCAAATCATCTCGGTGAGGTCCTCTAGCCCGGCGGCGTCGCGGGCAATGCGGTGTTGCAGGCGCGCACACCGGGCATGCCGATGTGTGCGCGCATGGTTACGAGAAGGTCGTCGCAGCGCCGCGCGCAATGTTGGTGGCATCTCCGACCAGCGGAGGGTCGCAACAACTCCTCCGAGCGGCGTGGTCCGCACTGGCCACAAGCCCTGGAGATGGCTTTCCAGCGCTTGCATGGCATCCCATGCAACCACGGCCTCGCCAAGCGTCCGTCGCTCGCTAGAGTCGAGCGAGTCGCAGCAACTCTGGCTGCGCGCCTCGCGGCCGACTCGCGCCAACGCGGCAAGTCCCGGCGTGTGCCTTTGCCGGCGCTCCGCTTCCGGTGGCGGATCTGCGGCATCTCTGGCGAGCGGGCTCCAGGGAAGCGTAGCTCCTCCTCGGTGGCGCGGCCTATCCTCAGCGCCCTTTGGGCGCAGTATAGGCTGTTGCAAGGCCTGCCCGGCACAAGTGTCTGCAGAATGGAGAGACTTAGCAAGCTCAGCCGGCCCAGGCGTTGTCGTGTAGTACATACCCTCACGGACACCTCGAAGGTGTCCCAGGCGCCCGCCCGTAGGCTGCGGCGCTTGCTGGTCGGCGGCGGCGGCTGCGTCACCCACGATCACGCCATGCCCTCGGCGTCTCGGGAGGCACGATGTCTGCGGGCTCACACGCGCGCAGAGGTCCGTGTTCCGCCAAGCGCTCCTCCTCCGAATGGCGACACGCAAACAAGGATGCGGTGAGCACCGCAAGGCATAAAAGAATACACCGGGTAAGCTAAGCCACCCTACCTTCGGTAGCAGAAGGAGGGCTTCGGGGACCCGGCCCCTATTCCCAGACGGGGCTGCGGTGGCGTAAGCCCCCGCAGAAAGCATGGTCCCGCAGCGAGCAGAAGCCTCCGCGTTCGGGGCCGGCGGCGACCGTTCCTGCACGGCGGGCGGCGTGGCGGCGAGCGGCGTGCGCGCCGTAGGGTCTTCGGCATTCGCGCCGAGTCCCACAAGCTTCGATGCCGTCGCCACGGCGAATCGCGGCGTCGGTGGAGCTCGGCGCTACACACGGCCACTTAGGCGGGCGGCGATAGCGACACCGCCCGGCGATCATCGCTGCCGGAGAGGCCCCCGCGGCTGCAGCACCCGGGGGCGAAGGTTTTTGCAGGGGGCACCTCGGTTTCTGCTGCTGCTGGCGGTGAAGGCAGCACGGCTCCGTGCGCCCCCACGGAGGGCGTCTCTGGCACCACAGCGGCCACGGTCGAAGGCTCCACCTCAGCATCGCCGGTCCTCACAGATTCTGTCTCGGCGACTGCGGCGGGTGGCGAGACTTCCCCTCTCCGGCTGCTCGCGGCAAGCCCACCGTCCAGGGCACTCGCCGAAGATCCCTCGCCTCCAGCGTCCGCGCCATCCAAGCCTGAATCGACATACTTCGCCGAATCCGACTCCGCATCTGCCGCGCCCTCGGGAGCACCAGCAGCAGCAGTAGCAGCTGCCGCACCAAGCTTGGCAGACGCCCCGCTTCGGCCCCTCTTCCGAGACGGCGCCTTCTTCCTCGGTGCACCGTCGTCCGGAGCGGCACGGTCCGGCACGGCAAGGCCCAGGGCCTCGCACAAGCGGTTTATTCGCCCCAGCCCCACCTCGGCGATAGCAGACGCGCGCTGCTCGTGCTCCCTGCCGGTATATGGCCCCAGGAATACACGCGCGGCCTGCTCCACCTCCTCCAAGCAAATCCCTGAAGCCAAGGAGATAACATTAGCATATAACGCATTTCGTGTGAACAAAGGAGCGACATGGTTGAGGCTTACGAAGACCGGAGGGCGCTAGCAACAAGCGATCGACGGTAAAACATTGTCGCCTCGGCGCTTCCGCGTAAGGCGCCGATCGTGAGCAAGCGGCGCCACGCCGTACATCACGTACTCTTCAGCGAGATCGCGCATGTTGAAGCGGCGGTCACGCCTCGAGCCACCGGGCCCTCGCCTATCGATCGTCGGCGTCGGCCGGCGAGGCTTGAACGCGATTGGTCGGCCGTGCACTCAAGACCGCTCCGCTCTCCACACGGTGGTAGAACCACCGCTTCATCGATGAGACTCCTACTTCCCGCGAGTGGCGTTCGCGAGGAAGAGCACGTTGCAAGTCGAGCGAAGAATAAAGGTGACGCTGCCGAAGCTCGACATCGTCCCGTCCTTCTGATCCTTGGGCTGGCACCGTGCCTCGTGAAGGTAGGCGAACAACGAGGCGCTGGGCCAGCACGCTCCGAGCGCAAGGCCCGGTGTACACGCGACCCAGCCACGGCGTTGGTCGGTGCGCCGGCTCGGCTGAAGGTCCGCGCAGACGTCGCCACGATCGCCGTCGCCGGAATGCGGAGCCCCGCGTCGAAGAAGGCGACGAATACGACTGCCTCCGACCCCTCGGGGTGCGGTTTTGTCTCATCGGCGGCGGGCAATCGTACCGCCTGGCGCTCGAACAGCTTCCCCGCGCGCAGAAGCACTTGGATTGTCTTCTCGGTCATGAGCGATGGGCCCAGCTTGTCGGAGAACGCGCCTTCCTTCTCCGCCGCCAGCCATCGCTTGTCCACCGCCGCCGGGTCGCGCTCTTTGAGCGTGTACTTCACCTCTAGCAGTGAAGATCGCCGGCGAATGCCGCAGCTACTAGCCACCCGGTCACGCTCGTCGCCAGATGCCATTGCTTCCCGTAAAAGGAGAATAGCGGCGAAGAATACTACGGGAGTATAGAAAGCGATGCAAGCAAGAAGGGGCGTACAATTGCGGGAGCGCGGTCACGAGGACTACTTCAAGCCACCCCGCCCCAATACCGAAGCGTCGCGACGGTCCACGTACGGGACGCGACCGCAGTCGTACAAAGGCCTGTCCAGCACAATTCCCCATAACCAAAGGCGAAAGGCCACGACCACAGCGCCAAGGGCCGTCACAGCACGACGCTCTCTAGCCGCCATTAAAGGCGCACTAATGGGCCATGGGATCACAACGCCGACAACTGCGCCATTCGCCGCGCCCCGTGTCCCCTTCCCTAGGAAGAGCGGCAGCCGCGAGCACGCGGCAATCCACATCCCACCGCGCACCGGTCATAAGCCGCGCGTGTCTGTGCGCGCGGCGGGTCGCGCGATGCAGGAACCCTAACCCTGCCGGGCGGGGCCCGCGTGATTCGGGAACCTACGGCGCGAGACCGCATCGTGAGATCTCGTCACCGCATGCATGGTGGGGTTCGCGATGCGAGGTCGCCAGCTCCGCTGCCACCCGTTCGAAGGGTAGGGGCGAGCGCTCGCGTCTACGCCCGGCTGGCGCCCGGCTCGCCGCCACCGTTCGAAGGGTAGGGGCGGAGCGCACGCGTCTACCGGCTGGCGCCGGCTCGCTGCCACCGTTCGAAGGGTAGGGCGCGAGCGCGCTCGTCTGCCGGCTAGCGCGGCTCGCTGCCACCCATTGAAGGGTAGGAGGCGGAGCGCGCGCGTCTACGCCGGCTGGCGCCGGCTCGCGCCACCGTTGAAGGAAGGGGCGGAGCGCGCCGTCTACCGGTTGGCGCGGCTCGCGCCACCTGTTGAAGGGTAGGGGGGCAGCGCGCGCACGTCTACTCCGACTTGGCGCCATTTTGCTGCGTCGGCGTCGGCAGCTTCATACCGACAGATCCCGCTTTAGCGAGGTACTTCGCCGTCGCCTCGACCTGCGCCGGGAATAACGGCAAGCCGCGCGGGCCATGTAACCTCGGCGGCAACCTCGACATGACCTAAATCATCGAGGATTCAGGCCTCAGGTTTTCCATGTTTTGGGAGCGCGGCTGGTGTCTGGCGAGTTTTGGCGAGGTTCGTGAGCGAGATAAGCCGGTACATCAATGTTCCTTGACGATGGCCCCGATTGGCACGATCAGCGGACGCAGATGACCTCAAGCATATCTGCCTCACGAGAACAAGTCAAACCTTGCCATCTTCATCTGAGCGCGCGGCGCGTGAGGCCGTCTTCTCGATCGCCACACCGGCTGAGCGCGGCCGGCACTGGACCTTGACTTCGAAAGCGGACCAGCGTGCGCGAGCGACAAAGGCGAGGTCATGTCTGCAAAGTCTGCCTCGTTCTCCTTGCGAGGCCACCTACGATGCATCAGCATTTTCAAAGTGATGCGGCGGGCTCCATCGGAACACCGGCCGTAGGTAGGTCTGTTAAGGAGAACAGGCAAACTCTGCCGTCGTGTGCGAAACGCAGCGCGAGGCGAGAAGCACGGCTGGCTACCGATAACCGACGCGACCATGCTCCCAAGAAAAATGGACCTCCATCGGTACATCAACATTCCCCAAGCCGCTCAGCGTCGCGGGGAATGTTGATGCCTGAAGGGCCCATTTTAGGGAGCGACTTCTATCAAAATACATGCAGAACAACGCCGCACAGCGCCGTATATATATACCCCATCGCAGGGAGCCAACCGGCGGAAGTCCAATCGGCAGGAGTCCAACCGCGGAAGTCCAACCGCGGAAGTCGCCGTTACATTAATGGTCACGGCGCCTCAAGGCCCGCCGTGCCAAGCAAGCTTCACCACGTGGGCGGCGAGAAGAACGAGCGTCGCGGTGCATCCCTTATCACTTAAGGCATATGCGGTGGCTCGAGGGCCGCTACGCTACTTGCTGGCGCCGCGCCCGACGCGCCGACTGGCGCCAGCTCGCTGCCACCCGTTCGAAGGTAGGGCGGAGCGCGCGTGTCTGCGCCGGCTGGCGCCAGCTCGCCGCCACCCGTTCGAAGGGAAGCGCGAGCGCGTGCATCTACTTTGGTTAGCGCCAGCTCGCGCCACCCGTTCGGAAGGGTAGGGGAGCGCGCGCGTCTACCGGCTGGCGCCGGCTCGCTGCCACCGTTCAAGGGTAGGGGCGAGCGCGCGCGTCTGCCCGGCCTGGCGCGGCGGCGCTGCCACCCGTTCGGTAGGGGCGGGCGCGCGTCTACCGGCCTGGCGCTAGCTCCGCGCCACCCGTTCGAGGGGTAGGGGCGGAGCGCGCTGCGTCTGCGCCGGCCTGGCGCCGTTCGCCGCCACTCGTTCGAAGGGTAGGGGCGAGCGCGCCGCGTCTGCCGGCTAGGGCGCGGCCCCTGGTCAAGTTCGGAAAAGTTCACAGGCCGCGAGGGACGGAGGAGGCCAAAGGACTCGGCAACATGGCTTCGGCCCTGTGAAGCCCTTCTCCATGAGAGGCTCCTGTTGTAGGGGTGGCCCCCACCTAAACCCAGCAGGCCTGGTAGGAGGTTATAAGGCCCAGAATAGGCCATGTGTAATGACATAAGTGCCCCTGGAGGGGATGACCAGATGTAAGGGTATAACTATAAAAGCACTCCTCATGTGTACATATATATGGATACAGGCCATGGGGAGAGGCCAGGCCATTACTCATCTCCTCACTCTCCACTACCATCTCTCTCTCTGTTTGGTCTGTAACCACAACATGACCGTTTCAGCATTGTCTAGTTGCTGGTCATATATTTGTTCCTATAACAAAATCCAAACAAAAAATCCCCCCACACCAAAACCCTAATTCCAATTCAGCTAATTTTTCCTTTCTCTGTAGCCTCCACAAAAAATATCATATCTTTTGATTCTATGATCATTTGTTAGTGAAACCACCGCCATTGGATTCACAACTTCATTATCTACCTTTCTGTAAAATTTTGCTTCATTACAGCATGGCAGTGAAAAGATATCTGCAGTGAAACTTGACATAAATTTCTAATTTGAATCTACAACAGTCAGCAATTGTGATTTTTGTGCAAAATTTTCTATCAGTTTCCAAAAGTTGGACCCAAAAGAAAAATTGTAGAAAAAGCCATCAGAAAACAAAAAAAGAATCATTAAAAAAGAGGCAACTGACAAAAAGTTACGGCCGAAATACGACATCCTATCTAGTGGGCAGAAATATGCAATTCTTAGATTTGTGTCAATCCTTGTGCTTCTCAATTCCATATTGTATTCTATTGAATTATCGTGTCTACCGCTCCTATACGTTGTTATACACTTGTTTAGCGTTCATCCTTGCTTGTTTGATCAGCAACATAGTTGAAGTGCTAGATACAAATTATCATTCAATTCTATGCAATTTCTAAAATTAATTGATTGTTTTCCTTTGCAACAAAACACATAGTCTATCCAAACTCCACTTTTTTACTAACTGAACAGGTCTCGCTGTACCGGCAATCGCTATACTCATCACCTAAATCAAATTTATCATGAACCAGCCACTGGTTGCACCACCTGTTTGCTTTGATAAGAACTTGTATTTGGTAAGAGTTTGAGAGATGTGTGACTCCTCCTCCATATCCTAGTAGTTGATAGGAACATATACTTGTGATTTGTTTCCTTACTTTCTACTAACAATGATAGGCTTGATAAAATGGTTAGATTACGATGACATCGCGGGTAGATTTGAACTCAAAGGAAAACAACTACCAATATATACTTGCCACTCACCGCTGAGAGTACATCGTCAGACTACTTTTTGTGAGTTACTATGTTGGATAGCTACTTGGAAATACAAGATCTTGATCCTTTTGAGAAGATGGGCATGGCAAGGATGGTGCTGATTGGTGATGTTCAACATTGGTGTTCAAATCTCGAGTTCCACTACATGTACACATAGGAGGAGATGGAGAAGAAATTGCAACATCGTTTTCTACCTCCACCACCCACAGTCCAAGCGAGGTGCAACCTAAGGTAACTGAAAATGCTGATATTGTTTTGGCTCCACTCCATCTATAGATACCGCTGAGATGCTTGAAGAGATGAAGGATGATTTGATGTATCTTATACCATTAGAGGAGAAGTTTGAGTTACCTACAATATCTGATGAGGATGATAATGACAAGGTACTAATTTGGTGCTACAACAAGACATAGAGCAACCTTGTGAGTATATACCTGCTGTAGTGCAATCTTTTAATATTCCTTGTGTTGACTTGAGCAGACCATGTGCTAATCTAAATTATCATAATTTTGCACATGCGAATTAATTACACATAAAAAGAATTTGATAGAATATGCCTTACTAATGCATTGTGCTATGTCATGCTTAATGAGGCCGTTAGTTTGGAATGTGCTATGAAGAAAGTTTCTAACATTTTATCTCTAAATTCTCTATCTAGCACCTACACCTATTATTTTAAATTAATTGGGGACTATGGTGTAGACAATCAATTTCTTGTATATCGAATATGCATAACTTGTGATCACATGGATGAACTAAAGCTTGTTGTTTTGAATAACTCTTGTATGCTTAATCTTGTTCATTATGAAAGAAAAATAAAATTTAGTGATCATTCAATGCCTATATGTTCTTCTCTTATTGAACGATCTAACATTTACAATCTGAATAATGAAACTGATGTATGGAAGAACTTGCAATCTTTTCACCCTTGCTAGATGAATTTGCTATTGCTCGATTGAGATATTTTTTATATGAATGAACTTTGCTTGATTCCAAAAGTTTAGCTTTGCCCCTATGTGCCACCACTGCAAGTTTACAACATCAGAGATTTGAATTTCAAAATGTTTCACTTACATTTGCAAATCTAGTTACAATAATTGTTGTGTGAGAAATTTTAATTTGCTCATTATCATATATGATTACTCTTGTGTTAATAATACGACGAGATTTTATGATCGCTGTGGTTTTATAACATTAATTGTGCAACAACGAAGAACTGTTAAAATGGATGACATATACATATACCATGTATACACCTTGGCTTCTTTGTTACCATTCTTCTAGCTTATCAAAAGCCAAGAACGGCCGTTTGCAAGAAGGGAGGATGGTAAGAACATGTATCCTATAGATACAACCATATTTGCTATTCTTGTCATTCCAATTACGAAAGGTCCCCCGCATCATTTAAATTATCAGGTGAGCTCAATTCAAAAGGTTTTACTTTGTTTTGTAAAGAACTTATGATATTACATAATGACAGTTCGTTGCATTTGTTATCATGTAACAAGATTTATGATTAAGATCATGTAATCGTGAGGCTACACATATATTAAAACTGAGGACAATTTTCTGTCAAGAAAAGGAGATGATGTGACCACACCATAAATACATACGACCATAGCGTCCAATATCAAGATTGATCTAAAGGTGAATTCGTTTCTTTAACTTCAAAATATTTTAAATGAGAATATGATGCTACCTAATGATGAAAAATATATTTTGTAGCACCACATAACTTTTGCACCAATTCAAGCAAGAGTTCAAGTTGGACATGTTTTGAAATCCAATTCAGCCTCCAAATTAATTCGGATTCAGTCTGGCCCAACTTTAAATATGCATAACTTTCACATACAAAGTCCGTTGAGGACCACAGTACTTGTTGGAAAGCTTTTCCTGTCCTCTTTTCAATAGATCTAGCCTCACCTTCAAATTACTTCTGTGTGCACCATAATCATCAAAAGAAGGTGCTGCATCACCTATTTGGGCCAAATTGGGCCTTGTAATGCTTGGGCCCAAGGGGAAGGCACCCCTTTTCTAGGCCTGCACTATTCATAGCCTCACTATTCACATGAACAGTACCATGAATAGTACCATCCCTTATTTCTTAGTTTTGTTGGCTTTCCCTCCCCTATTTAAGGAGGCCGCAACCTTCCAGTTTTTTTGGGATTTTATTGAATTTAGGTTTCACCATTGTGCACACTTCTGTTCTTCAATTGTGTTGGATGACCACCTGTCAAGACAGCTTGCGGAATCCCACCTTTTGAACTCAATATAAATATTTGCAATTTCAGATTGTTTGTTAACTTGTTCTTGCGTGTTCTTCGGTTGCATGCAGGAATAGACCTTCATCTGGTCAGGTCAACTGCATTCTTGGCATGGTTGATAACAACTTGGAGTGTGGTTCAGCGATTGCTATGGCACAAGCGATGTCGTACGATTGTAGTTGGATCACAAGAATCACCTCCACCAAAATCAAAGTTATCATCCTACTGGAAAATCGGGACCCCATTGCCTCATCATGGCTCATCTTGGGAGTGAAAGTGTTGTGCCTAGATTGCAATAGCACCTCCTCCTGTAGCTACTTTTTTGCTTTGATCGCTAAGTGTTTTAATTCAGTCATAGTTGAATATGCCTGAAAGTTGATTAGCTTATAAATATTGTGGTTCAGCCCATGCAAGAATCTTGCTATTATTTGTTCATTGTCCAGAACTCAGCCCCAAATCCAGAGTTGCTCCATCTGCTTTTAGTAGTCCTCTACTAAATGTGTGCCTTACTTTAGCTCTTGCAATTGAGTAAGAACATCACGACAAAAATGTACATGAACAAAACTAATACGCATCTCTCACTTCATTGCTTCCCACCTTGTGAAGGAGGGTGACCATTGTCCTGCAATCATTCTAAACTTTCTCCCACCACATTAGCTCATAGTCCTCAAATTCTAAGGAAGCAAGCTTGATTTTGTGATCTTCACTGAAATCGTGCATACAGAAGATCTTGTCTCGCACATGTAGTATCCCGGAAGAGATTTGACAAATAATCGATTAATCGGAGAAAAGGATCTTAAAGGGAAGAATAAAATAGTATTTTCAGGGGTTTTCTGAAATTTTCGGACAACCTGGGCCTGGGCCAAGGCCAGGAGGAGAAACCAGCCAAAGAGAGGCGCCCACCCCTCCAACCTAGCCGCCCTCCCCTCTCCCCTTGCGCCTCCTCCTCTCCCCCTTGCGCGCCCCTGCTGCCCTTGCATGCCCCCAGCAGCACCTCCCTCCCCTCTCCTCCATTGCCGGTGAGCAATACTCTATTCGCTGTCGGTCGAGCGGAAGAAGAAATCATTCGCAGCAAGACAATTGGATCCAGAGGAAGGAAGAGGAGGGAAAAAAAGAGGAAAAAAGAGAAGAGGTGGAACTCGTGGGGTGTTCGTCGTGTTCTTCAGCGAATCGTCACGGGTAATCCCTGTTTTGCCCCCAAGTAGATGAATATTTTAATTGTGCTAGCTATGTCGGTATTCTGGACTGCTAGGGCAGATTATGTTAGACGGCTGTTTTGGGATAGTTTCGTGGGAAATCAGATCTGTACTTCTCCTAGAGAGTTGTAGAGGACGTCTTTATCTTTCCATGAAGTGCTAGAACACATCGATCGGACCTTTGTACTAGAAGTTATGATTTTCCTTGTAAGACTGTTCTGCAGATCGGGAGATTTTCTGTCAGGTTTCGGTAGATTGGTTTGGGCGATTAGAGAACAGGAGAATCAGAGGATCTCCATATTATGAAAGTTGTATATAATTTCCGTAGATTTGCAGAAAGGTCAAGAAATCACGAATCGGGCACTCGGGGTGAAAGTTATGGCAATTTTAGTGTGCTGTCCAGAAGACTCGATAGGAGTCTGCTGTTTCTAGAAAACTGGATGGTGCGGGTAGAAGATGGCCGAATCAGGGAGACTCACCAACTAGGTTTAGTTAGATAATTTAAGTATCTCTCCAGGAAATCTGAGAACGCCTATTCGGACTTCTGTACCAATAGATACGAATTTTTGAAGTTGACTGACTGTAGAGGGGACAGGATGGCCGAAAGGATTTGGGGTTTTGAGTCAAGCTAAACATGTTGGGTTAGTTTGGGGGTGTTTTTGTTTAACCTAAAGACTCGCTATTGTTGTCTTAGCAATCATTATAATTATTATTCAGGAGGAGGATGGATCCAGGGCCGCACCTTCTGCTCATCCCCCGTTTTCTCGTGGTTAAGGCAAGTATAATGATTGTTTAAACTTTATAGTGTGGATTGTTGTTGACTGTTGGTTTGTAGATGTTTGATCTATATTATGAGTATATGTGATCTTGATTATGTTAATGATATGTTGATATTGTTTATGGTCGATTGCAATTGAAAGTGTTCAGGGGAATTTCTGATGCATAGATGTTGTGAATGCAAGTTTTATTTGTTGAGACATTCACATTTGTGCATCATGCTGATTTATTGAAGTCTTGGTCATGAGATGACCAAGCGCCGAGGTCCCCGTCATGTTGATGACATGACGGGCTAAAGGTCCCCATACTTGTGGAGTATGGGCAATTGGTCTCTGTACCAGATGGTACAGGCAAGGGTGTGCATTGATGGATGCACACTTCGCATTTCCGGTAAAATGCGAAAGAGAAGAGATAAAGAGATTTTTGATCATATTGCATAGCATGGTTTATTTATATGATTGATGAACTTGTGAAATGATGTTCACTTTTATTCTTGTTAGTACTTATTATATTTGCTGAGTCGTTGAACTCACTCTTGTTGTTGTTGTTGTGGTTGCTGTTTGTTTTAGGTATCTACATGAGATCGGCATGCATGGGGATAAAGAAGGATTAGTTTTGTTGCACTTGCACGGTCTATTCACCATGGAAGAAAGAAAGAACATTAAACACTATTTGCTGAATAATTCAAGTGGTAATTGATTAATGTCTATCAGGTTCAACATGTAATAAAAGATTAGAACTCTTTTACATTGATTCCATTCTTTATCTAAGTAGTATTGTTATGAGTGCGATGATGAACATAATCCAGTTTTGCTTATAAATGAATATATTGCTTACTGTTATTCATATCATTTGATTATGCTTGTTGGAACCTCTGATTTACTCAATAAACAAAGGAGGTTCTGCCGAAATTTTGTAAGATGAATATTAGTTTTTCCTTATTATGTTATTAGTTTGGTAGCATTCCAGGTCATTGATTGGCTGGGGTGTTATAGCACATCTCCCATTTTGATACTGTCCTAGATATGCACCACCAACAAATTTAGGCATGGTGATTTTACCTTAATGAGAGGATCCTACTTGCATGGTATCGGCACATGTCTAGAAAGCCCGCGGTGGTGGCGCGATCTATTGGTACCCAATTGGTATCGTAGTCCTCCTCAAAGGCATCAGCATATTGCCCATCATCGTTGCTGGATCTTGGCTCATAATGACCAAGTCCTCCTCCTAGGAATCCTCCATGGGTACCACCACGTGCAATGGCTCGCCCATGTGCGGCTTCCTCATGCGGCTCTCGGTGGAAGAAGGCGTACATCTTGCAATCTGCGATGTAGATGTGCTTGTCATATAAGCATGCTTGCTCTTCATGCTGGTGTTGATGAGCAAGATGAGTATCTTCTTTGCACTTGCAGACTACTTCTTCTTTCTCTCATTAAACTCAAGTAGCCATCTCGATTGTCGGTCTCGTCGAGTTCACGCTCCACCGTTGTGTTTTCACCTATAGCAGGTTTAATTGCAGAATTGTTGTACCATTCTTTTAGTTCTTGTAAATTAGCATGGATCTCCTCAAGCACTTCATTAAAACCCTCCACAATTAAACATCATCCATTTACCAAAGCGATCACCTGGAGAATGCTTCTTAGCTAATCTGTCCCTGACATGGTTAGCACAACAAGAAAAATGACACAAACGATGTATACTACACAAAGGAACATCTAATGCTACCACTGCCCAAGTATGTTGTCAATTCCTATGAATAGTAATATCACTTATCTGGGTGGTGAGAGAAAAAGCAAGAGGTGTCACTAGCTAAAAACCAATCATAGGAGCTGTACTCACCAAATTTATGTGGAGCTAGGATAGGGTTAGTGTATAATCCTACCACAATTCAGATGCATAAGATGTTGTAAAGCTAGTAATCAGTCCACAAAGTCAACAAAAGCCTAGCCTAGTTACAATGTCTAAGATATAAGTGATGCTGCATAGCGATTAATGTAATTTGATGTAAGCAAAGGAAGTTCTCACACCTAATGCTAGGACAGGCTAGCCCACTACTCAAACTTTTGTCTTGGGCACAAGATTGTTCACGATATAGAGCACAAATCTATATAACGGTGCAATGTAAACAACTGTAACACCCCAGCCAAACAATGACCTGGAATGCTACCCAACTAGAAGTAAAGCAATGTTAACTAATTGCGTTATACAAAATTTCGGCAGAGCCTCCTTTGTTTATCTATCTAAATCGAGATTTCACAAGCGATATCAATTATAATAGACAATCCTCAAGTAATAAGTTCAATGCTAAGAAAATAGATTAAAGATTACTAAACCATTCATGGATATAATACCTAGAGAGAACATGAACATCACGGAAGATTAACAAATTCCTTTTCTTCTAAAAGAATCAACACTACCCTCATCATCTCATACTCGGTTTTACTAACCTCGTCATTATATATTCCTAACATGAATCATCATAGCATTCCAGCGCATCATAAACCTTTCCAAAAGAACACAATAACTTATTTTCAAATGTTTTCCAATAAGATTGCAACAATCTTACTAACATCAAGAATAATACACTCTTAATAAGAATCGTTATCGTCTACCCTTCCATTATAAAGCCCTCCAAAATCTCATCAAATAGTTTCATGCTACTTTATCATCCCATCCTCAAATTGAAAGTATTTCAAAACCTTACAATCTCACTCGACAACCGCTTTAAATTAGAGGAGATCTACTACACAATTTTAATGATTCTACCAAAACTTTTCATCAAAGACATAATATCATCGACAATCCCACCATCATGTAAATATAGATCACCTTTTAAATCCCATCCATTGCTCTCTTATTGATCGCAACACCAAACTTCATTACACAACAGTTGCTCTTAGCAATTACATACAAACAATAAGTATCCACAAAGATAACTCCAAGATTAATATCCACTAATACAGTAATCCAACACCTTCAGAATTTAACCATCCTAAACAGTTAGATTAATCCATTGAGACCTGTTGATCCAATTTATCCCAAAAGTTTACTAATTTTGTCTCTCTTATTGATCAACAGTTCATCAAAGTTTCACGCCTCTTAGTAACTCAAAGTTTCATCCAGGGCCTTTGGCGCAAGGATGCCCGCACGAGCCGTCCGATAGGCCCAAGCGTGGCAGGAAGTCGGCGGGCGTGCGTCCTCGACATTGAAGGCGGTTCGGCGCTCCCGCAGGTCGGGGCGGTCGGGCGCCGAGGCGGCGCGGCGTGGCGGGGCCGTGGCGATAGAGGCGTGGAGACTGCGACGACCAACACCGGGGCTGTGGTGCACAGTCCGCGTCGTGGCAACCACGACGCGCGCGCGTGCACCTCTATCGCGGCGCTCGCGAGCGTCACGAGGGCGAGGAACACGGAAGCACGCCTGCCGTGGTGGCCCGTACAGCACCCATCTGAAGCCCCGTGCACATCCGGGCACAAGGGCGTAGCCCCACGAGGGTCCTCTGCGGATTCAGGCCCATGTGCAGCAGCCTCAGGAGGGCTTTCTGCAGCTCCAGGCTCTGGAGGCCACCCACCGCAGGGTTATCAACATCATCTCCGGAGGCTCCTCGTTGGGGTTTGCCTCGGCACGGCAGCGGAAGGCCTACGTACGGAGGCTACACCACGTGGCGGCATATCCAGCACAGACACCGTCGGACTGGGCACAACATGAGGTCACATTCACCCCCGCCGATGCCCATGGCGTGGAGCTTCCTCACCAGGACCCCCTGGTCGTCCGGGTCATAATAGCGGGATGCGACATGGGACGTGCCCTAGTCGGCGGCGGCTCGCGAACATTTTGTTTGCGGCGGCCTTGACGAGATAGGGATCCCGGCCGCCTCAGCCCATCGGAGTCCGTTGCAAGGCCGGAGGACAACCTCTGAGCTCGGCCAAATATGCCTTCAGTCTCCGGCCAGGATGACAATGCAAGGGTCGAAGATGCCATATTCAACGTCGTCGATCTCCCATACCCTTACAATGCCATATTGGGCGTCCGGTCCTCAACTCCTTCGGGCGGTACGCGTCACGGCTATTTATGCATGAAGCTCCGGGGCGCGGGCCATCATTACCGTTCGTGGCGACAGGACATGGCGGTACATTGAGCACGGCACCAGATATCCCGTCGCGGTGACCAGCGGCACACTTAGAATCGGCACCACAGCGCGGGGACCACGGCGTCATCGGGGCGGCTCGGCAAGCCCTACAGCTAGCGCAACTACTAGAGGCTCTGGCGCGCGAGAACAAGTGGTTAATACCTCCTCCACATGTAATCGCTTACCCGCATAGCGGGAATGAAATAAAGTTTCGTTTGTCGCCACCTGTTATCATTGTGCAAAAATACGCGGCGAGCGCGCGGAGGCGCCGACTCTGCGGCGTACTCGAGTATAAACTGAAGCGCGCACGTTCGTGTGCACTCTCCGTAGCGAGTGCGGGTATGAGTATAAAGCGAAGATGCGTTGGCGTGTGCACTCTCGTAGCGAGTGCGGGTATGAGTATAAACCGAAGATGCGTTCGGCGTGTGCACTCTCCGTGGCCAGAAGTGCGGGTATGAGTATAAACCAAAGCGCTGCGTTCGCGTGTGCACTCTCGTAGCGAGGTATGGGTATGAGTATAAACCCAAGGCGCGCGTTGGCGTGTGCACTCTCCGTCAAAGACACGGGCATGAGTATAAACAAAGGCGTGTGGGGCGCTCTGCACGCACTCTGAGTATAAATAAGGCGGATGTTCTCCTGCGCACTCACGAGTATAAACAAGACCACGAACCCGCGCCGCGAGGACTTTGTCGCGCTGCGTACTCTCGGAGTATAAATATGATGTGGATGTCGACCCCACGCACTCTACGGTGTATGAATAAGGCGCGGATGTTCTCCTGCGCACTCTTGAGTATAAACAAAGCGAACCCGCGCGCCGAGGACTTCGTCCTGTGCGTGCTCTCCGATATAAATATGGCGTGGATGTCGACCCCACGCACTCTACGGAGGATAAATAAGGCGTGGATGTTCTCCGCACTCTCACTGAGTATAAACAAGGCGCGGACCCGCGCACGCCGAGACTTCGTCCTGTGCGTACTCTTGAGTATAAATGAGGCGTGGGCGTTGACCCCACGCACTCTACGGAGTATAGATAGCGCGGGTGCTCGTGCACTCGCGAGCATAAGGCCAGCATGGATATCAATCGCGCATCACGGCCAGGCGTCGAGGCTCGCCGCGCCCCACGAGAGTGAACACGAGTGCGCCACGAAGTCCAATCCCAAAAGCTCCAAGAGGCGACATAGCGAGTCGAGGCCGCCCTCAAGAAGCGCGCGAGGCGCGAGTACACAGGCTACCCCGCCGGAGAGTGCGGGAGGCTGGCGTGCGCGCGCCTGCTGCCGCCACGCGCGCCGTCTACGGACTCCAAACAAGTCGTGGCGTCGAGTCCGCCTCGCGCGCCGATCTCGAACTCCAAACAAGTCATAGCGTCGAGTCCCCCTCGCGCGCGCCCGATCTGAGACTCTAAACAAGTCGTAGCGTCGAGTCCACCTCGCCGCGCGCGATCTGAGAATTAAAACAAGTCGTAGCGTCGAGGTCCACCTCCGCCGCGCCGATCTGGACTCTAAACAAGTCGTGGCGTCGAGTTCGCCTCCGCCAGAACAAGGCAGAGTGCTCGCGTGCCCACTTTGGCTAGGCGGCGGGGCCCCGCACAACTCTTGTCGAGACCACCCGAAGCACGGCGCGCGGCGCATATCCTAATGCCCGGTAGATGTATACATCGGAAAATTTTACAAATCTGAAGGCCGCCCGGCATATCGCCGCTCTAAGCCATTATTGGCGGGCTCGTCATGCTTAGCGCTAAGGCGGGACTTGGCGAAGAAGATCGGCCGCCCAAAGTTCAGCGACTCCTCGGCACTTTGCCAGCTTATCGAAGCGCGGCCCGGTTGCAGGTCGGACATAGCGATCATCCCGACAAGAAGCTGCGGGCACAAGTCAAATAGTCGGTTCGTAGAACAAGCGCCTTTATTCACAAAAAGGCGGACATTACAACGCGCCTACACCTAGCCACCTCGGTGTCGCTGCTGAGTTCTCGGCGCCGGAGGTCCCAGCGCCGTCCTCGTCGCATCGGGGACCCGTCCGAAAGTGGCGAGCTCCCCTCCGTAAAGGACTTCGGAGCTCGACACATGCGGCGGCCACTCGGCGTAGTCTCGAGATCCGCTCATAGAAGTGCTTTATGGAGCGGCGAATGGCGCGGACGGCGCCGGACATTACTCCGGCCCGCGGTGCATCTCGGATGGGGTCCTCCGGCCGGCGATGTGCGTGCAACCACGGTACCGTGGGAAGCGCGCACACCATACCTACGACGCCACGTGAGCACGATGGTTGCCGAAGGTCATCAGCGGCTGCTTGCGCGCGTCGCGGCATCTTTGATCAGCGAAGAGTCGCGGCAGCTCCTCGGGCGGCGTGGTCGCACTTTGGCCACAAGCCCACGGACATGGCTCTCCGCGTTTGCATGACATCCCATGCAACTACGAAGCCTCGCCAGCGTCGGTCACGCTCGCTAGAGTTAAGCGGTTCGCCTTTCTCCTTTTCTAGCGAGCGACTTGTTGCGAAGGCTGTCGCTCGCCGCAAACTCCGCCGCATCACCTCCACGGCCGACTCCGTGCGGCGGCGAGTCCTCGGCGTGCGCCTTCACCTCAGCAGCACTCGCTTCCGGTTGGCGGATGCGGGCATCTGGCGGCGGCTCCGTGGTTTCACGCAAACTCCTCTCGGTGACCCGATCTATCTTGGCGCCCTTTGCGCATGAACATAGGCCGTTTGCAGGGCCTACCCGGCACCGATGTTTGTAGGGCAAGCGACTTAGCAAGCTCAGCATAGCCAAGCATTGTCGCATAAGTAAGCACTTACCCTCACCCCGACACCTCGAAGGCATCCCGAGGCGCTCCACCCGTAGGCATGAGCGCTGCTGGCTGTGGCCGGCGGCCACGTCATCCACGATCCCATGCCACGCCTCGGCGTCTCGGATGAGGCAAGTCGCCTGGCCGAGGCACACGATGTTCGCGCCGGCACCAGACCCTCGTGTTCGCCAAGGGCTCCTCGGAATAAGCGATGTTGCGACGAGGGCGCGGTGAGCACCGCAGCGCAATGAACAAAACACCGGGGAAGCGAACCACCTTGCCCCGGTAGTGGAAGGAGGGCTCCGAGGCCCGCCCCTAGTACGGCGAATGCGGTAGCGCAAGTCCGCGGAAGCGTGGTCCGCCGAAACGAAGCCTCGCGTTCGAGGCGGTGCCGACCATTCCTACTGCGGCGGGCGGCGCGGCTGGAGAGAGGGCGCGCGCGGAACCGGCATATGCATCGAGTCCCAAGCTCCCAATGCCCGTCGCCATGGCGAATCCTCGATGTCGGTGGAGCTCCGGCCACGAACACGGCCGCTTAGCTGAAGCTAGGGGCGGCGCGCGCGCCAGCCAGCCTGCTGCGGAGAGGCCCGCGGCTGCGGCACCGGAGGCAAAGCCCCTCCGTGGCAACCTCTGCGGGGAACCTTCGGTTTCGGCGGCTGCTGCTGGTGAGACCCAGCTACGTCGCCCCACGGAGGACATCTCTGGCGTTATGGCGGCCACGGCGAAGGCTCCACCTCGGCACCGTCGACCCTCTCGGATCTGTCTCGGCGGCGCGCAAGTGGCGAGACTTCTCCTCTGGCTGCTCGTGGCGAGCTCGCCGTCGAGGGCATCGCCGAAGATCGCCGCCCCGGCGTCCGCACCATCAAGCCCAAGTCGGCGTGCCTCGCGAATCCGACTCGCGTCGCCACGCCCTCGGGCGGCGGCGGCAGCGATGTGCCGTTACATCAGCGCGGCGGACACTCCGCCTCGGCCCCTCTTGCAAGCGGCGCCTTCCTCCTCGGTGCGCCATCATCTTGATGTTGCAGGGCGGTTTAGCGCAGATCGCCACGGCAAGGCCGGGGCCTCGCACACGGTTTATCCGCCCGACCCAGCTCAGCGATGGCGGACCTTGCGCTTGTGCTCCCTGCCCGTATCGGCCGAGAATCTGCGCGGCCTACTCGCATCCTCGGCGAATCCTAAGCGACGCTGCGAGATAGCATCAAAATGTAATGCACTCGCGCGAGCAAAGGGAAGGATGGTCGAGCTACGAGGGCCGAGGCGCGGCGGCACACACAAACCCGGCGAGAATGTTGTCATCTCGGTGCTTCTCGGCGGCGAGGCACGATCCGCATGGCGCGGCGCCACGCCGAACATCGTGTACTCTTGGTAGTCGCGCATGTTAAAGCGGGCCACGCCTCGAGCCGTCGGGCCTCGCCTGTCCTCGTCGTCAAGTGTCCGTGGGCGAGGTCTTAAGCGCGATCGGCGGCCCGTACTCGAGCGCTCCGCTCGCCACATGGTGGTAGAACCACCGTTTCATCGATCGACTCCACTACGCAGTGGAGTTACGCAGGAAGAACTTCCGCGGTCGGCCAGGAGAATAAAGGTGGCGCTGCGAGAAACTCGGCGAGTCTGTCCTTCGCTCCTTGGTGGCATCGTGCCTCGTGCGGTAGGCAAATAACGGCTGGCCCGGGCCACGCGCTCCGGCGCAAGGCCCAACTATACACCGCCCGGCCGGGCCCGGCGTGCGGTCGATTGCGCCAACTCCAGCACAAAGGTCGCGACCGTCACCCACTGTCGCGCCTGCGGGATGCGGAGCCCTGCATCGAAGAAGGCGGCGAATCGACGCTTCCGACTCCTCGGGCGTGGTTCCGTCTCGTCGGCGGTGTCGGACCGCTGGCGCTCGGACAATTTCCGTCGCGATAGCCCACGGATCGTCTTCTCGGTCACGGCGAGGGCCCAACTTCGCCGGAAACGAGCCTTCCTTCGCGCCCGACCACCGTGGTCGCGTTTCTTGGCGTGTATTTCACCTCTAGCGGCGAAGCCGCGGCGGATGCCGCGAGCACTAGCGCCTAGCTACACTGCCGCGGATGCCATCGCCTCGCAAGAGTATAGCGGCGAGAATACTACGGAATATAGAAGGCAATGCAAGCGAGAAGGGGGCATAGAACTGCAGGGGCGCGGTTACGAGGGCTATTTCAAGCCACCTCGCCCTGATGCTGAAACGTCGCGACGGTCCGCGTGCGGGACGCAACTGCAGTGGCATAAAGTTCCGTCCGCACAATCCCCATAACCGAAGCGGAGAGCGCGACCACGGCGGGAAGGACCGTCGAGCCACGGCGCTCTAGTGGCCTCCGCGCGTAGCAAACCCCGCACAAGATAGGCTGGAGCACGCGAGGCCAGGCGTCGACACCGACTTCAGCCGCCATTAAAGTGCATTAATGGGCCACGGAGCACTGCGGCTTCAACGCTGCGCCATTCCCGCCCGCCTGTGTCCCCTTCACTAGGGAAGGCGGCAGCTGCGATCACACAACCGTTCACATCGCGCGCACGATTACAAGCGCGCGTGCCCTACGCGCAGGCGAGTTGCGCGTGCGACAACCTAGCTCGGCAAGCCTGGGGCCGCGCGATTCCGGGAACCTTTACGGCATTACGCATCGTGAGATCGCAATCACCGCGCGCGTGGCGGGGTTCGCGATGCGGTGCAACTCGAATCACGGCGAGCCTCGCCACGGCGAGCTCGGTCCGGCCTCGGCTTCAGGATCGCGCGTCTGCCCGGCTGGCGCGGCGCTCGTGCTGCCGTTCGAAGGTAGGGGCGGGCGCGCGCGTCTACGCCGGCTGGCGCCAGCTCGCTGCCACCCATTCAAAGGTAGGGGGCGCCGGCGCGTCTACCCGGCTAGCGCGAGCTCGCGCCACCGTTCGAAGGTAGGGGCGGCGCGCGCGTCTCGCCGGCTGGCGCTGCTCCGCTACCACCCGTTCGAAGGGTAGGGGCGGGCGCGCTCGCGGCCGCCGGCGCCAAGGCCCACGACAACCTCATGACCTAAACCGGCGGGGATTGAGCGCCTAGATCTTCCGTATTTTGGGAACACAAGGGAGGATGTGCGGCGGGTTTTGGTGAGTTCTCATAGACAGATAAGCTTCGATACATCAACGTCCCATGATAATAGCGCCCGATTGGCTGTCAGCGGATGCAGATGAACTCAAGCATATATGTCTCGAACAGTCAAACCTTGCCATCTTCATACGGGAACACGGCGCGCGCGTAGGAGGCGTGTTCTCGATCGCCACACCAATTGGCGCGGCGCGTCTCGGCCTGACCCTAGCCGAGTAGCGGACCCGTGCGCACGAATTCGCCGTTGGCGCCTCCCACATGGCGAAGAAAAGGTCATGTCGTGCAAAGTTTGGCTTGTTCTCCTTAACAGGCCACCTTGATGCATTAACATTTTTCAAAGTAATGCGGGCGGGCTCCATCGGGAACCCCAAGCGAAGGTAGGTCTGTTTAGGAGAGCAGAACAAGCTCTCGCCATCGTATGCAGAAACACGGCGTGAGGGCAGGAAGCACGGACCTCCATCTGTACATCAACATCCCCAAGCCGCTCAGCGTCGCTAGGGAATGTCGATGCGGAAGGGCCAATTTTAGAGGCAGCCTCTATCCAGGACACGGTGCAGGAACAACGCCGCACAGCGCCATATATATACCCCATCAGGCGGGAGCCAACCGGCGCAACACCCAACGGCGGAAGTCCAGCCGGCGGTGTCAACAACCAGAAGTCTAACCACCGGAAGTCCATAGCCACATTAAAATGGCCACGGCGCCTCAAGGCATGCACGCGCCAAGCACGCCGCCACATGGACAGCGAGCGAAGGAGCGTCGCGGCGCGTCGCTATCGCCAGCGCATGTGGCGACTCGAGGGCCGCTCGCCTACCTATGCGGCGCCGCGCCTCCGACTCGGCCGGCGACCCGATCCCGCCATGGCGAGGGGCGGGCGCGCGCGTCTACGCCGGTTGGCGCCAGCTCGCTGCCACCGTTCGAAGGTAGGGGCGGAGTGCGCGCGTCCGCCGATCGGCGCCCGGCTCGGGGCGAGCAGCTCGTGCATCTACCTCGACCACCAATCGGCGTCGGGTTGGCTCACGGCCTCGGCCCGGTCAAGTTCGAAAAGTTCACAGGCCACGAGGGCGGAGGGCCAAAGGACTCGGCAACATGGCCCGGCCCTGTGAAGCCCTTCACCATGAGAGCTCCGTTGTAGGGTGGCCCCACCTAAACCCAGCAGGCCTGGTAGAGGCTATAAGGCCCAGAATAGGCCATGTGTAATGACATAAGTGCCCCTGAAGGGGATACTCAGATATAAGGGTATAATTGTAAAAGCACTCCCCATGTGTATATATATATGGAATACAGGCCATGGGGGCACCCAAGCCATTCTTGTCACTCTCTCCCAACTCTCCACTACCATCTCTCTCTGTTTGGTGCTGCAACCACATGAGACCATTCAAACATTGTCAAATATAAGAAAGGCAAAGAGAATGTGGTAGCTGATGCATTGTCTAGAAAACATGTGCTTTTGACTCAGCTGGAGGTAAAGGTACTAGGGTTGGAAAGTTAGAAAGATTTGTATGCTTCGATCATGAATTTGCAGCTCCATATTCTAATTGTAAAGATGGGAAAGGGTGGGATAAGTTTCATATTAATGATGGTTTTCTCTTTCGCATGAATAAGCTATGTGTTCTGAAGTCCTCAGTGCGTTTGTTATTGTTGCAGGAATCTCATGCAGGAGGATTGATGGAGCATTTTGGGAGAGAAGACTTACATGATGTTGGCTGATCACTTCTATTGGCCAAAGATGAGGCAAGACGTCAAGAGGTTCGTTCAAAGATGCATCACATGTCATAAGGCGAAGTCAAAACTCAATCCACATGGTTTGTATACTCCACTTCCTGTTCCTAGTGCTCATTGGGAAGATATTAGTATGGATTTTGTGTTAGGACTGCATAGGACCAAGAGGGGGAGGGATTCAGTATTTGTTGTTGTGGATAGGTTTTCTAAATTGGCACATTTTATTCCCTGTCATAAGAGCGACAATGAGCACTAGAACCATTGTTTTTGATCGCGACGTCAAGTTCATGAGCTACTTTTGAAAGACTTTGTGGGCCAAGCTTGGGACAAAGTTCTTGTTTGCCACCCACAAATAGATAGACAAACGGAGGCGGTGAACCGCACACTTCCAATGTTACTGCATGCCATGATAAAGAACTTGAAAGAGTGGGAAGATTGTCTACCGCATGTGGAATTTGCATATAACAGGGCGGTACATTCTACAACTCAATTGTGTCCATTTGAGGTGGCGCATGGTTTCAAACCAATCACGCCACCTAATTTGCTTCCACTCCCACTACAGAAGCGCTAATATGGAGGCTTCTAAACGTGCTGATTTTGTGAAAAGCTCCACGCCACAACCAAAGAGGTAATTGAAAAGAAAGTGCGTGCTTATGCTTACAAAGCTAATAAGTCTAGAAAGAAAATACTTTTGAACCAGGTGATTTAGTGTGGGTACACCTTCGCAAAGATCGCTTTTGGAGCGTAGATCTAAATTGATGCCCGTGGTGATGGACCTTTTAAAGTTCTAGCCAAGATCAATGACAATGCATACAAGATTGAGCTTCAGGAGATGACTATGGGGTAAGTTCTACATTCAATGTTGCTGATTTATCACCCTTCTTTGGACAAGATTGTGCAGAGTCGAAATCGACTCCTTTTCAAGAGGGAGGATGATGAGGACATCTCTACTACATATTCATCTTCTACTTCAAGTGTGCATAAAGAAGCTAGTCATGAGACTCCTACAGGTCCTATGACAAGAGCAAGAGCTAAGCTACTACAACAACAGGTGCTATTGTTTCTTAAAAATTCCCTATTGCTTTAGATGAGAATGGTATACTACCTAATGTGAATACATTGTGTGTTCTCAGATTTGAAGCAATAGAAGAATAGAGATAAAAGGACCAATGGGCCAGCCCCAAAGAGAAAGAGAGCCATGCGACCACAAGGAGGAGGCCCATGCGGTCACATATCAAAAGGAGGGAAGCTCCACGCAGCCAAGATTAGAAGAAGAGGCCCATGCGCCAATTGAGGAGTTTGTGGGCCTGCGTGCCAATAGTGGGCTGGCTAAGATTGCGTAATTCAGCCATGTAATTAGTTAGTGTTCAATTCCGAATTGTTTTAGGATTCATAAATCAGATTGAACTCGACCTTAGGCGCAATGCGTGCGTGCGGACGTTAGGGTTGGCTTTACGTAGCAGCCGCCCCCCTATTGTTGCTTAGACCACTTTTGATAATAGAATACTCTTGTTCTGTCTGTTAGCTGAATCAACTTGAGGGAGAATTGGGAGTTCATCGAAATCAAGATCGTTCAACCTTTCCGCTGGGAATTGGGAGCGCGATAGAACTTCATCTTGTGGTCGTGAAGTTCAGCACATGTGGTTGGGCGAATTATAGAGTGCTAGCTCTTGCATTGGCAATAGGAGATCACTACGGTTCGTCGAATCCTTGTGAGTACCTTGATCCTACGTCGAGAAGATCGGGCGACCCCATATCAACTACTCAAAAATCACCAAAAAGATTTTTGTTTGATTTGTAACACAGACCATGAATTTGACATTGGTGCAGAAAAAAGCAATACTTTCAACCAAAATTTGTGCACGATAAAAATTTTGAGACCTGTCGTACATTTCAGGCCCAAAGTTCCTCCAAGTCACTAGCTACAGACAACATACAAGACTAACTTTGGTGCACTTCACTCTCTTTCTATTATTCATTTAGGCGTTACATTGATTTGTGTGTTTATTCTGGGTCTGTGTAGTACTACAGGTATTACAAGGAGGTGAAGCAGTAAGAGAGGATTATCTTACTGCAACAGAATATACACTAAGGTAATTTATTGCAACTAACAAATGCTTGTCAAAAAATTAGCACTGTTGAGTGATGGTTGGAAGGCACCCTGCGCATCTTTTGTTCTCTTTTTAACTTATTCTTAGTATACGGATGGTAAAATTCCACTTGTTCTGATATATCTCCCCATGTACTTCTAACAGAATTGAGCATGGATAGAATTGGTTCTCAATCGACTACAACTTTTGATGCCTTGACCTCTGTGGTATAATTCAGGTTCTACTCATTTCATAATGCTTATTTAACTCGAGTTCTTATCCTTTAGGCTTTGTGTCTTCATGTTTTGACTATATAATACTAGGAATAGCATTGATGAAATGTGTGATGAATGGATGTAAATGGAATGATCTTTTCAAATGTTGCATGATTTAAATGCATACCTGAAATATAATGATCTTTTCAGTTGTAATGAAATGGAAAGATATTTTCAATGTTTGATGAACAGAGCACTTTGTTGAACTAAAAGCATAGCTCAAATTTCCTATGTAGTAAGCATAATATCTGAAAGCAGTAATTTCCTTACTTGGTCAAATATCAACTGACCAAATTGATGGCAATGATATTTTCTTTGGGCTTCACATCGGTTTCTCTATAGATCACAAAGGATTTTGGTGAACATGTCGCATCATCCAAATGAATCACAGAAAGGAAAAGAAGGTTGCAATTTTGATGGGCCTTTTTTATATTGCCTATATTACAACACTCAGTGTACTAAATAAAACTGTGTGTGCTTTTTATGGATTATCATGGAAATAGTGGTGGATGGACGTCGTGGTCCAAAAAAGCGTGCACCAATAATACACCACATGCCCCAACTAGAATTTTTATACATGCGCATCCAACGTAGCGCGAGAGTTTTCATCGTCAGATAATGAAGATCGCGCTAATCAAATACATAGGTTGTGTACATTTTGATGAGGACATCCTTTCCATGGATACAACTGTGCCAACTCCAAACAAGCTCAACAAACTGAAATACAAGGACCAATGACTCGAGCACGAGCACGTCAACTTAACCATCAGGTGAATGCGTTCCTAAGTTTGCATACAAATGTTTCAAAGAATGGAATACTACTTAATTCTTGTGATGAAATTAATTGTCCTAGGAACCATGGGGAAGAACCACGTGAGCTCAAGTATAGAAGTGGAACCGTCAAGCGCAACCCAAGTCCTATTCGCGAGTTTGACTCGGATTCAGCCTTCCTAACAGTGTCTACTTTTAATCCGAGAAGATTTGTCGGGGCCCGTGAGTACTCGTTGGAAAGCTCTTAAAATATACTTTCAGATGGATCTGACCTCACCTCCAAATTCCATCGAGCCGATCGGAACTACCAAACAAGTCACGCCACTTTA